>QEPC01003084.1:89497-113879 GCA_003113815.1 Sphenodon punctatus
ACTACGGACCGTGTGGTCCGAGGGTTTGTCTGTCCGATACTATGGACCGTGTGGTCCGAGGGGTTTGTCTGTCCGATACTATAGACCATGTGGTCCGGGGGTTTGTCTGATAGTGTAAACTGTGTGGTCCAAGGGTTGGTTTGTCTGATAACTCAGGCTGTGTGGTCTGAGGGTTTGTCTGATTGTTAGCGTGCTCAGGGAGTAGGAGGAAGGGGCTCTGACTCAGAACCCCTTCCCCATAGGTCTGACCTGTCAGGAGCAAGAAGGAGGAACTGGCCAGTCACAGAGTCTGAGACCCCTGCTACAAAAAGACTACAGTTTTGTCTGGAGACTGCTTGTAAAGAGAGAGTGGGTGGTTCTCATCCTGCAAGACCTTACCACAGCCAGGTGCCCCCCTACTCCTTGCTTGCCCCTGTGCCCACTCCCCAAGGTGGTTGATCCTTGCAGCGACTCAACCCCAGCCCTGACTAGACCAGATCCCGCAAGAGTGCCGTTCCAAAGAGACTGAGCCGTACAGTTAGGCCCCTCCAGCCTCCCTGAATGACTGTGACGCTTAATGGACTTTGAGATCCTGCAATGTGGAAGTATAACCCTTTCAGTCCCTTTGTGGATTCGGGCTGCACTCACCAGAAATGGCCCATCCAGGATATTCTCCTCCGCGTCCACTTCTTCCGATCGATATCCTGCCCGGCGCTGGAACTCTGCCTCATCCAGGGGGGTCCTGGCTGCACTTGCTTTCTCTGAAGCCGACTTTGGGTGCAGCAGGGTCTCAAACTTGCCCTTGTCAGAAGCTCTGCGGGCCACGAGCCAGTGACCAGATCCTGAAACAATCATTTTATTCATTTATTTGGACTTATATGCCGCCCTTCCCAAATTGGCTTCGGGCAGCTTACAATTGATGAAAAAAACACATTAAAACACATTTAAAAAAACAACACAATTTACTCCCCAAAAAACCTACCCCTAACCCCCCCCCTCCAAAATCTCCCCTTACCCCAACCCCACACAATCACCCAGCCATCCCCAGTCCCTATCCTTGCCTGCTAAATGCCTTGCCAAACAAAAATGTTTACATCGCCTCCGGAAGATGCTCAGACTTGGGCTCAAACAAACCTCCAGGTGGGCAATAATGGGCAGGGAGGGCCAGGTGTCTAAAAGGGAGTCAGACACATAGGTAGCTAAGTTCCATTAGATTTAACTGACATACCCCTCCCCCTGGACTTATGCCCTCAGTCTTAAAAAGACACATCAGTCCCATGGATTTCAGTGGGATTATCCACATTAGGGGGGGAATAGCAGAGGTGTTACTTGGGGGACATTGGGGAAATGGCAGAGGAAAGATGCTTGGGGGAACAGTGGGGGAGATAAGCCCCCCGACTTACTCAGTGAGTGCATCACCTGCAAGCTGCTACCCCCTCCATACCCCATGGGCCCTGAAAGGGTGTGGTTGCACCCTCCTGGCTCCCACGTGGCCCCACCCTTTCTGAGCACTGTGACATCATATTGCTCAGAAAAGTGGTGGGGGGAGCGGCTCTCCTGACCCCCAAATATAATCCTGCCGGTGCCCTTATTCACACACACACACACACACACACACACCCGCTGCAGGGAGCAGAGCTCCCTGGACTGCAGCCTCTGCATGCCCATGTGTTACACATACATTATTTTTATTTTACCCATGGGTTTCATGTATGGAGGGGCGGGGGGAATCCTGATTTACTGTGGGCCCCCCACACGACAGGCCTCTCTGTGTTTGCGGCTTTTCAATGGTACTAGGCTCATGCACATCAGCTCAGGATCTGGCCCCGAGCCTTCAAGTCCTATGGAGCCTGACGTACTGTTGTTCTGCCATGGAGTCACTAACAGGCAAAGAAAGGATACCTTCTTCGCTGGTCCGCAGGATGTTCCGGGCAGGGAAGCAGTTGGCTGTAGCATAGATGTTTCTGTTGTCCAGTTTATAGAGACCCGAGGCCGCCATTTTGTTTTTGCAGTCACTAAGAAAATCAAGGGTGATGCTCCTGAGAGAGGTGGCATGGAGTTTGGGGCTCTGAAACAGATATCTGTCAGGGATAGTGTAAGTACTGTGTGTAGCAGGGAGCAGAACTGTGGGGCTGCTGCCCCTTTAAGAAGGGGGCTGAGGGGGTCTGCCAGAGGACTGAGCATGCCCAGAGGCATGGCAGAACAAGCCCCATAGCGTGGGGACTAACCTGAGCTAGAAACAGGTTGAGAAACCCGGGGACCGAGTGGGCAGGTGACTGGCCCTTTAAGGCCCAAGAGAGGAAGCCTGGCCACGCCCACTCTGCCTGTATTTAAGGGGTTGCAAGGCCAAGAGGAGGAAGTCTCTGCCTGGGAGTTGAAGGGACCATGTTTCCCTGAGAAAGCCTAGTCATGCTGTGCTCTCCAGGGTGCTGAAGACTGGAGAACCAGAGGGAACCAGGTACTGAGGAGAGGCTGTGCCCAAGAGGGAGCCTCTTGCCTGGGGAAGGCTTGGCCAGAGCCTGGGGCTTTGAGGCCTGGCTAGATGGACATGGAGGGGTTTGATATTGTGGTGCTCCTGTGCCTGAGAGAGATGGACCTGGGCCTGCAGGGTAGAGGCGACTGAGCCGGCAGCCCCAAGGACAGTGTGCACTGGTTGTATCTAATAAAGGACTGTGGCCTTAACACCCTGTGAACGGTGTGTGGTGTCCTAGTAGAGGGTAGCGAGGCTTGGGCTGAAACGGCATAGCAGAGGGGCTTGCTAATTCCCCAGAGCGAGACCCCAGCGCCCCCGTGTGGCCCTGGGGAGACCCCTTGCTACCCTGTGGATCCTGTTTAAAGGCAGGGGGCTAGATAACAACACTGTCCCCCCAGGTTCATTCCAGCTGTACGTCTCTATAACATTTCTGTTGTGCTCTCTTGGGTAGCCATGCTTACATTCTTGGAGGAAACCGGAGGATGCTTCAGCTCAACTGTGGAGCGTGACATGAAACCAGTTCCCTGACACAGCCCAATGACACTTCCCTGTAACACACTGTGCTGTCAGTCGACACAGAACCCTAATATCTCCCTGAGCTGCCAGCGCTGGGAGAAGCCTGTCTTCTTGAAGGGGGAGGGGTGTAGCAGGGAGCAGTCCTGCGAGGCTGTTGCCCCTTTAAGAAGGGGGCTATGTGGGTTAGCCGGAGGGGTGAACATGCCCAGGAATGTGGCAGAGCCACTGCCATAGCGGGGGATCAGCTGGTGAGGAAACAGGCTGACACACCCTGGGACAGAGTGGGCAGGACATGGGCCCTTTAAGGCTAAGAAGAGGCTGCCTGGCCACGCCCACTCAGCCTGGATATAAAGAGAGGCAAGGCAGAGAGGAAGGCAGTCTTTGCCTGGAAGCTGAAGATGCCACATCTCCGTGAGAAGGCAGGCCCACTCTGTTATCCACGGTGCTGAAGGCTGGAGAACTAGACTGGACCCAGGCACTGAGAGAGGCTGTGCCTAGGAGGCAGTCTTGTGCCTGGGGCTTTGAGGCCTGGCTAGGTGGACTTCGGAGGTTGATGGTCTGTGTTGTTGCTGAGCTTGAGAGGTTGACCTGGGCCTGCAGGGTGGCGGTGACTGAGCCAGCAGCCCCAGGGGCTGTGTACACTGGCTGTGGACTAATATCCTCTAGCCTTTGCTTGTGTTGGGTCCTATAGGAGGGTATCCCCTTCCTCTGATGAGGATTTAGCCAAGGCTTGGGCTAAGAAAGCAAACCCCCTTGCTATGCCAACTCCCCCTGTGGCCCTGGCAAGACCCCCTGTTACAGGGTCCTTTTCTGTAAAGGGGAGGTATGGCCACTCTAGCCTGATGCAAAAGATAGAATGAGGCCCTCCAGCCACGGCAGCATGGGATACAAGGCACTGATGCAGCTGAACTGCCTTTCCCTATTACATCTACACCCTTACACCTCCTCCTGTTGCCACCTGACACCAATTGCTGCCTCTGCTGATTGCCACCCTCCACCTGCTGCTGATAGTAGGAAAGAGGTGTCCGTGGGCTGGACGGGGAAGGGAGGGTAATAAACACTGATACATTCCTGGGGAAAATAAAAACTGAAAACGAAGAGCTCTATTACCTGTTGAGCGAGCAAAAGATAGATAATGTCATGTTCGTGTGGCAAAAAGTTTGGAAACTCCTATGGGATCACCTTCCTGAAACTAGAGCTCTGAGGGTGGGGAAGAGCAGAGTCTGTGGCGGGGGGGGAGGCATCTGACATTTCCCCCCACCCTGCCAGGAAAGGGTCTCCCCCAGTTCTTAGAGGGGAGACACAAGGAGGTGCTGCTGGGTGAGCCCTTTATTGCTAAATGGGGGGAGAGAGTCCTGGGAGGGAAAGGCTGGGGACTGGCTATGAGGGAAGTAAACACTGATGTGGGATTAGTGCAAGGGGGAGAGCCCACCACAGGGTACCAGCGGGGGAGAGTGAAGGTCATAGAGTCTAGGGTCCTCCACTGCCCAGAAGGGCTTTTCACCGAAAAGCAGCCCCTTTCCCATCCTCTGCCTGCCCCACAGGACGCCGCTGTTACCTGTGCTTCCCCCTCTACCGCCCTGCAAGACACTCAGCCCTTGGGCCCTCCCGGCTCTCCATCCATTAGATCCACGTTCCAGAGGCCGCCATGTTGTTTCCCCATCCCGTCTCCATAGCAGCAGAGACGCTGCCGGAAAGAAACTCCATTTCCCAGGGAGCCCCATCGCTTCTGGTCACGTGCCCGCAGCAGCCGCCCGCGAGAGACGTCGCGCAGGTCTCTCGGTACGCCTTGCGGAAGAACTACCAGTCCCGTCGTCCCACGCGCGGGGTGGCCTTCCCGGCCAATCGGCAGCGAACAGGTCGCTAACGGGAAGGGGGAAGGGGTGGCGGGAGGAGAGAAGATGGCGGCGAAAGGAGGTGGCAAGAACGGGCTGCTCGAGAAGGTAATGGGGGTTGGGATTTCGAGGTCCTTGACTGAGGCGCTGCTGCCGACACTGGCCTGGGACCCGCCTTCTGCGGAGGGGGCAGCGACTTGGCGGGGGAAGGCGGCTTCTCCCCATCAGCCTGGGCCTGGCATCCCCTGCGAGCCCCTCCTCTAGCCTGGGCACAGGGGGCGGCTGGCACCTCCTTGAGAGCACCCCCTCCCTGGGCCTGGCGCCCCCTGGGATCCCCTCCTCTAGCCTGGGCACAGGGGGCGGCTGGCACCTCCTTGAGAGCACCCCCTCCCTGGGCCTGGCATCTCCTCCTCTAGCCTGGGCACAGGGGGCGGCTGGCACCTCCTTGAGAGCACCCCCTCCCTGGGCCTGGCGCCCCCTGGGAGCCCCTCCTCTAGCCTGGGCACAGGGGGCGGCTGGCACCTCCTTGAGAGCACCCCCTCCCTGGGCCTGGCGCCCCCTGCGAGCCCCTCCTCTAGCCTGGGCACAGGGGGCGGCTGGCACCTCCTTGAGAGCACCCCCTCCCTGGGCCTGGCGCCCCCTGCGAGCCCCTCCTCTAGCCTGGGCACAGGGGGCGGCTGGCACCTCCTTGAGAGCACCCCCTCCCTGGGCCTGGCGCCCCCTGCGAGCCCCTCCTCTAGCCTGGGCACAGGGGGCGGCTGGCACCTCCTTGAGAGCACCCCCTCCCTGGGCCTGGCGCCCCCTGCGAGCCCCTCCTCTAGCCTGGGCACAGGGGGCGGCTGGCACCTCCTTGAGAGCACCCCCTCCCTGGGCCTGGCGCCCCCTGCGAGCCCCTCCTCTAGCCTGGGCACAGGGGGCGGCTGGCACCTCCTTGAGAGCACCCCCTCCCTGGGCCTGGCGCCCCCTGCGAGCCCCTCCTCTAGCCTGGGCACAGGGGGCGACTGGCACCTCCTTGAGAGCATCCCCTCCCTGGGCCTGGCACCCCCTGGGAGCCCCTCCTCTAGCCTGGGCACAGGGGGCGACTGGCACCTCCTTGAGAGCATCCCCTCCCTGGGCCTGGCACCCCCTGCGAGCCCCTCCTCTAGCCTGGGCACAGGGGGCGGCTGGCATCTCCTAGCAAGTGCCCCTTTCTCCGAGATGGAGGCTGGCACCTCCCCCCCGGTACTGACACCTCCAAACCTTATTCCTAGCCTGGGCACAGTGGGAGAGTGGCACCTCTTGGGAAGCACCCCCACCCAGGCCTAGGGGGCTTGGCACCTTTTAGCCCTCTTGTTCTTTGGGCTAGGTATGGGGGGGAGTGGGGTGGCTGGGCATTTCCTTGGGGGGGTCCCCTATGCCTGGGCCTGACGCTTCCTACAAACCCCTCCTCTAGCCTGGGTGTGGGAGGGTGGTAGTTCCTAGGAAACTCTCCTGCCCCAACCCAGGCCTGAGGGCTGGGCACCTCACAACCTGTAGTGGCTCCCTTCCCAGGGAACCCCTTCCCTGAGCTCAGACACACAGGGGGGTGGGGGGTGGGACTGGCACCTAGGGGAACGGACGCTGGCTGCATTTAGTACCTCCTGGAGACCCCCTTTCTCTGAGCCTTGACATCATGCGTGCTGGCACCTTCTAAGTCCTTCTGTCCCTTCCCAGGACACAGACCATGTGCCCTTGGCATCTTCTAAGACCCCCGGCCCTGAACTGACAAGGGGCCCTGGCATTTTCTAGTGATGATAGACTCTTCGTGTATGAAGGGAACCTCAAGGGTCATCTAGTCCAACCCCCTGCTAGGATGCAGGATGATGGCAGCTATAACATCTGTGACAGATGGTTGTCCAGCCTCTTTGATTAGTCTGCCCCCCTGCCCCAACACCTGGCCACAGGGTCCTTGACACCACCTACATAGATGGGGGAGCACAGATCGACTGCCTTGGCACCTCCTGGGGATCCCCCACTCCTTTAGCCTGGCCGTGTGGGGGCTGCATTGCTTGGTTACCTCTGGCCCCAAGATCCTGGTATCCCCCTAAGGGTCGACTCCCTAGGTGCGCACACTGCCAAAGGGAGCCATTTCTCCTTTGCCCCCCCAGGAGCACAATGGCAAAGACTCGCTGCCCTCCATTTCTCTTTCCCTGTATAGCTGGGCTCCTCCCTGCTTTGCTCACAGATCTCTTGTCTGCCTCCCCCAACTCCTTCCTTCTGTAAGTCTGGAGACTGGGCTCCTCTTATATACCCCTTCCTTTTCATCCCTCCCCAGGAATCCTGATACAGGGACTCTTTGACTCCCACCCTGTAAACAGCGCCCCACAGCTTGAAACCATATGGGCAACCCCGGCTTTCTCTGAGCATTGAAATGTTGGGTCTGAAATAGTATCCCTTGCCTGCATGGCCCCCTTCCTGAAATATACTGGAGAATGGGGCACTGCTCTCTCGGAGCCTTCCCTCGCCCTCTGAACGCGAGAAGCTGTTTGCCCCAGTATGGTACTCTCTCTGTTGGAACTCGCACGCCATGTGTGAGCATGGAAATAGGGCTCTTAAGCCACGTCAGCTTCCTGCTGCACACCTCGCCTTTTGCAATTAGAGCGTCTCTTTCCACCCACCTAGGATTGCCCTGTGTCGTCATCTCTGTGGGCATAAATGCATTTGAAACAATGAGTGAGCGTGATTACTGTTTTGCTCCAAAATACAAAGTAATTGAGATGCTATCTCTTACTGGACTTGCTGCTTTTGCGGAGGGGTTGCAAGCCTTTAGGCCACACGGGGCCTTTCCTCGGGCATCTGCTGACTGGCTCATCTGAGGAAGGGTCTCGGAGTTTGCATGCTTTCTCCAAGCAGTCTCTCTTAACTTCCGTTGAACGACTTTGTCTCCTCTTAGAAATAATGAGCAATTGCAGATGTTTCTCCCGTGTGTGGCTTGTGGTGGATGTCTCTGCCCCTACGCATGTGGCAGGTGTTTGGAAATGAAAGGCAGACGTTGCAAAGGGAAGGAAGCTACCGCCTGCCGTTGAAATGTTTCCGTAAAATGATTTGAGATTTTTAGCCATGTTTTCAAGGTCCCAGATGCACGTATAGCAAGAAACCCTGGTGATGGGTAGTGTCTCTTGAGTGATTGCGTCAGGGCGTGTTCTGATGGCGTGAAACTGAAGCAACCACTTACATGTTCTTCAGTAGAAGTAACTGAACTCCACTTTGGTAGTGTTCTTGCTGCAGCTGCAAACAGACATGGCGGGTTTGGGTTTATCCTGCTTATAGTCTTATTGTTAAATTTGCTTGGTTGTTTTAAAATGATTTATTCTAGGGGCTCGAACTCCTGGTTACTAGGAAAAGGTTTTATATTTTAGTCCTTTTCCTAATTTGTATTGGGTTAAGCTATTTTATTTGAAATGATGATGTTTTGTATTTTGCTTTTGCGATGACCAATTGTCAAGCATAATAAAATTGAATTGAATTAAAATAGACATGGTTGTTGGCAATTTTCCCCTTGTGGACATGACAAACAGTGTTATACAAACGCTGGAAGGGTTCATGCAGTTATTTTCAAGTTTAAAAGGAATCATGCACTCCTTGTGTTTTGGGAGCATGCACCTCTCTTCCTGCTCCTAAATAACTTCAGTTTAAAGCTCTGGACGTGCGAACCGTTCAGGAGTAAGCGATCTAACAATTTAAAGTAGCTGTTTATCGGAACGTGTCCTAAGAAACGAAAGAGAGGGAGCTGTTATACCCAGGGGTATAACTTGGGCTAAGCGAAGATGATGGAACCTAACAGCTGCCAAACCCAGTCAGACGAAGGGTCCGTCCAGCCCAGAATCCTGTTTCTGACGGGTGGCCAGCAACAGATGTTTCAAGGGAAGCGTACAGGCACAGAGCATGTATGGAGCAATTGGGGCATGAAATTTCAGATGGAACTCTGGGAGCCCCCCCACCCCAAAAAATAAATCTGTCGCCAGACTTTATCCTGATACTAAACCGTTCTTGCCCGCTACACCCCTGAACCAGCTACCAGCCTGAGTTTTCTGGGTGCCAATGGTGCCTGGAATCTTGCACCCCGGAGCAATCTCTCCCTCCCCCTAGATTCATTCCCAACTTATGATGGCCAAGGTTCATCCTTGAACTAACTTAGCTAATAGCCATTTATTTATTTATTTCCTCACATTTCTATGCTGCCCCTTCACAGAACAAAAACACAACCCCACCCCTCTCCCTCGCCAAAAGCCTGACAAAACCGCCAGGTCTTACAACCCCGGCGGAAGGAGGCTAAGGAAGATGACACTCGGATCCCCATCGGGAGGGCATTCCACAGCCTAGGGGCGACCACCGAAAAAGTTCTATCATCGGTGGCCACCCAACGCGTCCGGGGTACCTCTAACACAACCACCACCACCCCGGATGACCGTAGGGGTTGAGCCAAGACCGGGAGGGTGAGACAGTCTCGTAGATAAGTGGGGCCCAGGCCGTAGGAGGCTTTATAGGTCAATACCAGCACCTTGGACCTGGTCCGGTAGACTATAAACAGCCAGTGCAGCACCCGGAGCAGTAGTGTAATGTGCTCACGTCGGTCCACTGCCCTAAGCAAACGGGCCGCCGCATTCTGCACCAGCTGCAGTCTCTAAACCGTCATCCTGGGCAGCCCCACGTAGAGCGCGTTGCAATAGTCTAGCCTAGTGTTAATGAAGGCATGGATGAGGGTGGCAAGGTCAAAACTTGACACACAAGGCCGCAGCCGCTGTACAAGATGTAATTACCGGAAAGCACTCCTCACCATAGCCGCCACCTGGAGATCCAGGTGAAGTAGTGAATCGAGGTGCACACCCACACTACGGACCTCGGAAACCAATGGCGGGGGACTCCATCACACCCAGGTCACCCAGACCCCATCCCACCAACATCACCTCCATCTTGTCAGGATTCAACTTCAGATGGCTTGCCCTCATCCAGTCCCCCACAGCTGCCAGACAACCGGGTAAGCACTGAGACCGCCAGGCCTGGCTCTGATGAAAATGAGAGGTAGAGTTGGGTGTCATCAGCATATTGATGACCCCGCACTCAGACCCTCTCACGACCTCCCCCAGGGGCTGCATATATATGTTGAACAGGAGGGGGGACAAGATGGAACCCTGCGGGACTCCACACGCAAGACCTCTGGAGGAAGATGTACAATTCCCCAGGACCACCCGGTGGATTCTCCCAGCCAGGTAGGAACGGAACCAATCTAACATGGTTCCTTCCACCCTGGAACGGTTCCGCAGGTGACTCACCAACACCTCATGCTCAACCATATCAAAGGTGGCAGAAAGATCTAATAAAATCAACAGGGTCTGCTGACCCTGGTCCATAGCTCAGCAAAGGTTATCGACCAAAGTCACAAACGCGGTCTCCGTGCCGTACCTTGGACAAAATCCAGACTGTGAGGGATCCAGAAACCCGATACTGTCCAGATGCGCCTGAAGCTGCCAAGCCACCACCCACTCGATAACCTTTCCTAAAAAGGGAAGGTTAAAAACTGGTCAATTGATGGACCTATCTGCCATGAGCTCAGCTAATGTTTTTTTAACCTAGTGGCCTTCACGACCTCTCTTGGCAGTGAGTTCTACAGATTAATTTTGCACTGTGTGATGTTCCTTGATAGGTCCATGGAAGTCCTCGGTATTATTTACTTGGCAGCTTTTGCTATAATTAAGCGTACTTAAAATTCCAGATTCTTTCCTGTGAAGTTCCCATTTTATTTCTTATTGATTTGGTGTTTTTTTTTTTCAGATTTATATTGCCCCCCCACCTTCCCACAGGCTCAGGACAGCTCACAAACAGTAACAATATTTAAATTTATACAGAAATACCCTAAAAAAAACACCAACCCTCCCCCATTTGTTCTTAACCTATGCTTTTTTTTTGGGGGGGGGGGGTGTCTGTCTACCAGCTGGGAACTTTGCCTGTAATGGAACAGTTTGAACTTAAGACCAAGATGCGTTTATTTGAGTTTATAGGGGTGGGTGTGTTGAGTTGCAGTCATCCATTTAAAACACTGCATTAACTGTGGGTAGTAAGCAGTTGTTTTTTCCCCCCCAAATTGAATGCTTTCAACTTTCCGACTGCAAGCAGACATGTTGAGTGTTCAGTGACAGCTGTTTGTGGTTAAGCGTTGTGAGAGTAGAACTATTATCTGTTTCTTTAATAAACATTTAATAGCTGTTGTTTGTTTAAAGTGCGTTCTAAGTAAATGTTCCTGGGGGAGTACTTTACCGAATTATTTCCATCTTCTGAAATGGAAACTCTCCAGTTGCCACCAAGACTGTGCAGTTTGAGGAGCAAAACTTTGCAATGGCTGATCATGCAAGCTATCATCGGCTCTAACTGCTTCAGGATTTCCATGCTTGGCTCTAAGGCTGCTTTCTGACGTTACATGGGAGAGGCAGGAACTTACGCAGTCACGACGGCAGCTCTGCAACGGCGAGATTTAGCGCCTGTGAGACTGCACTAGTCCCCTTTCATCACCCGAGAACACCTGTCCTTGAAAAAGCTACATTTGGGGAGCTGGCCCTGTGGGAGTGATGGCAGGTGATCAAAGGGGATTAGTGCATTCTGACAGGTGCTAATCCCCGCAAATGACAGGGTCGCGATGGCGCAGGTTCCTGCTCCTCCCGTGTAACATTGGAAAACCACCTTCGTTTCTCCCATTCTATATGCCGTCTAGAGAGCTTCTCCTAGTATCTAGAAAGAGTCAACGGGGTGAATTATGATTGCAATTTCTCTATCTGAATGGTTTGAACAAAACCTGGTGAGCCAAACAACCGAGGGGTGGGATGTGAACTGGATAACTAGCAAGAGTCTGAACTTTTCGGGGGGGCGGGGGCTTTATTCTTGCACACCGAGCAGTCGGGACTAAGGCCAACAGGGTGTTGGCCTTATTCCTACCGTAGCATCCTGTGTCTGTCACATTTTTTGTGCGGTGGTGTTTACATAGTGCCTGCAATGTACCTGGTGCCAGCTGTACAATCAGATCCCTGCCCCAAGGGGCTTACAGACTAAGAAAAATGTTTTTTTAATGTAGTTAAAAGGAAGAGGAAACATCCGTGATGAGCTCCCCATCTGTGGGGATGCAACGCACGACACCTGGGGTGTGAATTTCCCACGCCCTGACACAAACCCTTCTCTGTGGCCTTAGCATGGAATAAAGTGCCTTTGTATTAATCAAGGATACCTCCATCCCAAGAAGGAGGCTTCCCCAGAATGCAGATGCTCCCAGGGTTCTTTGCAGTGCATTAAGGTACCCTGGAGTAACGACCTTTTTTTTTTTTTTTTGTCCTAGCCCCTCCCCTTTCCATGCCCCTCTGTGCGGGGGCGGGGCTGCCCAGACACACCGGGTCTGGGATTTGAAGAGCCTAGCTGCATTGCGTCAGGCCCAACGGGCACAGCTTTAATCCTCCAGACGCTAAGTACCGTCACTAGCTGTTTGTACTGGAGCGCGAGCCCGGTGTTGGAACTGGCATGAGTCCCAGTCATTCATCGGGACTTGTGCCAGCACTCAGTGTCTTGAGGATCACGCTCTGCTGGCTCTTCATCATGAGAGATGCACCTTTCCCAAAGCTTGGGGTTGCAAGCTTTCTTTTTTTGTCTCTCAGTAGGGTCACGGCCTAAAAAAATGTGCGGAACTTCACGCTTAAGGTTAGGAATCTGAGTTTTTCTTGGAAGTCGGTCCTTCCCACGGAAGGCCGCTGGCAGCTGTTTTATGGAAGTGGCTCGTACTCGAGCTGTGCAGCTTAATGTCGGCCGCGTCTTTATCCGGCGCTGACCTTGCAGAAGTAGCGCACGGAGCTGACTGATAAGGCTTGATGGTGGCGATTTATATCTACAGCCTCCAAAAGTGCCCAGGGCTCTCTGAACAAGCCAAGGTCTTGCATTACCTTGAAGAGTTTAGAACCAATCATTACGCCCGATTGCAACAGAAAGCGGGGAGGGAGGTTGCATGGGGAAAGCAAGGTTTACTTGTCACGGGGTTCGCAGGAGAGATTTCAATGTCCGGTAGTTTTATCAATGAATCCTAGCATTGCTATAGGAATATGGGGCCGTATCGACTTAGCCCCGAGAGCCAATGAATTGCCTGTCCGCAGGGCTGTGTGTGTGTCTCGTTCTCAGAATGCATTGTGTAAGATGCTTTTTTTCATTTGTTTTTTTAAAGAGCATACTGCTAGTTTTACAGCCCTGGAAAGCAGTGGAGCTGTTTACAGAATAGTTCACACGGTATCCTTTGTTGGACCCAACCTTTGCTGGTGAGAGTGTGCAAGCTTTCAGGCCACACCGGGCCCTTCCTCGGGCATTTCACAAGTCAGAGGAGCTACAGGCTCTCACTTGTTTAATGAGCTAGTGTGGTGTGGTAGATACGGTGCTGGACTTGGCCCTGGGAAGCCAAGGTGCAAATCCTGCACTAGCCATGAACTCAGTGGGTGGCCTTGGGCAAGTCACAACCTCTCCGCCTCAGTTCCCCCATCTGTAAAATGGGAGAGTGTGTGTGTGTCCGTTGTTCCCCTCATCCTTGTCCATTTTGGATTGTAAGCCCACTGGGCAGGGACCTGTCTCCGAAATCTGACTGCAGAGCACTGGGTACGCCTAGACGTGCTATAGGAATGATTAGTAGTATTAGGGCTAGCCAGTGCAGGTCAGGCTTGTATAGCAAAGCAATGATTTGGAAATGTGCTGCAAGGGGGAGAAAAACCCAAATGACAGATGTTTTAAAAACAGTGATTTCCTCCTTCGTCCTCATTCTGATAAGCTGTATTCCACTCAGTTTTCTGGGACTGTCACTCACTCTCCCTATGTTCCCCTCCTCCCTTGTGCATCCTAGATTGTGTAAGCCCCTCAGGGCAGGGGCCTATCTCTAGTCATGACTGTACAGCAGGAGCGGGGAACCTCAGACCCAGGGGTCAAATGCGGCCCGCAAGTTTTTATGTGACCCCTTTCCAGTTCCTCAGTTTGGCCCCTGGGTCCAGTTCTTACCCCCAAACACTGAAAACCCAAGCTCGGGAGAAGGGAATCTGAGGCTGAGACAGTGATTTCACTTGCCCAAGGTCACCCAGTGAGTTTGTGGCTAAGCCAGGATTTGAACCTTGGTCTCCAACAGGCGTGGGGAACCATTTCCCGCCCAGGAGCCACTTTACTTCAAGGGCCACATAGAAATTGGGGGTGGGAGGGCACTCAAGAAAAGGAGGGCCCAGATCATGACTCTGCCCCCCTACCCTTGTGTGCGTGCCCTCCTCTCTGTTCCCATATCCTGAGTTCAGGTTTTTCAGTGGTTGGAGATAGGAACTGGATCCAGGCGCTAGACCCAGAAACTGGGAAAGGCCACACAAACTAGCCGCAACCCCTTTGCCTGTCGTTCCCCCACCTCTGGTCTCACAAGAGCCAAGTTCAGCATCTTCTCCGTTAGGCTACACTGGCTCAATCGTAAAAACGATTTAAAAGGAGTAGTAAGCACTACGCTTGAGGAGCTAAACCGGGGTTGAGAAGAAACTCCTCCACCCTCCCAAAACCACTGCAGTGATGCAAAGTTGCCCGTTGCAAAACATCTGGTACTTGGGCTGCTGGTGGAGATAGAAAATGGATGTTGCTGAAGCATTCATGTGATCCGGTGATTCTAGTGTCTGAGGAGAGCTGCCCTTGGCTAAGGGGCTGAACTAGGAAGGAGTAGGACCCGGTCATGTCAGAGACTCTGATTCACAGGCAGCGGCTGCACTGGGGCTTGTGCATCGGTGTAAATTCTGACCTAGATGCACCTGGGCGACTTTTAACGTTGCAAAAACACTCCACATTTGGTATAGGCTTAATCCGGGGTGAGGTGGAGGGGAGCTCGTGTCGCTTCCTTTCCAATTCCTGGCTCTGGCCCCTGCTGGATCCAGACCGTAACCCTCGAGCACTGAAAGAATGATCTATGAGGAAGGGAGTGGAGATGAGGGCAGAGGCTCAAGGAGAGGGGATGGATCCGTGGTACAGATCTGTGATCTGGACTCTTCCCTTCCTGAGCCCCTACCCCCAACTCCTATCCGGCCCATGGAGCCTTGCACTAATTTCCAAAATGGCCCATGGGAGGGGAAAGTTTCCCTTCCACTGACTTAATATCTCAGTGCTTCTTCAGCACAGTGGGAAAGGGGTTTTTTGCAAGTCTAAATAAAACCATTTATTTTTAAGTGCTGTAGCAAATCACTTATCATCCCTTTTTGTTATTCTTTGCCCCTAAGTGTTGCACATTGTTCTCTAATCTGTGCTGCCCAGTTCTCATGTTATTTCTTGATGTATGAAGGGTTTTCACACTTTGGGTGACTTTCAGCAATGCAAAAGCACACCACTGTTGCATCACAAAACTTTAAGGGATAATTTCCCTTTAAGTTTCCTTGTGTAGTTTTTCAGTTCTCCTTCTCCCTCCCCTCTTCCGCCACCCTCTCCATAAATATGTAAATCCAGCACCCAGAGAAGCACAGGCACAGAGATCAACTCTGTTCTGTCCAAGACAGACAACAGGTTGGAATCTCCACTCTAGCCAGACATTGGTCATTGCATGTCGAGGCTGAATTATTATCTTCGAGTCCCTTTAAGAGGGGAAGAGATGTATATGCACTTCGTTTTATTGGTTGGCTGGTATGCAAAAATCCTCCAAGTCATTAAGCTCCAGTTTGTTGGCCTATAAGAAAAGGAAAATGCTGCTAAGTCTGCTACCAATTTTAAAAGGGGAGCAATGGTTTGGGGGAGGGTGGAGAATATAGCTAGTGTGGTGGGAAACGTTGAAGTTCTCCCTCATTTCCCATAACACATGAAACGCTTACCCTGGTAGATGATCTGATATGGGGAAACCCCATTTGTTTATAATCGGGAAAGGCTCTTTCTCACTGTGGTTCCAAGCTTGGCATAAGAGAGTGTAGCCTAGTAGTTTTTCCTTAATATCTTATAGTTGAAAAAGCCAGGCAAAGGCTACGTCCATCCACTATTGGCTCGTTGAAGCCCAAAGACCCGTTCCCGTTACGCTGCCTCAGCTAACTGCATATACACTGAAACATGCAAGGCCCCTGGCAGTTCCTGCTTTGATACAGCTGAGCAGAAGGCAAGCCTTTCCCATATTTTTAGTGGGAATAGATCAGGGCTGACCTATTTTAAATTAATTTGTCTTCACCAAATTAAAAAACTCTGCTCAGTAAGCACTAACTCAGCAAGCTGTGAACTTCAGCAGTTAGAAATAATACATTTTTTTTCAGAATTGCTCCTGCCAGGGTCTTATGTTATTTCTGGGTCCAGACTGAGGAAGAGCGCTTAATAGTCATCTGGTTTAAAGCATGGAAGGCTTTTTTCTCAGATGAGTTTTACTGATCTCCTAGAAGCGGTTCTCTGTAAAGGTAGCACATTGTAGTGAGGTTAACTCTTGACTTCATTGGGGATCCAAGGCTACACATTAGGTTCGATCCACTGGCTAAAGTTGTATTCTACAAGCTTAATGGCTTGTGGCAAATTTTGAGGAGAGCGGGGTTAAAGAGCAGGAATTAGTTCGGTCTTTGTTTTCTTGAAATCCCTCAATAGCGTAACGGGTCCACTCGATGCAGGCATCTTCCTAAGGTGATCTACCCCTGCTGGTTCCAGTGCTCCGGTCTCCTGCTGGCTCCCTGCCCTCGGGCACCCCAGCAGCTGGTCTCGGAAGTCGAAAGGAGCACTCCCTTTCAGAGAGCCTTCCCTGCCTCGCTGGAGGAGCTATGCTAGCCCATCTCGTCCTCCGAGACTTCCTGGCGCACCGGGGAGTCTCTCGTAGGCGATTGAAAAATTGGAGGGTCCTGAGAGGCAGTCGTAGACCAGTCCTTTCTTACCTCCTCCTTCTTCTTGGAGATTGCCTCTCCTCCCAAGAGGTGATCTTCAGGAGGCTGGTTCCCTTCTCTGTGCAGTGATCTACTGGAGACTAGCTTGTGATCTACCTTTTGGTCATGCCTGGGAGAAGTTTTTCTTTGTTCATAAGTGCCGTAAAACTGTCCCCATTGCTGGATTCCTGATTTATTTGGTTTTTTAAAATGGGGCTCTGAAATCTGCCATTTTCAGTCACTAAATTTCACTGATTTTTGTATAAATTCTTGTCTAGTTAATGTGCGCAGTAGGAAGAGTTGGATTGGGAAGCACTAGTTGCTGAAAATTCTTACCGCAAGCAGCGGCATCTGCTGGCAAAACCCAGTAGAGAACTTGGCACAAAATCAGAATTCCTGAAATGTTGCCATTGGACGGGGTCACCGCTCCAAATTCATCCATGTTCAGAATCCAATAGATCACGGTCGCCCCAGCGAAAATTGCTGACTTCCACTTTCAAAGCAGTTTGCTTGGACTTTGTAACGACATTCTTTAATTGCAGCACAGTGTGTCTTGCAGCAACCCCCGAGGAAGAGACAGTAGTAGATGTCTTTGTTCTTTGAGCTGTCTCTGTAGTCGGTGCTGCAGCCGATAATTGCTTTATGGATAAGCTGCCGGGCCTGCGCCCAAGCCCCTTGGAGTTGTGACCTGCTTTTCTTTGCCTTGCAGTGGAAGATTGATGACAAGCCGGTGAAAGTCGACAAGTGGGATGGATCAGCCGTGAAAAATTCTTTGGATGATTCTGCCAAGAAGGTACTTTTTTCTCCCTTAACTAACTGAAGTAGCATTGGGAACTCGCTTTGAACCCACCCAGGATCTGCTCCGTATACAGCCCTTTTGTGGGAGTCCGTGCCAGTCCTAGTGGGGAGCATTTTCAGGATCAGGCCCCTCTAGAGTAATTTTTTATACATCTACTAAACCAGAGCGTCACTGGCTTTCTTGAGGGGCTGGGTGGATCAACCCTTCCCCTGTGCGGCTACTTAATCTGTGTTTGTCTCGCTCCATTGCAAAACATCCACATGACTGCTGATAACCTTGCGTTTCAAAAGCTTCCCCATTCCCTACTTTGCTGTAGCAGTCCCCACAATACCGATAATCCTTGGAATACCCATGTGTGTCACATTTGAAGCGGAGGGCAGGGGGAGGAGTCCCCTGCTCCAGGACTCCGGCCACACCCCTCTGTGGTCGCAGGGAAGTAGAAAGGGTTGAAGCTTGCTCCCAGGTTAATCAAATCGCACAGCGCCTTGTCATCCAGTGGCAGAGAACAAGAGATCCTCAGGGAGCACAGGGAGTGGTAAGGATTTCACACAGCACTCTAAGAATGTGGGTTTGTCTCATTCCCCACTTGATAAAATGTGGTGAGAATGAGCCCCTTAGATCAGGGTTGGGGATCTAAAGGGCTTTAAAAATTAGGGGCCACATAAAAGCTATCTTTGGGCCATATTTGGCCCCCTGGGCTGAGGTTTCCCACCTCTGCTTTAGATGTTTCCTTGTATCCGCGAAGATGGGTAACATATCCTTAGCTACTAGGCAACCCTGGCTAGAACTTCCCTGTTCACATTTAATTAGAGGGAAGAAAATTTTATATCCACATCAGCAGCAACGTCTCGCCCTCTGATGGTCAAAATTATTTCGCTTCTAACATTAAAATGGTGCATTTTAGAAAGAGCATCTTTAACCCCTTTCTTTCCACAGGTGGCCTGGAGGAGTAAAGCATTCAGCTAACGGGCTCTTTGTTCTACCTCACTAGGTTCTCTTGGAAAAATACAAGTATGTGGAGAATTTCTGCCTGATTGACGGCCGCCTTGTCATCTGCACAATCTCCTGTCTCTTTGCCATTGTGGCTTTAATTTGGTACTATCTTCATCCCTTTCCCGAATCCAAACCTGTCCTCGCTGTCTGTGTCATATCATATCCTTTGCCATGTGCTGCAACTTTGAGACATCCGTTTTGTGCTCTTCCACAGGTTTTTTTTTTTTTAAAAAAAAGATCCCTTCACGGGGCTTGTTCACATTGTGTTCTGCTTGCCCCAGGGTAGTCAGTCAGTTACCCCATAGTCCGCTTCTCCCTGCGTTCTGGGGATAGTTTTACTACACGGTGCAGTAGGAGCTGTGTGACCAGTGATATTTGATGCGCTGTAGAAGTCGGGGGATGGGCAATTGGGCCTAGCTCATTCCCTTCCGTCACCGCTACTTTGGAGCAGTAAGTGCCTCGTCCTGCACTCTCCCTGCTCATGGGAACACAGGGGAGGCTAAAATGAGATAAGAGGTACTTGCCTCAAAAAAAAACCACCTGGTGAGAACCAGCCTTTCCTCTTGGTAACTGCCGCTGAGAGGAGCACGCTGTGCTTCTGGCAGTGTGTGTTCCGCTCAAAGAGCACGGGCTACGGCTTGGAGATAGCTACAGAACGCAGCCTTTTCCTCACCACACGGAGAATTCTGGTTCTCCAAAGGGGAGGACCTGGCACCTCATCGCTGGGACCTGCGCCCTCCAGGGTTACCTCAGCACAAGGCAAACGCTCCGGGCTTTTGAGTTCAAGCCCTTTGTGTTTTCCCCTTTTCAGTAGGCCTTCAATTTAACGGGTAGCATGAATTTTGAGGAGAGCAGTAGATATTGAAGGAAAAACTCGGTTAAGAGAACATCAGTCTAAAGTACCATGTACCTTTTTTGACTCCAGTTTTGGTAGCATCCGAGCCCTTTGGCTTAGAAAAGAGACAAGGGGGGATATAAGAGGGTGGCTTAGAGAAATAAGAAGTGTATGAAAAGTACATTAAAATACACACACACACACTCTCTCTCTCTCCTTCTTCTTTGATCTGGCCTGTGGATCCAGGCCAGTTTATCCAATTGATCACAACATTACCCAACTTGCACGCTGCCTTGATTTCTTTAACTTCCGTGAACCTATTTTGTGATGATGGGAATTCTGACCGTCTATACCTCCTACAAGGAGAAGAGCATCTTCTTGGTCGCTCACAGAAAAGATCCATCAGGGATGGATCCTGACGACATCTGGCAGCTTTCTTCCAGTCTGAAAAGGTACAGAGCGGCACATCCAGGCCTCTGGGGCATCCCCCCCCCCCCGAGTCTTGGGCCCATCTCCTTGCCTCTACTGACCAAGAGCAGCAAAAGGGGCAGGTGGAAGCTGTTGTCTGTGGCATGAGACTCGTGCAAAGAGCTACAGACAGGCTGCTTCCCAGTCTGTGCGGGCCCCTGGGCAGTGGTAGTCTGCTGGCTTCAGGGAGAGGGGAAGTGGTGGGCTGTCGGTCCAGTGCAAGCACAACACGCTAGCTAGGGGACAGCCAGTTCTGTCCATGTGGGCATCCCTGACACTCGCTGCCCCTACTGGAGATGGCTGCCCCGGTCACAGGGACCGAGACCTCTCTGGCTTTCAACAAGGACAGTGACGCCGCCTTCACTCCCTGTCCTCGTTGTTCAGCTTCTCCAGCAGGGTCACAAGCCCCACAGGGGGGACATGATGCTTCCTCTGGCTTCTGGCCTCCTTTCAAGCGGTGATGGCGTTTCAGAGACTTTGAATGGGCTGGATTAGAGCCACACACCCCTATGCCCGTTAATCAACAGATAGGTCCAACCCTCCTCTCTCGGGCACACTTTGTAGTTGGCAGAATTTTCTCTCTCAATACTGCCAGCTACAAAACTCAGATTCTGCAAGCAAACAAAACCCAGGTTCCGTGAGGAGAATAAAATTGTCCAAACTAACCAGGCCTAGGGATTAAGCAAATGAGTTCTCCAGCAGGACCTTGCATCTGTTTTGGACACCTCATTTTTTAAATACCACCCCAGGGCTCTTCTCTCCGGCACGGGATATGGGGCCGCTCCTCGCTGACAGTTGCAGCAGGAGGCCATATTGCCCCAGAATACATACTGGCAGTGGCAGCCGACAGTGCCAGCACCCCCTTGGTTGGGTTGTATCGTCGGCATCCTATTGGCCACTTTGCTGTGTTCCCCGCTCAGGCTGTAATTCTGCGATGCCAGAGGCAATTTCTGCGACAGTTTGGTCGAGTGCCAGATTCAGCGAGAATGACTGCAATCGCAGTCGTGTGCAGAATTCGTGGGGGGCCTGGGTATTTTTAGGCATTTACTCAGCAGAGTCCTAGCCTTTAGCTCGGCCCCTTCCACCGTAGCCGCTTAGCGCTTAACCCTGCTGGCTTCAGTCAAGGAGCCCCATTAAGATTCAGAGCTTCTGCGCAAGGGAGGGTTGTAGCAGGGGTAGTGGTTCTTCCAGATTTCTCACTCGGTGCAGTGCCTCAAATCAAATGCAGGTCTCCTGTCTTTGCAACAGAATTCCCTGCCCTGTGCTAGTATTACATTGAAGAGTTTAACAGATTCCAAAAGATTAGACCTCTTAAATGAGCAAAGAGGATTGAAGAAGCGCACGCTTCAAGCCAGCCACTGATACGGGTTAGATACAGCTTAGCCTGCAGTTGGGGTTCTTGAACCATCATCTGAAGCAGCTGGCATTGGCTGCTTTGAATACGTGTTACCCCTGGCGAGATGGTTTGATCTGGCAGGTTACTTACGCCGTTCCTGTGGCAAGAGGCTGGAGGGCGTGCCGTTTTGCTTACCAGCCTTCCAAAATAGACTCTCATCACAGAATCCCTTTTTTACAGCTTCATCCTTTGGCAGGTAACGCATGCGCTATCAGTCGGTGCGCCCTGAGTGAGTGGAACTTGTGTGCATGCTTAGTAGTAAGCACACTGCGTTATCTGCCAGAGGATCACACTATTAGACCCACAGGCATTTTATTTATTATTATTATAAGCATTTATATAGCACCAGCAATGTACCTGGTGCTTTACAAAGAATAAGATAGACACGGTCCCTGCCCAGGGGCTTACAATCTAAAGACGGAGGGGAGACAGGGAAAGGGGAACAGAGGGAGAGACAAGGGATGCAACGTTCCTGAGGATGCGAAAGCTCAGGTACATGTTGTTGGCTTGGTTGCAGTAAGTTGGGAGTTTTCAGATATCAGGTGGGGGATAATCCTGGGTGGGAATGGTTAGCAGGAGTTAGTTAGGAATCCTTCTCAAAGGGAAGGAAACAAGGGGGAGGCAGGATTACAGCTGGCAAACCCCCATCTCCACTCTGAGTTAGGAGGAATTCCCAAAAATGGTACGCTAAGAAGGGGCTAGAGGGTCAAACAACATGGGGAAATGAAGTAACAGAAGGATTGGCAAGGCAGAGAGGGAGTAAGGTTTATTATGAGTGTGTGGTGGGAGAGAAACCTTAACTACAGAGGGTGAGGGGCATAGTTTTACAAAGTTTTGAGAATCACTGCCTTAGAGACATAGGTTCAAAGTCTGAAGCAGGTAGGGGGGGGGTTATCCCTTGCCAAAATTTGGTAGCATTGAGCATTATGGCTCTGGATGTCTCTGTCATCTGTACAGACATCCCAAATCTCCTTGAATCTTGCTAAACTCCATGTAGGGGCAGGAAATCATTTACTGACTGGAAGCGTCCGAAATGGCGCGGGGAGGAATTAAGGAAGGGGAAGCATTGACAGATGGTTGTGCTTGTTTCTAAGAAGGCGAGCGAACTCTTGATTCGGGTATTTGATGATTAAAATAGAAAGATTACTCAAAAGCATCAGTCCCTCACCCCACAGCTTGCTAGTAGTAGCATGTTGCTAGTGACAGCTCATTAAACCAATGCGAAATGTTGGGAGGGAAGAGTGAGATTAGTGCGCGCCTCGGAACCGGCAAGGAAAATGTTAAATGCACCCTGCACCCCAAGGCTCCTGACAGCGGAGAGCATAGGGTCTGGGAGAAGCCCGGAGCTGCTGCTTCAGGAAAAGTAGTGGGTTAACCATCTAGGCTAGGGTTTTCTGAAGAGAGAAACTAAAAGAAATAAAACTACAAGAAATACACCAAAAATACAAAAGTTCTCTTAATTTCTACTTCATTTTTATTTTCTACTCACAACCCTAAAATTCACCCTATTTGTGTCACTTAACTTTCAGAGCTGTGGCTCCCCATAAATCTTGAACTTTGGAAATGGCTTGTGGCCACCCAGAGGTTGGGGACTGTCTAAACCTGGGCATGTCAGAGTATAGCCCATGAAATTCCAGCACATGACCTGTTTATCCTCCCCTTTGACAAAAATGGACATTTTCCCTAGCAGGATATTATACCCTGAAATGTGTTTTGGGGAAGCGGGGTGGGGGCTACCCTCTCTCAAAATCCTAGTGACAGGCCTTCTACTTGATTGGGGGGTTGCTCCGATCTTGGCCCCGTGGCCGTTTTCAGGCAGGCAGACATGTCAAGATGGAGGAATCGACATGGGGAAAAGAATCCTCCTAGGCCAGTTTTTTGAAGGGGTCACAGTTCTCTGCGTACTTTAAGGAACAGAGAGACCGCTTTTACCAGTTGCTAAAGGGGGTCATCTTTTCTCCTACAAACCCCAGGACTCCTATCTGAAGAGCAGCAAAAAAAAGAGCCTGCTTCAGAATATTTATTTATTTAAACAATTTTATACCCTGCCCGTCCTGCCAAGGCAGCTCGGGGTGGTTAACTATTTATAAAATAATCATAAAATACAGCAATAATAAATATATTATAAATCTATATTACAGTGTAAAACACTGGAGGTTGTCCAAAAACAAACAAGCCCAAAGACCCCAAAATGGGCTCAAATAAGACTAAGCGGGATCAAATTCTTGCCACAAAGTGTTGCAGCTTAATTGCTCCCCTGTTAATCATTTTCTAGGCATGGATGTGCCTAGAGGACCGTCCTCCATTATAAAGGGGAGAATCTGAAGTCCCTACATTTCAGAAACTGCGTGAGCTGCAGTTCTGAAAATGTAACGCTGTGCCGTAACCCTCGGGACCCGCGTCTATGCACATTTGTAACAAGATTGAGCCTGGAAATCCAAAATAACAATCTATAGGTTAATTGCTTTTGGTCAAAATGCAGGCTTCCCGGTCATTTGTTTCTGACTGATCTCTCCCTACCCCGATGGAGTTCAGCCCGGAGACTTCGCAGCCTTGTAGTCAGAGACGTCGATTAAGTGCTTTTGAAGTCTCAGGGCGTTTGGTGCAGTGAGAAATGAACTATACCTGATAAAACAATCAGTTCTGCTGGGGGTGCGCATGTGCAGTAGTTACCCTGCTTCTCCCGAAGCTCCCCCCCCGTGCTGCCGGGTTCGGGGGGAGGAGAAGGGAGAAAGGGGAGGTGTTCACCCGTCACCGCCACCCACCCACTCGGGCCACTGCCGATGGAGGTTGCCGCTGCCGCCACTAGCCCTACTCTGCCAGCTGCTCCGCTTCTCCCTCCCTGCCTGTCTGCCCCATGGCTGAGCTGCCTGCCTGCCTGACTCCTCCACTGTTGGGGCCCAGGAACTGGGGCTGCCTCCAGTGTGCTCTCCCCGCTGTGTTCCCGCCCAGCCAGCTGCCGCGCCGCCAATGGGAGCCCTGGGCTGCTGCTGGCCAGAGAGCTGCTGCCGGTCTGGCTGCTGCAGGTCCCGGGGTGCCGCATGGACAGGCTGTGCTTCCCCGCAGGTAAGAACCCCCCCCCCAACTTCCTAATCTGATCCCCCTCCTCTCGACCTTCCTAACCTGACTCCTGCCCTGACCCCCCCTAACCCCCGCCCCTTCTCCCCACTCCCCCACCCCCCCAACACACCCCTGCCTCTCCTCCAGACCCCCCAGCTTCCTAACCTGAC
>QEPC01003084.1:115506-126794 GCA_003113815.1 Sphenodon punctatus
CCCCATCCCTCCTCCTGACTGCCCACCCCCTTCCTAACCCAGCTCCCGCACCCCTGTCCCGCCTCCTGACAGCCCCCACTTTCCTAACCCACCCCATTCCTCGTCTCACCCCCCCCACACCTTCCTAACCTGACCCCCGCACCCCTGCCCTCTCTCGTGACCCCCCCACACCTTCCCAACCCATGACCCTGTATTGGTATTTTCTGATGTGATTATTAATCGCATCACAAAAAAACAACTAAATTATCCAAACAAAAACCCGATGATTTAAAAAAATGTTAACGGTAGGACCATTTCCAAACCAAAAAACTTCCCTTTTATCCAACTTTCCACACCATGAAAATTTATTACAATTCCTATTCAAAAAACATTTAACACACATTACAACAAAAATTAAACACCAAAAAGCATGGAAATTTAATGGTTTTCTATCTGTTTCATACTTTACCAACACAAACATAAGATATGTACTTAATTCCTTACCATACATATTTACTTTATTAAATTTTATCGCTATCACATTTTTTCATTAGGCATTAATTTATTATCATCATTCAACACTGAACAATTTTTTTCAACCTGCCTTAACTGTCGTTTCAGCTGACACTGCCAGTGTAGACAACTGTACAGAATCGGTTTGATAGAATCCAATTCTGCATGAAACGACACTTAAGGCAGTTAGAAAAAATTGTTCAGTATTGAATTATGATAATAAATGAATGCCTAATAATGAAAAAAATGTGATAGCTTAGTGATAAAATGTAATAAGTAAATATGTATGGTAAGGAATTAAGTACATATCTTAAGTTTATGTTGGTAAATTATGAAACCGATAGAAAATCATTAAATTTCCATGCTTTTCGGTGTTTAATTTTTGTTGTAATGTGTGTGAAGTTTTTTGAATAGGAATTGTAATTTTCACGGTGTGGAATGTTGGATAAAAGGGAAGTTTTTTGGTTTGGAAATGGTCCTACCTTTAACGTTTTTTGAAACCATCGTTTTTTTGTTTGGATAATTTGCATTAGATTTGCCTTCCCTAGTTGCCTTTGGTAGCCTGACAATGACGGCCCCATGTAAGCGGGTGGGAGGGGGGAGGAGCAGAGCCTCCCCAGCCGTGGGACTGTTCCCGGGGATTGGGCACCTCCTGCCCAGGATGTTTTTATTTGGCCCCTTTCCAATTCTGGGCTCTGGCCCTCTGCCCTCTCAGAATACGCCAACGTAGCTCTACCCTTCCTTGCTCAACGGCATCCCCCGCCTACTCCACCCCTTTGCAGGAGCGTCTTTACGGGAGAGAGGCCTGGCCTTGCTGCCAGAGAAATTCCCCTTCTCGCAGCCTTCAGCAGGGTAGAGTGTGCTGGGGACGCAGCCCCCACCACGCCACAGCTCCAAACAGGATGCAGTTTCTCACCAATCCTCTGTGCCCTCCGAGTTATGTCTCCTCAGACTGGATGAATGTCTGTGGGCGCAGGTGGGCGAGCTTTTGGAACATGGAAGCTTGCGCGCACACATCAACCAAAGTTGGTCCAAGAAAAGAAATCTCACCTGGTGTACGTTGTCTCCATCTCTTACATTTGAAACCAACCCAGCAGCATCGCTGACACTCGCTCCTGTTTACTGTATAGCATGCTCCAGCAGCGGGGCCTGGCACTGATCGAATAACTCTCTCATTCTCCTTAAACATCATTCATGTGCAGCTGTTCAAACAACCCCACCCCACCCCCATTGAACATGTACAGACAGTTGTCAGAGGCCACTCTTGTTAGAAGACGTGGAAGTATTTATATTTTATTTTTAAATTTATTTATATGAATATTTTCGGAGCGGCGTACATCGCACATACTGATAACAATAAAATCAACTTAAAAACTACAAAACAATTAAAATTGGCTACAAAATAACTAAAATACAATATAGAATGGACACCGCTTCCAAACAATAAAACCCTCCTACGCTCCCCGAAGGCCCGGCGGAACAGCCAGGTTTTACAGCATCTAGGGAAAGAGGAGAGGTCGGGATTCGCGGGCCTCCAACGGGAGGGAACTCCACAGCCGAGGCGCGGTCACCAAGAACACCCTTTGTGCCGTCGCCACCCGGCGTACCCGGGGGACTTCAAGCTGGGCATCCCCAGCCGACCGCAAGGGCCGCGAAGGAACCCGGGGTCTGAGGCAGTCTCGCAGGTAACCAGGACCCAGGCCGTTTAGGGCTTTGTAGGTCATAACGAGCACCTTGAATTGGGCCCGGAAGATAATAGGCAGCCAGTGCAGAGCACGGAGCACCGGTGTAATGTGCTCACAGCGGCCCGCCCTTGTCAAGAGACAGGCCGCCGCATTCTGCACTAGCTGCAACCTCCGGGCCGCCGTCAAGGGCAGCCCCACGTAGAGCGCGTTGCAGCAGTCCAGTTGAGAGGTAACGAAAGCATGGATGATGGGGTCAGATCCAAGTCCGAGACATACGGCTGCAGCCGTCGCACCAGATGTCATTGGCAAAATGCTCCCTTCGCCACAGCCTCCATCCAGGCAAAGCTGTGGGTCAAGGAGCACCCCCAGACTACGAACCTGAGCGGCCAAAGGGGGGCAGACCCTGCCAATGACGGGAGCCCCACACACACACACCCCAGCCCTACCCACCAACATCACCTCCGTCTTGTCAGGATTCAGTTTGACGGCTCGCCCTCATCCAGTCCCCCACAGCTGCCAAGCACTGGGTAAGCACTGAGACTGCCGGACCTGGATCACTCAAAAACGAGAGGTAGAGCTGCGTCTCATCGGTGTATTGATGACATTGCACGCCGAAACCTCTCATGACCTCACCTAAAGATTGCGTATACACGTTGAACAGGAGAGGGGACCGAATAGAACCCTGCGGGACTCCAGGGAGATGACGTACGTTCCCCGAGAACCACCCGCTGCGTTCTCCCTGCCAGAAATGAGCAAAACCATTCGAGAACAGTTCCATTCACCCCGGCCTGGTTCCGCAGCCTCACCACCAGCAACTCACGATCAACGGTATCAGACGCCGCCGACAGATCCAGTAAGATCAAAATTGTGGATCTGCCCTGATCTAATTCACGGCGCAGGTCATCACCCAAGGCCACAAGTGCAGTCTCCGTGCCAAACCCAGCGCAAAAACCAGACCGCGAGGGATCAAGAAAACCGACCCAACCCATGTGCTCCTGTAGCCACCGGGCCACCACCCGTTCAATAACCTTCCCTGGATGGGGAATCAATGCTCAAAGATAGCTTTTTTAGTAGAGGCCGTGCCACCACCTCTTTAAGACGGCTCGGCACCCTTCCCTCCCTAAGGGAGGCATTGATCACCCCCACCAGCAACGGCCCTAATGTCTCCCGGCTGGCCTTCACCAGTCAGGACGGGCACGGATCTAATTCACAACAGGTGGCCTGAACTGTCCCAAGAGCATCCGCCGCATCAGCGGGTGACACCCACTGAAACTGATCCCACAACCACCGACAAGGCAGGGCTTCCTGTACCTCTGATTCATCCACTGTCATTAATGCAGCATCGAGATTGCGGTGAATCTGAGCGATTTTTATCTGCGAAAAAGTCAGCAAACATGTCACAGCGGGCACTGGAAAATTCCAGTTCCGGGCAAAGAGAGGCCGGACTGACCAGCCCCTACACCACCCGGAAAAGCTCCGCTGGACGTGGCTTCGCAGACGCAATAAGGGTGGCAAAGAACTTTCTTTGCTACCCGTATTGCAACAGCGTACGCTCTTAAACTAGCTTTATGCTGCAATCGGTCCGTTTCAGCACGGGTTCGACGCCACCGTCGCTCCAAATGCCATCCATCCTGCTTCATTCGGCGGAGGTCCTCCGTGAACCACGGCGACCCCCACCGTCTGCTTTCCGGAAGCAGACACTTGGGAGCCGTTCGGCCGATAGCCTCAGCCGACAAGTTATCCCAGAAGGCAACGAGGTCATCGAGTGAACGATCGTCAAGATCAGAAGGTATTTCCCCTAGAGCATTCCGGAATCTCTCTGGTTCCATAAGTCTCCGGGGGCAGACCCAACGAATTGGTCCTGCACCCTTCCGGGGGCAGACGTGCGCCAGGAGACTGGTCTGGAGGAGGTAATGATCCGTCCACCACAGGGGTAAAACCGTTACATCCCCCACCACCGGGTCCCCTGCCTCAAGGCCGGTGCAGAACATCAGGTCAAGGGAATGTCCCCCCTAATGCGTCAGGCCCTTTACCCTCTGAGACAGTCCCATGGTTGTCATGGCGTCCATGAACTCACGCTCTGCTCTCCCCAACCCGGCATCGGTGTGGATATTGAAATCCCCCAAGACCACCTCCGATACCAGTTCTGCTAGAGAGTGTAGGGATGCTGCGATACAGGTAGGTGCACGGTATATCAAAAGCAGCCCTAATCGGTCTCCTGCCAAATTGACCACGAGGTGAACCCCCTCCATGCCCAAAATGGTCTGCACCAGATACCTCCTCACAGTCCAGGTATCCTTAAAGACAATGGCTACACCGCCTCCCCGTCCCTCTGCCCTGGGTTGGTGCTTTACAGAGTATCCGGCTGGAACAAGATCAGCCAATATAGGCCCCGACTCATTGTCCAGCCAGGTCTCTGTAATACATACGAGGTCGGCCGCTTGATCCAGAATCAACTCCCGGATTGTGGTTGACTTATTGCAGACCGACCTCCCATTCAACAGCAGCAATTCCAGACCGGGGGCTCCTCTGATTCCAGTCTCTGTATCACCTGCCAGGGGAGCCTGTGTGAGGGACAGGAATTAGACACCTGTTCCTCCTCACAGCTCTCCCTGAGAGACCATAATTACCCCGGCCCATCATGACCCCAATAACTGTGGAAGCCCCCCCGGCCTCCTCCCAAGCCCCCTCGGTGGCCGTCCCACCGGACCCCCAGAGACTGTCCCCCCATTCCTTTCCTCCCTCCCCCCACCCCATCTCCAGGGGGCCAGCACCCCCACTCTTAATGGGGGTACGTCCCCCCAGTGAGAGAGGGGGGGTACGACTCCTCTCACTGGGGAGCTGTACCCACCTTTCCCCAACCCAATCCCTTCCCCCACCCCCACATATGCGGGGGGGGATTACATTTCCCTCCTTCCTCCCTCACCCCATCTTTCCCCCCCCCCCGCCCCCCTCTCACCCGGGAACCCGCACCCCCCATCCTTACTGGGTTGTACCCCCCCTCACTGGGGGGCTGTACCCACCTTTCCCTAACCCAATCCCTTCCCCACCCCCACATATGCAGGGGGGTGGGTTACATTACCCTCCTTCCTCCCCCATCCCCTCACTCCCTATGTGCCCGTGCGACCCTTGAGATCGTCTGTGGGGGCCTTTTTGGAGGTTCCCTGGGCGAGGTGGGCGGCCACCAATGTTAGCTCTTTTTCGGTGGCTGCCCCTGTGCTGTGGAATTCGCTCCCGGAGGAGGCTCGGTTGGCCCCCACTCCTGCTGTCTCGGCGTTTATGTAAGACCTGACTCTTCTGTCAGGCTTTCGGCGGAGGAGAGGGGCGTACGGTTGTTTTTCCCTGCATATGAGAAACTTCTAACTTTTTAAATTCTTTTATCTTGTTCACCGTCCCAGGCTGCCCTGTGGGCAGGAGGGGCGGGATAAAAAACGTATCTAAATAAATTAAAAACAGACAATACCCCTACCAACTACCCGAAAAACCCGCATCCAGCCCTCACCTAAGGACCACACCTGTGGCCCTTAGGCGCGTGGACTGCGGCGCACGCCTGCAGCTACGCCAAGCCGCCTCCCTTTTACCTCCCCCCCACCGGATGTCACCTGGAAGGGGGAGGAGCTCCCAACCCCCATCCCTCCTGCAGTGGAGGGGGGGAAACAGCTGTCCCAGGGAGCTCCGCTCCCTTCCCTCTCGGGGGTGAGCCTACCTGGCTCCCAGCGCTGACCCAGAAGTTCAGTGGTGGTGGGGATTGCGGCGACGGCGCCGCGGCGGCGGCAGAGATGGTGAGCGCTGTATCCCGCTAAGGCATGGTAGCCTGTCTTGTCTGGCTGCACCCAGGAACGGAAGCCTCAGGCTTCGATGGAGAGAAGTGTCCAGACTTGATATTACAGGCTGTCTTTGGCGGCGGCTTATAGGAAACCGTGCTGCCTGCAATGCCTGGGCCCGGAAGGCATCCGGACTGGAGTCCAGCTGCAGCAGCCCAGGAGTGCCACGGGGGCTGGGGGGGGAGCAGGGGTTAGCAATCAACCCCCTCAGGCAGCACACACCCCTCCAATCAGCTTCCAGTCCACAGCCCCTGCAGCACTAGAAAGAGTTGGATAAAGTTTGCAGGTCTACCTTGTTAAAAAATCAAGTGGGTTGAGAGGAGGGCAGCGGAGAGAATAAAGGGTCTGGAAAGCAAATCTTTTACGGAAAGGTTGAAGGAAGTGTTGAGCCTGGCGAAGAGAAGATTAAGGGGTAGGCATGATAGTTTCCAAACATCTAAAGAAATACAGCAAGGAACTCTTCTGCGCAGCTACAGAGAGCAGGACTAGAAGGTAATTGTCTCAAGTCACAGGAAGGTCGATTTCCATTAAACCTCAGAAAAGCCTGACTAACATTGCTGCGCAGCAATGGAACAAGTTGCCTAGGGGGGTTGTAGGCTCTTCATCACTGGGGGGGGGGGTCTTCAAACAGAGGCTGGACAGCCATCTGATGCTGTAGTCCGCCTACATCCAAGCAGGGGCTTGACCTGAGAACCCATCAAACTCTTATGATTCTACGTGATGGAGCATTGCAAGCCGGATCCTGTCGTTTTTTGTGAGCTCGCCACCTGTGGTTAAAAATAAGGGGTACTGCTCTGTGTGGCCATTTGGACTTGCTGTTGAGGGGAGTTGCCAATGCACCCCCGCCCCCAGCTCTACCAAATTTGAGCAGCCCTTGCATTACAGCGTTATAACTCAGGCGTTTTCCTTCTCCCCTCTCTCCAGATTCGATGACAAATACACCCTGAAACTGACCTTCATCAGCGGGAAAACCAAACAGCAGCGGGACGCGGAGTTCACCAAATCCATCGCCAAGTTCTTCGATAACAACGGCACGCTCGTCATGGAGACCTACGAGCCAGAAGTCTCCAAGCTCCACGACGGCCTGGCTACAGAAAGAAAGACAAAATAGCATCCCCCCAAAGCCTCCGCCTGCCTGCTAGGACCGTGGCTAAGTTAAAAAAATAAATTAAAAAAAACAATAAAAGTCAAATAGCAAAGAATGTTAAAAGGCCTCTGTTTTTGTCCTGAAATCCTACTGAATTCTGGATAAACAGGATATTTAATCTCTGCTTTGAAAAATTGACAGTGAACAGCTAGATCCAGTCGGTCTTGGCCTGCAGGGGTGCTGCATCCAACCTGATGGCTCGGGATGGATGGAGCAGTTGGCCTATCAAGGACCTTCAGGAGTGGAAGTTTGGCTTGGTCCAATCCAGATGTCCTCCTTTGTACCTGGCAGTGCTTTATAAATCAGCTCGGTGCCACGCAGGGGGGGTTTTTTTTGGCGTTCACGTTTGGTTGACTTCATTCTACCCTTTCGTTTAGTTAATTTTTCCATTAGGAGTTCAGGACAAAACCCTTACGCGAAGCATCCCTGTCCATTCACAAACAGGTTTTCTTTATTTTTATATTTATCTGCGGGGGCAAATTGTTTTATACAAACCTTTCTAGGGCGAGACGGGGGCGGTGATCGAGAAGGCAACTATGCTGATTCAGTATGTTAGAGCACGAAGCTTATTTACAAGGTTTTTGTAAAAAACCCAACAAAAGCAATGGAAGTTTTAAAGCTGTGTCATCCACGTTTTTGTCCGACCGGTGCATTTTCCTATTGAATTTCTGTTCCATGTGTCCCTTGTATAAACTGCCATTTTCTAAACAAAATTTTTTTTCAATAAAAGGAAAGAACTGATGTGGAAAAAGTGTTGCAGCATTCATGGGGGGAGAGAATAAAGGAGCATGGGTGGTTTGAAAGGTGCATGTATGTTTGAAAATTGCCTATGGTTCCTTAGAAACAGAAGTTTTAGATGATTTCTTTTATTGGACCAATTTCTGCTGCTGTGTGTGCGTGTGCGCAAACGTCTGGGCCAGCCTGGGGCCATGCAGTCAGCATTACAGACTGAGCAATACAAGAGGGATGTGTGCTAATATATACATATATATGTATATATAATATGGATGAAAGCACATCAATACCCGTCCTACATTGCTCAGACTCTACGGCAGGCCAACCAGCAAGGGGATCCGGAAAAAGCTCTGAATGCTTAGATGTCTGACCCATGCTGGATCCTGGAGGCTCATCCTCACAACTCCTGTCCCCATCCCACAGACTAGAAGGGGAATTGTGGCGTGGGCGTGTAGTCTCTTGCGTTGAGGAGGCTTTAAGGGTTGCTGCAGCACACAAGCGGTGAACAAGGTGGACGCCACGCTGTCAGGATCAGGTCACTAGGCTTTTATTGCTTAGGGACTGGAACAGGGACAGTGGATCCAGATCTGTTCCTGACCAGGAGAACCAGCAACACAGACCCTTCTAGCTAGCCGAGATGGTTCTAAAGCACACCACGCTAAGGGTCTTGTATACAGCACAGGATAGCGGGAGGCAAAGGGAAGGGGATGGAGAGGGCGCATCAAGAATGTTGATCACTCCTTGGGCGGTGTGAAAGGCTCTGCATCTCAAGCCAAGGAGGTGTCCGTGGCCACTCGGGGAGCTGCCCTTTCAGGCTTGTGTAAGGACACCAGCTGATCTATCCTTTACAAGGCCTTTTTGCTGGTTCTAACCATTTATGGAGCTTCAGGCTGCCCTGGATATGCTTACAAGGTGTTCTATGGGCCCTTTTCCCAAGGGAAGCCGCTGAATCTAGAGGGGGCAGGGAGTTGGAGCAGAGACTCAAACAGCCACCGAGGCCAATTCAGCGAGTGGGTGTGCATTAAGGAAGCTGTCCCACAGGTGAATTGGATCAAACTAGCTCCAAACCCAAGTGTTTGAGGGCTGCTCCTGATCGCACTCGGTGGAACAGGCCCCCTCTTATCGCACTCCAGAACCATTTGTACACACAAACTTGCACTAGAGGTAGTGGCTACAAATTGCTCTGCTCCGGAGCAGAACATCTTCGCGGTGGTTGGAACCCAGCTGCTGTCCCCCCAACAGCAAATTGCAGAGGTTTCTGAGACTGAACTCCTGTTTAGAATCCGAGTTTGAGTTGGAAAGGACCTCAAATGTGACCTAGTCCAACCCCCCTGCTATCCTCCTCCTCCCAGAGCGTCACGGATGGATTCCGAAAGCCTCCAAGGAAGCAGATTCCACCACCTCCCTGCACGACGTAGTCCACTGAGTTTGTCTCCCTTGCTGCCATTTATGGCCATTCCTCCTTGCTCTGCCTTTGTGACGGTCAAGAAGAAATGTTCCCCATCCTCCTTGGGACATCCTTCTTGGTGTTTAGAAATACTTTATTTCCAGTGACAAAATGTGTTAGTCCTTTTGCCAAGTACTGCAATTATTTTTGTTACCTATTCCTGGAGGGGAAATGTGATCCAAACAAAAGGAAGTTTTTGTCCACGGGCAGGGAAATACAAAATTCAGAAGCTGACTACACAACGGGGGACCCTTGAATAACCCAGGAAATCAGGGCTTCAATACACCCACCCCCATGCTGAGTTGGTGGGTCCAGCCTAGATGGTTAGTAACCGTGTGTGTGAATGAGCCTGAAGGGTTACTTACAACTGGAAGACATCTTGCTCCAGGCACCTTGAAGGTGGCAAATGACAGCAAATTAAATCCAGTTGGGGGCAGGGAAACCTGTGCCAGCTGCCAGCAGTCACCATGCCAGGAGCTGAAGCAACAGTTGCCAGAGATAAACGTCACTCCATCTTTATTAGTATGTATTTAGATAGCGAGATATCTGCCACTGAGCAACCATTAAAGACAGTCTGACTGGGCCTTTGCTGCACATGGCTTCTGCAAAGACGACTTGGAGATCACCCATCCTTAAGTAGGCGCGGGCCCTTCAACATAGAACTCCCTCCAGGTGATAAGTGTTTCTACAGCGGCCTAGCGGGCTTACAGTCTAGGAAAGACCAGGGAGGGGAGATGAAGGGTACAGGAAACAGAGGGAGGTGGATACACTCATGAAATTGAAAAGTCAACGGTGCATGTGCTTAGTTTACTGACCAGAGAAGGGGATCCTGAGTAAATCAGGGGGCAGACTTAAGAGGATGAGGAGAAGCTAAGGCAAGTCTGACCGAAGAGGTAGGTGTTCATCTCCGAGCGCTTGCACACCTTACCTGGGGGAGGGGGAACTTCCAAAAGGGCCATCATGGCTCTGTTCTCACGGGAATTCACGCACGTAGGAATTTTGTGCGTGATGGGGTCCCCCCCGATGTAGATCTTACAATCACGTGTGTTTTCACTTGTTTTTGCAGGAGAAAAGTGGAAATAGCACATTCCTACGTGTGCTAATTCCTGTGGGAATATTATTATATAGCGCCAGCAGTGTACCTGGTACTGGACAATCAATAGTAATAGACAGGTCCCTACCCGCGGCCGGCTGACAGTCTAAGAGAGAGAATGGAGTTGGGGACATCGGGAGAGAGAAGGGACATTCATGAGGTTGAGAAGCTGCAGTTGAGAGGGTGAGAAGAGCAGCGATCGCCCTCATGGAAGTTTCCCCCTCTCCCCAGGGAACGTGTGCAAATGCTCTGTTCCTTTCACCTCGCCGTCAAAAAGACATTTTTTATTTAGGTGTCTTTAGAGGATCCACTGCTGGTTCCCTTTAAAGAGTGGTATTCGGCAGGGGTAAAATAAGTTTTATATGTTTATTTTATATAAACATTTATTAATTAAAATATTTTAATATAAAATTATTACTATTATAATAAAAGCACTGTCAGGGTTTGTTTTTTTTAATCCCATGGAGGTAGGGGGCCTAAAATAAGAAATGGGCCTTGCTATGGGGGCTTTCTAGCCAAAGTAAAAAGTTGGCCATTCCAACTCTTGACCTGTCTGAAGAAGGACCCTGTGGGGTCTGAAAGCTTGCCTGCCTGTGCTCCCCAACTGGAGTTGGTGCAATAAAAGAGATCTCGACACGATTTTGTCTCTACTGCCTGAGAGCAACCCACAAACACTCCCATCTCTTTTCCTGCTCTGCTGATATTTGGGTTCAAAGCATTTACCCAAGCTAAATCCGGAGCACAGCATGGTCTTTAACGGCCAGCTCCGCTGTTAACTATTCTGATGGAGTCACCATCCGTCCTGTTCTCCAAGCCCGTAGCTTGGGCTTCATCTTTGACACGCACCTCTCTTTTAAACCTTACA
>QEPC01003084.1:129976-148134 GCA_003113815.1 Sphenodon punctatus
GGTGCCCGATCCATCTATCCATGCGCCCTGGGCGCACGCCGAGCTGGAAGGGACCCGCAGCGCATGGGTGAGTGGGGGGGCGGCGCAGTGCGGTGCGTCCGATCGCGGAGCAGAGCAGCTGGGTTCAGTGATTTCCCTACCCCCCGAAATCTCTTCTCATCCCCCTGTCCCATCCCCTAATTTCAATGGCTGGCTGGGCAATACTGGCCGGCCTGACCTTCCAGGGAAATCCCTTATTCCAGAGCCCCCTAGAACAGCACGCCCCTCCCCTTAGCTTGGAGATGCCACCGCGACAGCCCCATCCTGCCAATCCAGAGCAAATTATACTGGGGAAGGGAAATTCGGTGGACGTGGCTGCCCTAGAAGGGGGCTGGGATTTGGAGGGGGCGTTGGCACAGTATACTGGGGGGTGGATTATTGTTCATCTGACTGGGAGCTGTTCCTGTGCGCATGCCCACAGAAGGAGACCTCTGGGGATCATCTAGTCAACCCCCTGGGTAATCCCTGCCTGCAACATCACAGAAAGAGGCTTCAAGTGTCCAGGCAGATTTTTAAAACCTCCAAAGGAAGGAGCCGCAGGCAGGGACCGCGTCCATGTCTATGTTCTGTACAGCGCCAAGTACATGACGGGCGCTATGTAAATGTTTTTTATAATAATAATAACCATCTCCCTGCGCAGTTGGTTCCTTTGCGCAATAGTTTGGAAGGTGGAAGGCAATAGTTTGGGCTGCCAACTATGCAAACGTTTAAGGAACGCGGAACGCGTAGGAAAAACTCATCTTGTAGGCCCTACGTTAGTGCCTAAGGTGCCAATGCAGGGCTTGCAACATGTTTTTTTCATAAGTGTTCTTTAAAAATGCGCCTAGGTGGCAGCCCTAGTCCCAATCCTGATTGATACCTGCTGTACTCTGCAGGTTTTTGGTATCTGGAGAGGAGCGGGATTATATTGATGTTTTAAAATGGAGCCACCGGAGACACCCAAAACCCCCACAGGACTCCATGTTGGGGGGGGGGGTGTTGGTGGATGGATGGTGCCCATTCTGAAGGGCTGTGCCTGGCTGGAGCAGAGACCCTGTTCACATAAGGACTTGCCCTCCAGGGTTTGTTAACACAGGTTAGGAACATTCGTGTAGGTCCCTGCCATCTGGCGTAGTTTTCTCTCCAGAACAGATTGTAAGAGAGAGATTTCTGGGATACTGGTTGAAAGTGTTAGTCTTGCTTCCTCCTAGACCTCCTAAAATATGATTTGTAGAAGATAATAGAGATGCCTATCATAATCCCCTTGGTTATCTTTTGGTACTCAAACATTGAACTTATTATGTTGCAGGCAACACTGGTCTTTTTACAACCCGAGATAAGAAACCATTTCCCCAGAGACTAAGGTATATTGCTCTACTCTCCCTCTCTCTGCCACTGTCGCTTTGCACCTTTGTATTGTCGTTGGCAGGATTTAGACGGTATAGAACAACACCTGTTGACTGATTTTAAAACGGAATCTTAAAGGGGCTCTTTGCAGACTGCGCTTTGCGCAAATGCCATCTGCTGTCTTGGAGGGCAGGAGACGTAGAATACCTAAAGAGCAACGGCTTTGTCCATGTCGACTGAGAATGGTGGAAGATTTAGTGCATTATGCGATGGAAGGCTTGCTATTTAAAGAGAGAAATTTCTTGGGCTCACCTTAACCAGAATTGAATTTCCATCGAATTGAGAAAAGCTTATTCTGGCTGCTTCAACAAAAAGTTGCTGCTGCTGTTTATTTTTAATTATATAGCACCAGCAGTGTACCTGGTGCTGTATGATCAATAGTTAGACAGATCCCTACCCACCTACCCCCAGGGGGCTTACAACAAATATTTTACTAACTCGGTCATAGTCTTTAATTTAGCTGAGCGACGTAGACATCGGTATCCATTGCTCTAAGCTTGTAATGCAGATCTGTATAACTTGTTTTTACTGGTAGTTTGCATTTACGATTTGCATTGTTAAGCATATTTATAATTAAAGGGTTGTGGGCGGAGGAGGAGAGGGGTGGGGAGAGGTTACAGCTTTAGCTGTAGTTTTTAGACTTCTTCCGGCCTCCCTTCAGCTGCCCTCCTTCCCCTCGCTCTGCTTCAAAACTGAATCCTTAAATCAGGGTTCTGGAACCCAAAAAACCTTAACACCCTTCCAAATTGTTCCTGTATTTGTCATAACATTGTGTCTCACAGCTAGTGTAGCCTAGTAGATAATGTACTGGACTTGGACCTTGGGAAATCAGAGTTCAAATCCCATCTTCATCACGAGCTCATTGGGTGCTCTTGGTCAAGTTGCTCGCTTTCAGCCTCAGTTCTCCCATCTGTAAAATGGGAATAATACTGGCCTACCTGAGCGTTGTTGCGAAGGTGAACTGGATAAGCACTTTGAACACTCAGCAAATTGTAGAAATGATAACTATGTACAAAAAAGATAAATGCATTAAAAATAGGAATCACAAAAGCTGATTGGCATCAGAAATAGCCAGCCATGCGGTAATCCCAAAGGAAGGTAGGGCCATGAATGCCACTGGCTGAAGATAAATTATTACAATGAGCTGAGAGAGCCTGGCTTGTAGGATTTCTTTCATTTGGAGACACCGAGTCTGCCTGCAACTTCTTGATTTCATGAACGTCTCCCTGTTGTTCTTCTCCTGGCTTGTCTATCCCAGATTGTAACCTCTCTGGGACAGGGACCTGCCTCTAATTAATGATCCGTGCCAGCCACATTGCTGGAACAATATAGCTCTGATCTTGTTTGTGTCCATGTAAATTCAGTCACTGTCAGAATCGGGACACAATTCTAAATCGGGATTCCCACACAAACCCCCAAGTGTACGTGGGGCGTCGGAGCGGTCCCAGGCTCTCATTGGGGCGGGTGAGATCAGCGTTACAGCGGAGGTGCAATCCCAAGCACCTGGAAGAACTGGCCGCCCTTGTAGTTTGCCAGAAATCCCGTGGTGAATCTGTAGGAAGCCCAGAATAGAATCCTGCTCTCCTGACTCATTCCCAGTTGGGTGATTCAGCCACAAAGCTTCCCTTCCTTAACATGCTGCCTTGGCTAGCGTTCTGCGTGTATGGAAGAGCATTAACAATGCCACACTGGGTCGGACCAATGGCCCATCTAGCCCAGTGTTGGGAGGTGTCTGTTTTAGCACCATAAATAAGGAGGTCTGTCAGACTCTACTAGGAACGTGGTCTCTTCCGATCCAGGAATAATCAAGTCCAACTTAAACATAATTTCAAAGCTTTACAGATGTGTAGAATAGAAAAACTGCAACGAGGATAAAGAAATATTCTTTTTCCAACTCGTTGTGGTTTCATAATATCGGATGGAAACAAGTGAGACCGTTGTTCAAGACTAATCTCTAAAATACCGACGAAAGAGGCGTATCGTTCTAGAAAGAAAACACAAGAGCCTGTGGAACTGGAATGGAGAGTTGCCTTCAGCCGGCCGGGCTGAAGAGTCTCGCCTGGTTCTTTAGTTCTAGCCTTTCAGTCCAAAGTAACAAAGAGAAGGCGACCCGTTTGCAAACGGGGATTGGGAGGCGAAGCCCGTTCCCAAAGAGAGAATGGAGTCCAACGCAAGAGAGCCGACGGAACAGCTGAAACGCCTGCTTTTTCTTCCCCTCCTTCGTTACCGTTCTTGGGCCTCGATATCCCATTTCATTGGAGAGAACTTGGCGGGGGGTGGGGGGGGCACTACAGAGCTTCTAGACCCACAACAGCATCCCGTCTCCCAAAACAGCCACCTTTGATGGCTTCGCAGAAGTGCAAAAACGAGTCACGATGGGATGGTCCATTCCCTGCTACAGAGGTTACGTTTTCCCCCAACCAACTTGGCTTAATAGCCGTTCATGAACCGATCTTCCAAGAACTTACCCAATCCCTGTTTCAATCCAGCTAGGCGGTTGGCCTTCACAACATCCTCTGGCAGGGAGTTCCGTAGGCTAATAACCGAGATTTGCGTTGGTCTGGCCAGGACGCTTGACCAGGGCTTTTAGGCTGCCAAACTGAAGGAGTCTTTCTGAAAGTCCAAGTAAAGTCCCATCACAAAAGGCGCACAGCAAGGTTCTCTGCTAAGCTCTATTTCTGCATAGCTTCTTCCTGCCTTTCACTCCCTGGAGTCCACAAGTCCCTTCCTGCCCCTCTCCACTTCCCAGCAGAGCAAATTGCTGTCCCTCTTCCCCGCTGGCCGCCTCCTTCCGGTTACCCAGAATGCTCTCTGCCTCCGCTCCTCCTGCCCCGTTCCTAGATGCTTTCAAGCAGGCCTGGGGGGAAAGGGGTGAGGGGAAGAGAGCGGGATGTTTTGGGGGTGCCCCTCAAATCTAAGCCCCTGTGTGAATCCAGCTCGCGTAAAGGTAGTTGCAGTTTAATTTTGGAGGCAGGGGGGCTGGGATCATTGGCAGAGCAGGTGTAGAAACCCAGCCCCACACTTGCAGTTTGCACCACAAGGGGTTACTTCCCTGTCCCCCCCTCCTCCCCCTCAAAATCCATCCAACCCCATGGTTAGCGCTCTCTCTGTAGCCTGCCTTCCTGGGCTCTGTGGGGCGGGGGGTGCCCTATAACAGGTATGAGGAAACGCAGCTAGTTTTTAATGTGGCCACTTTTCCAGTTCCTGGATCTGACCCTTGGATCCAGTTCCTACCTCCAAGGATCTGGGCCCTCCCCTTCCTGAGCGCACACTTTTAAGCCCCCTCCCAACTCCAGTGGGGCCCTCGGAGCTTGGACCAAGTTTCAAACTGGCCCCCGGAGAGAACCGCTTCCCCGCCTCTGCCCTAGAACTTGTATTGCATCCCCCTCTGCCTCTGTCCTGCATCCTTTGTCTCTTTCCCCCCCCACTGCAGGGTTTCTCTCTGCCCTAGAACTTGTGTTGCATCCCCCTCTGCCTCTGTCCTGCATCCTTTGTCTCTTTCCCCCCCACTGCAGGGTTTCTCTCTGCCCCAAGCGGCCATGGCTGAGGCTCTGCTCCTTTCTGAGAAGGTGACCCTGTTCCGCCAGGAGGCCCCCGGGGGCATTACCTACCGGATCCCAGCACTGCTCTACCTCCCCAAGGAGACCACCTTCCTGGCCTTTGCTGAGAAGCGCTCGTCGGCCAAGGACACGGATGCGGAGTACCTGGTTCTGAGACGAGGACGGAAGGATGGGGCTTCAGTCCAGGTAATCCCCCTTGCAAACCCCGTCGTTTGCTTTGTTCACGGGGGGGGCTTGGCCTTTCTCTTTAATCAGGGTCTCGGGTTGTCGAGCCAGGGTGATCCGCCCGTGAGGGCACTGGGAGAGGAGCAGGTTGCGGTTCTTTGCTTTGCCACAGATTTCCTGAGCAACCTTGAGCAAGACACTTAGCCCTCTATCCCCCCCCAACCACTTACTCTGGGGAAAAGTTTCCTTCAGGTTCTTACTCTGGTCTCGGTGGTCTGTGGATTGATGCCTTAGTCTCTCGGTGGCTTCACTTTGCCATCTGTACAATGGGGATAAGCCAAGCGTCCCACTTTACGCGGGTGTCGTAAGTGGAGATTCAACAAGGCACTTACGATACTGCAGTCAACGGGGTTTGTATAAATAACTGAGATGGATACCCATCTGGGGCATAATGCTGAGGGGCGCTGAGCACCTCTGATTTCCATTAAACCCCAGAGAGATGCAGGTTGCCAGCACCTGGCAAAATCAAGCCCTTGAAGAGTGTAGTGAGTACTCTCAGCCCCTGCCGTTGAAGGGAGGCAGGGTCTGTCAGCGAGGTCAACCAGGGTGACACCAGATTATTAGCATCCTTCTCTTGGTCTCTGGCAGCACCAAAGCTTTGGCTATATATTTATATCTAGCACCAACGTGTACCTGGCTCTGAACGATAGAGACAGACCCCTGCCCCAAGAGGCTTACAGTTTAGGTTTGGCAAGGGAGAAGCTGGGATACCTGTTATGAAGCTGCATATGCTTAGCTCAACTACAGGGGCAGGAGGTGACCCTGAATGACAGGACAGTCAAGGGAGCATCAGTAAATAACATGGGGGTAAGGGAGTATGAGAAGCTGGGGAAAGTCTGATGGAAGAGGTAGGTTTTTAGGAGGGATTTGAAAGGAAGGAGTCGTGTGTGTGCGTGTTTGGGAGGGAGTTCCAGGCATAAAGGGCAGCATGGAAGGAGGAGTAAAGACTAGAGCTACAACGGATCCCCAATTTAGTACCTGCCGGTTATACCTGAATTTTCAAGCACCGAATCGGTCACCTGGATGGGCTACCCAATCGCTGAATCAGGTAGTCCAACTACCTGAAAAATTGGTAATTTTTGTTACAAATCAAGACAGAAAACCAAAAAAACTGGGATGGAAACTCCAATGTTCCAGAGCCAGAAGTCGATGTTCCGGGACATCGGGTTCTGGAACGTTGCGGGTTGATTCGGGTGCTGGGGATTTGACGGGCATGCCCATTTTCGCTGGGGCTTGTTTCAGCTGTAGCGAAGAGAGTTCAGAGAGCAGGAGACTCTTGGGTGGGCAAGGGTGATTGTGACCTCTCTGGGGCAGGGATCTTCCATCTTGGCATGTCAGAACCCTGCCTGCTGTCACCAGCCACCATGGGGTGCTCCTGCACCTACATTGCTCTTGGCATCCCCGGGGGAATCGGTGACCGGAAGAGCCTTTTCTTTCTGGCTGGGTTTGAATGAGAAATGGTGCGTGGCCGGCACTGGTGGTGCGTTCCTCACTAGTACTGAGAAACATGCAGGACAGTAAGTGCCTGCCCCAAAGAGCTTACAGTGACACAGCGCAGCTTGCTGTGGGCCCCACCAAGGCATAAGTTCCTCTGGCATCCAGTTCCCCCATGTAGGTTCTGCTGGTCATCTATGTTTCCTTTGGCGGGGAATTCTAGAGTCCTATTTAAATCTCCTTGTAAATAGACTCCGGCACATGTCTCCGGAGTTAAAAATAAAAGTGGCACTAAATCCTGCCTTCCGCCTCTCCGTTCCAGGGCAGTGCAGGAGAGCAGGGTTAGCCAGGATGGCAGCAGCCCCGTTACCAGAAGGGCTAACATTCCCATAATAGCAGCCTGGGCCAGCTGAGCACCTGCAAAGCGCCGTAATGTCGCAGCGCCGGACGGTGGGCACGGCCACGTCGAAAGGGGATGAAAAGCCTTAGCCCCGCCTCTCTCCTCATAACCCCGCCCCTTTTCCGATGTAGCCCCGCCCCTTATGAAGCGTTGTGACATCACAACTCCGCAAGGAGTCTCGTATCGGGCATGGGCTCGGACGACCCCCAGCTACATCAAGCGTGGGCTCGGGCAGGGCTGTCGCTGGCCCTGGAGTTGGGAGGGCCACTGGGCTGGGCGCTGGGCAATCCTAAAACCTTATCTGGGCTTGGGATCCGTGTAATGAGGCCTTGCCCGTCGTTCATCCTCTTGACGATCCATTTCCCTCTCTTCCTTCCCGCTGCAGTGGGAACCGCTAGAGGCCCTGAGTTCGGCGACGCTGCCGGGCCACCGCACCATGAACCCCTGCCCCGTGTACGAGGCGGAGACGGGCACAATCTTCCTGTTCTTCATCTGCGTGGAGAGGCACGTCACGGAGGGGCACCAGATCCTCACGGGCCGCAACGCTGCCAGGCTGTGCTACGTCTCCACCGGGGACGCCGGTCGCACGTGGAGCCCGCTCGTAGACCTGACCGAGCAGGTGATTGGGGAGGACGTCCGCAACTGGGCCACATTTGCCGTGGGGCCGGGCCACGGGGTGCAGCTGAGCTCCGGGCGGCTGGTGATCCCGGCGTACACCTACTACATCCACATGCACTGCTGCGGCCAACCGGTGCCCTGCTGCACCAAGCCTCACGCCCTCACTTTCTACAGCGATGACCGCGGGCGCAGCTGGTGCAAGGGCCACCTCCTCAAGGCCCGGAGGGCAGCGGAGTGCGAGGTGGCCGAGGTGACCCGCCAGGATGGCAGAAAGGTGCTCTACTGCAGCGCCCGGACTCCGGACAAGTGCCGGGTGGAGGCGCTCAGCACCGACGGCGGGGACCGCTTCCAGGAGTCCTCCCTGTGCCGGGAGCTGTGTGAGCCCCCTCACGGCTGCCAGGGGAGTGTGGTGAGCTTCACCCCCGCGCCGGGGCAGCCGGAGCCAGACTGGAAGGACGGCGCTGGGAAATCGGCTCAGCCGCCCCAAAAAGGCCCCAAGTCCTGGCTGATCTACTCCCACCCCACAAGCCGGCACAAGCGGGTGAATCTGGGCATCTACCTCAACCCCTCCCCGCTAGAGCAGGCCTGCTGGACGGCCCCCTGGGTGCTGTACAAGGGGCCTAGCGGCTACTCGGACCTAGCTGTGTGCGCGGGTGGCACCCCACGCCTCTTCGGCTGCTTGTTTGAGTGTGGGGTGGCTTGCGAGTGCGAGGAGATCGCCTTCCGGCTCTTCAGCTACGCCGAGCTCCTGAGGGGCATACAGGACGCCTGCCCCTGGGCCGCGTCCCCCCTCCGAGGGGCAACCGCCGGAGACCCAACCCCAAACTGTCTAGCGTCGCGGCGGGAAACAGGAAGCGTCTCCGACTAGGCGCCTGCTCCGCGACTCTTGACAGGAACCCGGCTGGTTGCGTTCCGCTCCGGGCCGGCCCGGCGTGGTTCCCTGCCCAAACCCCTCAGGCCAGGCTTTCAGCAGCGGGAGGCCCCGCCCACTATGGTGTCATGGCGCTTTGGGTGGGGCAGGGCTATGCTGAAGGCGGTGGGGGCGTGACCTCTTAGCCACGCCCCTTTCTGGCATAGCCCCACCCACCCCCGGTACGGAGTGCTGTGATTTCGTGGTGTTTCACGAGGGCAGGGCCACATTGAAGGGGAGGGAGGGGTGTTCTAGCGGTGCCACTTTCCTGCCGTAGCCCCGCCTCTTACAGAGCTCTGTGCCATCTTTGGGGATGGACTAATAGTAACCGAGCAATATTTTTCAGAGGCTCCGCGCCTGTTTTGAAGACCTAGTTCACAACCTTCCCGAGCCACCCTCCACCAGCCTTTCCTCTTGTCTGTGGTAACTGAGGTCCCCCCCTGCCCCCCCCCTCTTGGTACCCCATCATTTCGGAAATTCCCCGTTTGCTCCATCTGGGTGGGAGCTAAGGCGATTTGCAAGCTTTGCTCCGTCTCGTGCGTCTTGCCCCCGCGGCAGGGGCCGCTTCCCAATTTGAGACCCTCTGCCTTCAGTAGGGTTCAGTGGCTAACAGGTGGGACTTGGAGATGGGAGTTGTGAGTTCAGGTCTTGCCCTTGCTCGGTGACCTTCAACAAGTCGCTGCGCCTGAGCCTCCGTTTGCCGTCTGTAGAACTAGGCATCCAAGCCCGGCCAGCCAATCAGTTGGGCCAGTCGCCTGCCCTGAGAGAGCCATCAATGGTGATCACTGGGGCTGAGGCGAGGGTAGAGGGTGGGCCAAAGGGATTCGTATAGAGACCAGTGATCCAGCCTGATTGGGCTGTAGAGCTGGGTAGGGGGCGTGTTCTGTCCAAGCTCTTGGGAGAGAACCAGGCTCCTCAGCTGTGGGGATCCCTGCCCCCTACAAAGCATCCTGCCACAATGGGGCTCTGTAGGAGATGGGGAAGGGGGGAAGCCCTATACCATGCCCCGACAGCACCATGATGTCCTGATGCTGCCTGCTGGCGAACCATCAGTCCTGGGCCCAAACGTCTGACCCGAGCAGAGCTCTAGCTTCAAGACACTCTTGATTGCTAACTCGTGCTGTCCCTCATGGAATACGTGCCAATGCAGTCTTGAACCAAATGGGGTCTCCTTGACTTTACTGGGTGAGGATTGCGCTCAGAGGATAAGTGACATGGTCAAGGTCACCTGCTGAGTCAGTATCGGAGTTGGGGGGAGGTCCGGGGATCCTGACTCCCTGCCTTTGTTTAGATCCCTAAAAGCTGCTTTCCCCAAGGTGGGAGCACTGGAAAGCAAAAACGTTAATGAGTCGATGGGGGCCGGCTACTTTCCCAGCTGAGATGGAAGCTGTACCGCCGGCCGCCAGGAAGGGGCGCTGTGTTACGCCCCGTGGCGGCTGCAGACTTACAAGATGAGACTTCAACCAAGCGCCAGTCCCTTTGTGCCTGTTTGAAAGCTCCACGATGTTTGTTGTAGAAATAGTCGTTTTGCATGGGGTGGGGCCAGTCCCTACAGCTTCCCGACTTTTCTGGCCGGAGAGGTTCTCTGCTCGTTTCGCCCAGCTTTGGGTGAGGCTGTGCTTGAGTGGGGCGGGGACCCCACGCTGTTGCCCGCAGACTCTGGCGTGTGACCCGTCAAACCTGCCCGGCCGCATACTCTGTGCATTGCTCTAGGCACGTAATAGATTCCTAGCCTGTCCTGACCCAAGACCGCCGGGGAGACAGAAATACACCAGAGATAGAAAGTAGATCGAATCCGATAGAAGTATAGCCCCTGCTACCTTCACCGGGCAGGTCTTGCTTTTGGCAAACCTCCTGCAGAAGGGAGTTCCAGAGCTTCGGGACGGCCACCAGAGGCTTCTCTGTGAGCCTGTGTTCTATAGACTTGATGCCGTGATGCAATTGGCAAGGGACTGTCCGTCGCGGCCCTTAAAGATCAGCCAAGGACTATTGGGGTTGGAGAGCGGGGAGTTAGTATTTCACATTCATGAATATAGACCCCCCCCCCTTTTTTTTAAAAAAAGAATAATTTAAATTATCCCTCCTGCCCTGGAGTACGAGCACAAGCCCCTGGCTCGGGTTGGGTGCAGATGCTTAGCTGTGTGGGTAGAGCTGAGCTATGTCCAGGGCCAGTGCTAGAGTGTGTGGGGCTGGGAGGCAGAGTCTCTTGGGCAGAGGGGGCAGGGCTTGATGAATCAGGGTAGTTGAGGCTTTCCCAGAAGCCTGTTTGCTGCCGCTGCCTCTTGTCATTCCAGAAGTACCGCCAGGGCAGCCACCACTCTGGAGGGAAGCGCAATGCACCAGCAGGGCCAGGTGCTGACCGTGGGGCCCGACAGCCCATGGGACCTGGGGAAACTGTCCCTGCCCCTGCAGAGTTCCTGGGGCAGACACACACTGCTCCAGCCATGGAACTTCAAGTGTTCGTGGTTCTGGTGGTTCCGGTGTTGAATTGCCGGAGGACTCTGCTGTGAAATCAGCCTTTGCTGCGCCAGCTGGATCTGCATGGTAGAAGCTGCTTTCCAGGACCTCTTCACTGTTACTCCCTTGCAGGAGAATCTGGCTTGCCCTCTTCCTTGTCTTTTCCAGGTCTTGCACACCGTAGTGGGGTCTAGGGCATCAGGCCTGGGCACTGGGAGAGTTGGATTCTGCTCTTGACTCTGCCACTGACTTGCCGTGTGGCCTTGGGCAAGTCCTCTGCCTTGGTCTGTAAACCGCTCAGAGCAGTAAGTCTTACTCCAGCACTATGGGACTGCAATCCCAGTCAGGGCCTCCAGGTGGCACTGTAATAACGCTACATACCTGTATAGCCATCTAAAAGCAGCTAGAGGATCCTGGGAAAATTATGTTTCTGGAGACCTCATCCCAGCTGCAGCTGATTAATAGACAGCCAAGGCTCTGCTGTTTGGGGCGTCGTGATGTCTGTTACCAGCATGAACATACTGCCTGTAATTGCCAAAATCCTTAGGAGCAGCTGATGCATCCATGCGACCTGCTGTAGCGGAGGTGCTACCACTGCCCCCTGCTGGATAGGAGCACTCAAGCTCATGCCATGTGGGTTTTTTTCCTGCCACCCCTAAGTTATTATTTTGTTTTCTACACAGCATCTCCTGTTTTCTCCTCCTCGGATCAGAAGGCTGCTCCTCTGTCCTCTCTCTCGCCCTCCCCTGCTCCCCTAACCGCCTTCGACCTTTCTCCCTAGCTGCCCCCCACACCTGGGACTCCTCCCTGTCCACATCTGCCTCGCCCCCTCCCTTCGTACCTCAAATCCCTCCTCAGGACCCACCTCTTCCGCTCTGCCCTCCCCGACTCCTCGCTCCCTTCTCCTAACTCCTGCTGATCCCCTCCATCCAGTACAATCTGTTAGCCGAGGTCTGTGTACTCCTATCCTCACCACGCGGGCCACCCAGCCATCATTCTGGATGTATCCAAGCCAAGTGCGTGCACCTGGGACCTCGCATCTTTGTGAATGTTACACTCCTTGTCTCTTCCCTCTGTTCCCCTTCCTTCATCTCCCCCTCGCCCCCGGTCTCTCAGATTGTAAGCCCTAGGGGCAGGGATCATGTCTGTTCTATTACTTTGTAAAGCAGGACGTACACTGCTGGTGCTATATAAATGCTTGCTAATAATAATAATGTGTTTTGCCTCTCTGCTGGGTGGCTTGTGGCACCATCCAGGAATTGATTTCTTTCTTTAGATTTATCTGCTGTTCTGAATGACTTTACTTTAGATGAACTCTGCTGTGTTAATTCTAAAAGCTTAAAACACGGGTGTAAAACCACTTTTTGAGGGGAAAGGACCGTTTCTCCCTCTAGTGGCCATTAGGAGCACTTCTGCTGCTTCAAACCAAACAGATGGATCTTCCCCCACTGATGACAATTGTTTATAGAGGGTGGCGAAGCCCCAGCCCATAGTTCCCTTCCATCTGGCCCGTGATGGCTTCCCTGTCTTGCCTTCAGTGGGTCCAGCCTTTCATATTTCCTGCAAGCTGCTATCCTGATGAGAGAGAGGAATCTACTGTGGACTAGGGGGTGATCTGGGCTGCATTGGCTGCAGAATGTTCCTGGTGCAGCTGCTGTCCCCTTGCAGAATGCTCCGGTTGTGGAGCGTGGCAGAAATTTGGACCCGACCCAGGCTGGAAAGAAGTTCCCTTCCCACCCCTGTTCTAAAGTGTTGCGGTTCCTGGTTTGAACAACGTTAGCCTCCTGTGGTGATGTACTTGGCTGAGATTTCTTAAACGCGCTCTCTTTGCATGCGCTGTGTTGTTTTTTATGACTTGTCTCCAATAAAATGTCGGGTCTCTTTGAAACTATCTTAAGAGCACGGTTAGCATTGTGGCTTGTTGTATGGTAAAGAGCTCACTCTCTTCAGACCAATGGAGGAACTCTTCCCCTCCCGCTGACGATTGTTTATATAGCCCCAGCACTGCACCTGGCACGGAACAAAAATTAATTACAAAAATAGGTCCCTGCCCCAAGCAGCTTACAATCTCGGCAATACAAAGGAGGGGAGAATGTCATAGAATGTTAGGGTTAGAAGGGGCCTTGTCCTTTAACCCTAGGTAGAGGATACAGTCACAAGCTGAGATGTTGCAGGTACACACGCTTAGCTTGGTTATGGTTAATCTAGGAGGGACAAGGGAGAGATGGTGAAATCCGACACAATGGGGGGCGCCGCTTTGGCTAGCCTGTGTCAGAGAATCACCAGCATATCTTTTGGCAGGTGGCCACTCCTGGCCTGGGGGTGGTCCCCATGATCATTCTGGGCCCACAGCCTGGCCCAAGAGCTGCCCAGGCAGGCCAGAGCAAGTAGTCATGGCTGCCCGTCATGGTGGGGCATACGGGGGGGGCAGCACCACCTGGCACTGTATCCCCTTCCCCTGCCGGGGGAGGGCTCGCCAGTTCACCTGGTCAGGCGCCTGTTGGCGATGTGCCCTGACCCTGCGAGGGTTGGGGCGCAGAGTGCGTTGCCCGCGTGCCGACTGCACCTCTATTTTCCCCCGAGGATCCCTTCCCAAAGTTGAGAATTTGCTAGTTCACGTGCTTAGTTTAGTTACAATTAACCGAGGCGGGAAAGGGGAGTGTGGGGGTTGAGAATTTGCAGGCACATGTGCTTAGCCTGGTTACAAGGAGTTCATTGATCAGGAGAGCTCATTAAAGAGACAAAGGGCGGTCACACGCAAACTCCTAATTCCGGTTGACTTCCCATAGGCGGGGGCTGGTACTGCCAGCTGTAATTCATGCCTGGGGAAAACCTTCCCCCGCTGTGCCCGGCTGGCCATGCCATGAATTCCCTGGTTGAATGGATGCCACCGAAACCCTGCTGCCGAGGAACAGGAAAAGGAGAGGACATGCTAAATAACGGTGGGCCCGCTTCATTCACAGCGTGGTTGAAAGCAGCAGCTGCAGGCTGGGATTACATCATTTCATGCGCTCTCTCTCTACCTAAATTCCGCTTGAAGTGGTCCGGCTGGCTGTATCTACACGCCGCACTTATCGCTTGGGTGCGTGCTGCGCGAAGCAAAACTCCTAGCCCCTGAAAATGAATACGGGATTGCAATGCTGATGGCCGAGAGAACCGGCGGTCACTGTTGGCTTGTTCCTGTGGTTGGCAATCCTGAGATGCCACTAAATCTCCATTGATGTGGAGCGAGGATCGCACCCACGGGGGAGCTTGTTGGCAGCCTGCCTGCTGAACGACAACACTAGCTGTACTTTGAGGGAGAATGGGACTAAAAGCAGGGGTCTTGGGTTCGAATACTGTCTCTGCTGCTGAGTCACTTGCAAAGGGGCCAGCATGGACAGTAAAGGGGTATCTATTTACAGCTGAGAACATAAAGCAGTTATGAAGCTGCCAGTTACATAAGGGGTGGGGAATGGGGTTGCCACCATTTGCAGTTTGACCCTGGGACTCCCGTAAGTCGGAACAGGAGTCTCGTGATAAAACGGCAAAAGGTGGTGGTGACCCTAGTGAGGAACCAGTCCGTGCATGCTCTGTGGGGTGCAGACAATGGAGGTGCTCGGAAGAGGAGACTCCAGATCAAGGATCCTTGTGTGCAGGCCCTTCCTCACCCCTGAATTTCATGAGCAGACTCACTCCTGAACGTCCTCTTACCACTCCAGAAGCACGGAGGGGGTGGCAGACAGATCGCCTGCTTCAAGTATTGATCCCCCTTGGTGGGCAGGGGCTCTGAGACAGGGGAGTGAAAGTGGGTAAGCTGGCATTTGGCAGGGGGGGGCTTAGTTTATACGTTGTAATTGATTTTTGGTGTTTTTAATATATATATATATATATATATATAGCTTGCCAGCCTCTTGGAGTCCTTCAGGAAAAGGGTGGCTGAGGAGTCTTGAGTAGGTCAAGTTCACGCAGGGCTGGTCCCAGGCCCCACCCTGCTTCAATGAGCCTGTGTCTTCTCTCTGGAGCTGAATCCCTGCTGCCCCTCAGAATCTCAGCAGCCAGGAGCTGAGAGCACTTGGCTCTGCCAGCCAATCACAAAGCAGGAGAGGCATGCGTGCGTGCGCGTCCACAGAATGGTCTGGTGGCCATTTTGCGAATGCACGGCGATTTGATTTGATTTTTATAATAAAAATGGATGCTTTTTTCCCTTTGTTTTTGTCCATTTTCATTACTTTTGTCGTTCATTGTATTTTAATTACAAACGAGGCTTCGTAAATGAACTGCACATTCCTACCCATGGCTCACGGTTGGGTTTCATTCAGGCTAGCTAATCCAGTTTAAAGCCACCGTTTTAGTTAATCTGGTTTAATTTTTGCACGTAGGCAAGGTGAGAATGGGCAATAAATGTGCCAAGGTAGAGAACTAGGAAACTTTCTAATGTTGCAGGTACCAACCAAGGGGAAATTGATTGAGGGAATTTTATTTTTCCCCCTTTACTATTATTATTATTTTAATTATTGTTTTATTTATTATTAGCATTTATATAGCACCAGCAATGTACCTGGTGCGTTACAAAAAAATAAGATAGAAACATTCCTGTCTGGAAAACTTTTAAGGGGAGAAAAAATCTCATTGTTAGAGGTGAACGTTCAGCCCCTTCAGGGAAAGGGCTGACAACCACAATCCAAAATGGCGTCTCTTCGCCAAACCAGGGAAGATGGGACTTTGCATCTTTGCTATTGCAGGTAATCCTGGGCAGTCTGTATTTTTGTTGGTGAGATCCAAGAGCAGAGACGCTTCCTGGCATTCTTCAAAAAGGAGTGGCCAAAGGCCCCAGCCCTCATTTTCTTTGTATCATTCCCCCTTATAAAGCATCTCCCTGGAAGTCAGTTTCTTGATTCTGTTCCCTGGTTCTGCAACAGAACTGTTGGGGCCTTGGGCAAGTCTCGTGATTTTTTTTCTAGCTTTGTCCTCTGTGAACTGGGGGCAGAGGGATACGACTTGGTTGCTTCCCTGGTCATACGCCTAGATTTATTCACGTTCGTAAAACAATGTGAGATGTTCAAGAGCGGAGGTGACGTCCTAGAGAAATGCACAATAATCGCAGCACTGGAAAAGGAGTGTGTTTATGTACAGGTGCCCCGTTGCCCGCTACTGGACAAAATGGGGATCTCTTCTCTGCTGCTCTTGGAAATCCTCCTTTAGCTCAAGGGGCGGGCGGGTGGCGGAGGCTTTTAGAGCCAGGGGGATCTGAGTTCTAGCCTTGCTTAAACTCCTCCCACAATTTTCTTTCCCAAATAATTTAAATTACCCTAGTAGTGAGTTTTATTCCCTTGCCATGATAGGACCCTCTCCCTATGAATAAATAACAAGAAAACAGTGAAAAAGAGATGCTATTTTTGAGTAATTGTTTTTATTAGTGGAAGTTTAGATCCAAATTCAGTCCAGGCGGTGCGGGCTCTACATGGGCCGAGCGCTGGATAACAGGGCAGCGGATGGTTGGCGCTCCCCTCGCCCGTGGTGCTGCGTCTGCAGATGAAGCACACAGACACACAAGTGCGTTACAATCCCAATCTAGTTCACCTTCATGACAATGCTGGGAGCTCAGTCATTAATTAGTCCCCATTTACAGATGGGCAAGTCAGCCTCCGTTCCCCCAAGGCCGCTTAGCGAGTGTATTATTATTATAAGCATTTATATAGCGCAAAGCGATGTACCCGGCACTTTACAAAGAATAAGACAGACACGGTCCCTGCCCGAGAGCTTACAATCTGGAGACAGGGAAGGGGGAGCAGAAGGAGAGACAAGGGATGTGACATTCATGAGGATGCGAGAGCTCAGGTTAGTCTAACAGGCCTAAGTCCTTATCCGCTAGGCCACGCTGGCTTTGGTGTGGCCTTATATCCCTAGCTCTGCCACTGACAATCTGAATGACCTTGGACACATCTCTGTCTGTTTTCCTGCCTGCCTCTTGTTTCTTTAGAGCACAGCAAGGCTCTGGCTTCAGCTGGGAGCCCCTGGTCTCACTCTCCTGCTAATAACCCTGGGCAGATTCATAGCAGCCCAGTGAGTCCCTCTGGAGTTTAGTGCAGGCCTGCAGTAATGCAGGGCGATCAGAATATACCGCCCACCCCTATCACTGTTATTGGGCAGGCTAGCAAAAGCCCAGAGGCGTGACCCGAACCCCAGCGAAATCCAAGGCAGCCCGTCTGTTGACTTGAATGGCCTTTGGAACAGGCCCATCATCCTTACTCTAGGTTTGGCTCTAGAAGTCAGGTGCTCGCCGGGTGTAAAGCAGCATTGTTCTATTAAACCGGATGGGGTTACTCCAGTGTAGACTAGCTCAGCCTCGTGGCCTCCACTGTCTTTGTGTCTGGTGGGGCTTGGGGGGAGGGGTGTGAATGAACACTGCTCTCAATGAGGGGATCAGACAGGATTTATCAGCAGGGCAGACAGTCACGGTGGAGAATCTGACATGAAAGCAGCAGGGCCAGTGGCCAGTGACTCAGTCCTCATTTGCTTGTGTAGCCTGGGGAGAGGGAGAGTTAACCCGTTAGAAGCCCAGCAGCTAGGCTGCAAGCCTACCTCTGCATCACAGCTGCCAGAAGCTTCTTCACGCGGGAATGGGGAAGTTCCAGCCCATCAACTCAGTCTGGTTCACGGACACAGCTGGTTTTTATAGGGGCCTCTTTTTCATTCCCCCACCCCATAGATCCAGCCCCACTACTCAGGGGAAGGGGGAGGAGAGAAGGGCATGCACCCCAGGATAGGGATGGATCCATGGCATGCCTAGCGATGGAACGGGAAGCTGATTTGGTACCCATGGGTAAAACCCACGTTTTCAGGTACCGTACCGTTTCAGGGATCCGAATCAGTACCCAAATACCAATCGAATACTCAGAAAATGGCTTTTCAAGTACCCCAAATTACCTGCAAAACTAAAAGAATATCTGAAAAAATTCCCAATAATCAGGATATAAGGAGTGCCTAACTGAGTCACAACCTGACACGGCAGCAGGGTTTCAAATCCAGCTCTCCAGGATCCCCGGCAGAGGCCTCACCCAGACGTGCTACCTGAGACCCTCCAGGATCCCCGGCAGAGGCCTCGCCCAGGCGTGCTACCAGAGACCCTCCAGGATCCCCGGCAGAG
>QEPC01003084.1:154912-165718 GCA_003113815.1 Sphenodon punctatus
CTGTTGCAGTCAGAGTCTCTAAGAACAGAGGTGTGAAAAGCAGCAATTTACAAGCCATCAGTGGGACAAGTCAGGGATGTTAAAGCAGGGGTGTCCTAGACAATCCGGGACACTTGAGAGGGTGGAACTGGCAGGATCTCTCCTCTGGCCCTTTCGAAAACCCACCATGATTCCGGGGTCAAGAGGCAGGGCTTCCAGGACAGGACTGAGCTCAGCACCTCTTTGTTTTACAAATGAAACCCTATTCCTCACCTCTTCTGAGGCGTAAGAATTTTCTTCCTGAGTCCAGGAAGCCTCACTTCCAACACCATAAAGCCCTGGCCCGTAAACTTACCCCTAAATATAAAGTAGCCACCTCAAATTCCTCAACGTCTCCCGCCAATAATTGCCCCTTTTGATGACTGCCCCCATTTATCAATCCCCTCCCATCCTTCAGAGGTGCACAGTGCAGACCACTCCCCTCTATACTAGCAGAGCTACCTTGAGCTACTTCCAGAGATGCAGCCCACGATCCCTCTAATTTCTCCCCAGCTTGTGGAGTGATTGTGTGTACGCACAGACACAAAAGCCCCTTGCCCTCCTCATTGCAATAAATTTGCATTGACGAAAATTTAAAATAGCCCATTGCCTAGTGCCAAGAATGGGCTGCAGGGGGAAAAGATCGTTAATTTTAGAAAGCAAATTTGGAAGAAAAAGTAAATGCCTCTCTCTCTCCCACCCCCTTCCACTTAAACCAGACAAGCACTCCTTCCCAAAACTCTGCCCCTTCAGCTACAGGAGCAACTTCTGGTCTCTGTCTCATTCAGCCGCTAGAGCTGGACTTTGCATATTGTCTATTAAATTCCACAGTGAAGTTTCTGTAGCAGCATTAGCAGTGTGGCTGGATAGCTGTACCAGCATTAGTAGTGTGGCTGGGTAGTCCCTACAGCACACTCCATCTGCCCCAGGATCATAGAAATACAGAACGTAAGAGTTGGAAGGGTCTTTAAAGATCATCTAGTCCCACCCTTTGCCCTGAGACAGGATACGCTATACGTAAAGCATCCCTGACAGATGCTTGTCTAGTCTTTTCATGATTTCACAGCCTGCCTCTCCATAGTCACCCACCGGGATACCCGGAGGACTTCAAGAAAGGCGCCCCTGGTCGACCTCAGGGGTCAATCCAGAGCCCATGGAGCAAGGCGGTCCCACAGGTAGGTAGGGTCTAGGCTGTATAAGGCTTTCTAAGTAAGCCCCAACAGCTTGAATCAGGCCTGGAAGACTACAGGCAGCCAGCACCGGTGTAATGTGTTCACGACGACCCGTCCCCTTAAGAAGGTGGGCTGCCGCATTCTGCACCAGCTGCAGCTTCCGAACCATCACCATGGGTAGCCCCACGTAGAGCGCGTTGCAGGAGACTATTCTAGAGGTAATGAAAGCATGGATGATGATGGCCAGGTCGGAGTCCGAGACGTATGGCCGAAGCCGCCGCACCAGATGTAGCTGGTGAAATGTGTTCCCTGCCACCGCCCCCACTTGGACATCCAGGTGGAGTTGGGAATCGAGGCGCACTCCCAGATTCGGAGGGGCCAGTGGAGGACAAACCCCGTCAATGACAGGGGATGCCACACCCACCGCCTTACCCAACAGCATCACCTCCGTCTTGTCAGGATTCAGCCTCAGTTGGCTCACCCTCATCCAGTCCTCCAAAGTCGGCAAACACCAAGTAAGAACCAAGACTGCCGGGTCTGGGTCAAATGTAAAAGAGAAGTAGAGTTGGGTGTCATCAGCATATTGATGACACCAAACATCAAACCTTCTTATGACCTCACCCAGAGGCTGCATATGCACATTGAACAGGATAGGGGACAAGATGGAACCCTGAGGGTCTCCACATGAGAAGTCCCGGGGAGATGATGGACAATCCCCGAGCACCACCCGCTGAGTTCTCCCGGCCAGGAAGGAGCGGAACTACTCAAGAACAATCCCGCCCACCCGAGTCTGGTCCCGCAGGCCAGTCACCAACATCTTGTGGTCAACAGTATCAAACACAGCCGACAGATCTAACAGAATCAGCAGGGTCGAGGGACCCGATTCNACCCAGGCGTGCTACCACAGACCCTCCAGGATCCCCGGCAGAGGCCTCACCCAGGCGTGCTACCTGAGACCCTCCAGGATCCCTGGCAGAGGCCTCACCCAGGCGTGCTACCTGAGACCCTCCAGGATCCCCAGCAGAGGCCTCGCCTGAACTGGAGATGCAGGGGATTGAACTTGGGACTGTATATACATGCAAAGCGTGCACTCTACCACCTGAGCCGCAGCCCACCCCAGGGTGATGAAACTGGTATTTCCGTATTCTGGTTTGCTGGTGTTTCAACATTTCGGTATTTCAGGTACCCAGTTGAAAGGACCCTAATTTGTAGTTGGATTCATGTACCAGAAATGTGATGGGGCTCCCCCTTTCGGTGAGGGCTTGTTTCAGCTCCACTGTGGAGCAGGGGCAGCCAGACTTGGCGGTGCATGTGATCTGCTTGATCCAGCGGTCAACCTAAGCTGATCTCCCAGGATTCCTCCCGCTGGCTCTGGGCCCAAGTCCATTGCTCGCACCAGGGCCCGTTCCAACCTAGCCACGCCCCCGAGTATGAGCATGCTTTACCGCTTGGCCACCCCTGAATTTTACACCCGATCTTTCCTTTCCCCATCCTGCCCACACCTTCAACTCTCTCTTGCCCATAAGGCCACCCCTTCCTTTAAATCATTTCTAATATGGTTTGGGGTGTGGTTTTTTTGAGAAGGATTGACCAAACTGCACAGAGTTTTTGAGGGACGCGTGCACCATGGATTAAGAGAGCGGCTTTCTGATAATCCTCTGTTTGTATTTTCTGTCTCTTGCACCTGATTTGTGATATATTATTTGTGATATTTTAGCCCTGTTTTAACATTTGGATGTTATTATGAAATGTTTTAAATTGTTTTTATTGTATTTTAATTGTTGGAAGCTTCCCCTGGCTGCTTTGCAGGAGGGGCGGGGTATAAATGTATTAAATAAATAAATAAAAATCATTCCTAGCATTCTAGCAAGGTGAAGGGGGGGAGGGGCAGAATCAGGTCTTCATTTAAGGTCCGATCCATCTCCTCTTAATGTCAGCAAGACCGGGAGATACAGGAGGCACCGCCTGTCGCCGGATAGCACAATCGGCAGCAAGCCGCAGGAAACTCGGACTACAAACCTTCATGGTAGGGGCCGGGCGTGCGCGGCCGCACAATGAGGATTGGTGGATTCTCGTGGACCGTCCAGAGGGTTAGAGCTTTATTACGCAGCACCTGGAGAGACAGGAAGAACAGGCCTTGGGTGAGGGTAGAGACCAGCGAAATAATGGAAACCAGGTGGAGGCTCATTCAGAGCATCGCCCTTGCGCAATAGGGGCACCGCCATTTTGTGCACGCAGTGCCGGGGGGGCAAGGGGGCAGGGCCCTTCGGTCAGAACGCCGCTCGCCCAGAGAGCAGAGTCACTCTCACCCCGAAAGAAAATCAGCTCAAGAAGAGCGGCCTTACCTGTAGCGACGGGGACAGCCAAAATGGCCTATGTGGATCTCGTGGGAGAAGCAGAAGCGGCGGCAGTAGCCCCTCCGGCTCGCGCAGGTCAGCGTGGTCATCAGAACGGCCTCCTGGCCACCTTAGGGGGAGAGACTGGTCAGAAGGAGAGGGTGGCCCTGCCCCTCCCGGTCCGCTATGATGTCACAATGCTCTCTAAGGGGGGGGGCTAAGGAACTCTGTGACATCATGGTGCTTTGTGGGGGTTGGGGGGGGGCACCTTCAGCTAGAGAGTTTTTCCCATCCTGAGCCTGAGGGGGCTGGGCAGAGAGGGCACCTGACCCAGCCTGGCCTGACAGGAGCAGTCTGGGGCCGTCAGAATCATGTTGGGGTCACAGGCCTCGAGTCAGGGGGGGCATAGCTCTGTCTGGGAGTCCCAACAATGTGGCAGCACCCTCCTGCCCCTGCCCTAATGGGGACGCAGTAATCCGGATGCAGTTAGGGGCTGATCTAAAGCCCATTAACATCAGAACCCTTCTTTCAGAACACCNCCGCCAATAATTGCCCCTTTTGATGACTGCCCCCATTTATCAATCCCCTCCCATCCTTCAGAGGTGCACAGTGCAGACCACTCCCCTCTATACTAGCAGAGCTACCTTGAGCTACTTCCAGAGATGCAGCCCACGATCCCTCTAATTTCTCCCCAGCTTGTGGAGTGATTGTGTGTACGCACAGACACAAAAGCCCCTTGCCCTCCTCATTGCAATAAATTTGCATTGACGAAAATTTAAAATAGCCCATTGCCTAGTGCCAAGAATGGGCTGCAGGGGGAAAAGATCGTTAATTTTAGAAAGCAAATTTGGAAGAAAAAGTAAATGCCTCTCTCTCTCCCACCCCCTTCCACTTAAACCAGACTAGCACTCCTTCCCAAAACTCTGCCCCTTCAGCTACAGGAGCAACTTCTGGTCTCTGTCTCATTCAGCCGCTAGAGCTGGACTTTGCATATTGTCTATTAAATTCCACAGTGAAGTTTCTGTAGCAGCATTAGCAGTGTGGCTGGATAGCTGTACCAGCATTAGTAGTGTGGCTGGGTAGTCCCTACAGCACACTCCATCTGCCCCAGGATCATAGAAATACAGAACGTAAGAGTTGGAAGGGTCTTTAAAGATCATCTAGTCCCACCCTTTGCCCTGAGACAGGATACGCTATACGTAAAGCATCCCTGACAGATGCTTGTCTAGTCTTTTCATGATTTCACAGCCTGCCTCTCCATAGTCACCCACCGGGATACCCGGAGGACTTCAAGAAAGGCGCCCCTGGTCGACCTCAGGGGTCAATCCAGAGCCCATGGAGCAAGGCGGTCCCACAGGTAGGTAGGGTCTAGGCTGTATAAGGCTTTCTAAGTAAGCCCCAACAGCTTGAATCAGGCCTGGAAGACTACAGGCAGCCAGCACCGGTGTAATGTGTTCACGACGACCCGTCCCCTTAAGAAGGTGGGCTGCCGCATTCTGCACCAGCTGCAGCTTCCGAACCATCACCATGGGTAGCCCCACGTAGAGCGCGTTGCAGGAGACTATTCTAGAGGTAATGAAAGCATGGATGATGATGGCCAGGTCGGAGTCCGAGACGTATGGCCGAAGCCGCCGCACCAGATGTAGCTGGTGAAATGTGTTCCCTGCCACCGCCCCCACTTGGACATCCAGGTGGAGTTGGGAATCGAGGCGCACTCCCAGATTCGGAGGGGCCAGTGGAGGACAAACCCCGTCAATGACAGGGGATGCCACACCCACCGCCTTACCCAACAGCATCACCTCCGTCTTGTCAGGATTCAGCCTCAGTTGGCTCACCCTCATCCAGTCCTCCAAAGTCGGCAAACACCAAGTAAGAACCAAGACTGCCGGGTCTGGGTCAAATGTAAAAGAGAAGTAGAGTTGGGTGTCATCAGCATATTGATGACACCAAACATCAAACCTTCTTATGACCTCACCCAGAGGCTGCATATGCACATTGAACAGGATAGGGGACAAGATGGAACCCTGAGGGTCTCCACATGAGAAGTCCCGGGGAGATGATGGACAATCCCCGAGCACCACCCGCTGAGTTCTCCCGGCCAGGAAGGAGCGGAACTACTCAAGAACAATCCCGCCCACCCGAGTCTGGTCCCGCAGGCCAGTCACCAACATCTTGTGGTCAACAGTATCAAACACAGCCGACAGATCTAACAGAATCAGCAGGGTCGAGGGACCCGATTCACGGTGGAGGTTGTCGACCAGAGCCACAAGTGCAGTCTCAGTGCCATAACCCGGACAGAAGCCCAACTGTGAGGGATCTAGAAAACTGACGCGGTCCAGATGCCCCTGCAACTGCCAAGCCACTACCCATTCAATAACCTTCCCTAAAAGGGAAGGTTAGAGACAGGCCGATAACTGGCTAGGGAGTCAACATCCAATGATGGCTTTTTGAGCAGAGGCCGTACCACCGCCTCCTTGAGGGAGCTCAGCTCTCTGCCCTCCCTATGGGAGGCGCTGACCACCCCAGCCAGCAACGGCCCCCGTGTCTCCCGGCTGGCCTTAACCAGCCAGGACGGGCATGGGTCCAGTTCACAAAAGGTGGCTCTGACTGTCCCAAGCACATCCTCCGCATCAGTGGGCGACACCCACTGAAACTGATCCCCCGAAACCCACAACCTTTGCTTCTCCCATTGTAATATGTGCAGCATTGAAATCCTGGGGAATATGAGCAATTTTATCTGCAAAGTAATCAACAAACATGTCACAGCAGGCACTGGAAGGTTCCAGTTCCAGGCGGAGGGAAGCCAGATCGACCAGCCCCCTCACCACCTGGAAAAGCTTCACTGGATGAGACTTTGCGGATGCTATGAGGGTAGCAAAGAATTCCTTCTTCCGCATTGCCACGGCATAGGCTCTTAAACTGGCTCTATGCCACAATCTGTCAGCTTCAGCACAAGAATGGCGTCACCATTGCTCTAACTGCCACCCTTCCTACTTCAGCTGCCGCAGACCCTCCATAAGCCACGGTGGCCTGTAGTGCTGACGCGCAGGGAGCAGACGGCTCCTGTCAATGGCCTCGGCCATGAAGGTGTTCCAAAGAGTCACGAGAGGTCATCGAGTGAGCGGTCGTCAAGATCAGGGGGTAACTCCCCTAGAGCATTCCGGAACCTCTCTTGTTCCATTAGTCTCTGGGGGCGGACCAACCGAACTGGTTCCACACCTCTCCGGGAGGCAGACATGCGCTGGGAGACAAGCCTGCAGGAGGTAACGGTCCAACCAGGACAAGGGCACTGAAGACACCTCCTCCACTAACAGATCCCCCGCCTCAAGGCTGGTACAAAAAAATCAGGTCTAGGGTATCCTCCCCCATCATGTGTCAGTCTAATGACTACTTGGGACAGGCCCATGGTTGCCACGGCGACCATGAACTCATGCTTAGCCCCTCCAAGACTGGCGTCTGCATGGATGTTGAAGTCCCCCCAAGACTAACGTCTTTGGGGACCGCAAGACCACCTCCAACACCAGCTCTGCTAGAGCGGGCAGGGATGCTGCCATACAGGTGGGTGCCCAGTATATTAGCATCACTCCCAATCTGTCTCCTGCCAAATCGATCACAAGATGGAGACCCTTGATACCCGATATAAATTGCACTGGATACCTCCTCACGGACCATGACTCCCCAAAAATAACAGCTACACCGCCCCTCCGTCCCTCCGGCTGTGGCTGATGCTGTACGGACTACCCAGCTGGAACAAGGTCAGCCAGGACAGACCCTGACTCAGTGTCCAGCCAGGTCTCCATAATGCACACGAGGTCGGCTGCCTGGTCCAGGATCAACTCCTGGATAGTTGTTGCCTTATTAACAACCGACCTTGTATTCAACAGCATCAGATTCAGGCCAGGGGCCCTCTGATCATGATCCACCAAACCACCGGGCTATAGTGAGAGGGACAGGGAGCAAGCACCTGTCTCGACGCACAGATCAAATATACCCTCTAAAGGGACCATAATTCAATGGCTGCATCCTCTCCTCAGCCAGCCCTCCCCATGCACCTCACCGCGTGCCATCCTGCCTGACTGGTGAGGGAGATCCCCACCCCCGCAGAACCCTCCATACCCCTGCTCTCACCGGGCGGTACTCAATATTGAACATAAACCTACTTTCTTGCAATCTAAACCCTTCGCTTCTTGTCTTCAGGGGAACCAATGATCTCCTTCTTTTGTAGGGCATCCTTTTAGGGATGAGAGAACTGTCAACAACATACTCCAATCTAGAGATTGGAGTTGGTCCCAAATGTAAAAGCTGGCGACAACGTAGTTCAGGGGAACTCTTTTATTGGACGGACTTCTGTTGGTGGAGAATGTGTGCAAGCTGACTTGCCCGTAGCCCAACGGAGAGCCCTGTGCGGCTTGAAAGCAGGGCTGGGGGAACCTCAAGCCCGGGGGCCAAATGCAGCCCAGGGCAATTTTTTATGTGGCCCCTTTCCACTTCCTGAATCTGGCCCTTGGATCCAGTTCCTACCTCCGATCACGGAAAAACTGAGCTCCAGGGAGGGGAGGGGAGAGGAGGGCATGCAAATACTGTATTTTAAATGGTTTTTAAATGTTTATATTATTTGAATGAATGCTGTTTGCCGCCCCAGGCTGCCCTGTGGGCAGGAGGGGCGGGATATCAATTTTAAATAAATAAATAAATAAATAAATAAATAAAATTCAGCACCCCCACCCCAACTTCTGTGCGGCCCTCCGAACTTGTGCAAGCTTTCAAAGAGGCCCCCCCTGGGAGGGAAAAGGTTCCCCCGCCCCTGCTCTAAAGCTTGCATAGTCTCATCAACAGACGTTGCTCTGATAAAAGGAATCATCTGAACTACTTTGGGTGTAAACAGACGGATGCGGAGACTGCCTGTCCCCAGAGATGCTCCAGGGCGGGGTGCGTCCCCATAGCTGCCTGCTTGCAGCTCCGCCTGGGTCTGTTTTGGACAGACCTGGCAGTTGCCCTGGCCCATGGTCCACTCACACAATGTGCCCCCTCCCCCCCGCACCATAGAGTTGTGGGCAGATCGCCTGACACTTTAGGCTGGTGCCTGCAACTCTGTGATGTTGCCCAGGGAGACAGCCGGCCGAAAGAAGAGTTGCAGCGTGGGTCCACTGAGCAGATGGACGGCAGCTCTGCCCAAATTTGGCCAGCCCACTCCTCTGGCTTTGCTCCAGGATGTTCCAGAGCACCGTAAGCAGGGCTGCCCCATCTGGTGGGCCCCCAGATGAGCAGGCTGATGGTGGGGTGTCCTTAAACAGAGCAGCCAGCCCGGGAATGAAGCGGGCAGAACCAGAGCTGTGCTCCATCTAAAAGCCCCCTGTCTCTCCAACATACTCCAAACGAGCTCTGACCAGTTCCCAGGACAATGCCAACAGCTGAGCCAGGGAGCATCTTCCCAACTGGCCTGCAGCCCCCAAAGGTTTGGATGCCTTTTTGCACCCAGATGTCGGTCGTGCCCTAACCAAGGCAGCTCAGGGCCCTGCTGGCCTTGCAGCAACTTCATCTGGCGGTGGAGGGAGGTTCTCTGCCGGGGCACTTACCAAACACTCCTGACAGTGCCAGAAGCAGCAGAAAGCAGACGCTGTGGAGCTTCATGGTGGAGCGCTGAGTCCTGGATGGGGATCCCGACGGTCTGGCCTGTGTTTATCAGCTCAGTCCTCGACAACGGAAGGGTGGGGCTTGGCACAGCCCAGCAAGAGCATGATGCCGGAGGTCTCAGGTTCAGGATTTAGCATTTTTGTTCTGCTAAGCCCCCCTTGATGTAAGTGTTGGCTGGAAAGCTTCTGCTGTCTAGAAGCCTCTCTGCCTAGGGCCTCCCGAACTGGGATTCCCAAGCATCCCAAAATCTTTACCTCACCACTGCAAGGGGAGACGCTCCTGGTATCCTTGCCTGTGGGGCAATGAGACATGGAGAGGGTAAACGAGGTAGATCACGGTGGGGAGGGGGAAGCACTCTCTGCGATTCCATCTCAGGAGTGCGGGAGTGTCATCGCCCCAGGGAGTGTCTCCAAGGAGACAGGCTAAAAGAGCTTCTCCAGTGCAGCGAGGAAGGCTGGCTCTAATGGGGAGGGCTCATCGCCACTTTGCTGAGGTGCCCTAGAGCTAGGGGCCAGCAGGAGAGGTCCCAGCCCGAAGCCTTCAGAAGACATCCCGGTAGGTCCCCCGAGGTCAACATCTGGATCAAGTGGATGGCATGCCCTGTACGTCTGGCCACCCCTGGGCCAAGGGGTCTGTGTTTTATGGAGTTGTCTGGGTCTCTCGGTTCTCTGTGGACCTGCCTTGTTCAGAAATAAGGGAATGTCCCATACCATGGAAGGCACCTGTGCCAAGCTCCTAAATTTGCCTTTCGTATCCCCAGACCTTAACCATCCTCAGCATCTTCTGCCGTTACGTAGAGAGGAAGGGCGCTTGACCTCAGTGCCTCAGCACCTTTCTGAATAGGGCTGTTGTTCAAACACATCTGCATGTGACGCTGCTCCGTCTGAGACTCAACCACGCACCACTGACACTTTGAGGGGTTGGCTCTTACCCAGTTCTAGGGCGGCACCCAGGGCCCGTACAGAAAGAAGTGTGAGATTTGGGAGGATGGTGTGAGGCTGGGGAGAAAAACATCCGTCTCACACCTCTGAGCCAGACTCAAGTTGCCTGGGGAATCGGATTACAAGCAGGGTACTGAGGCACCGAGAGAGGCTAAGTGACTTCCTCAGGGTCACACAGGAAACCTGTGGCAGAGCAAGGCACTCAGACTGGGCCGCTCAAGGGGAGGAGCATAGACCTTTATCCCCTGGCCTGGGCCCTTCTCTCTCGCTCCCATTCTCCAGTTGAAGGGACGGTACACATGCCCTGCAGTTCTTTGTGCTGGAGCCTGAAGGCCTTAAAAATCTGGTCTGGTGTAAAGTTCCCTGCTTGTACTTCACCCCCCCTCATCAGCCTTATCAATGTTGAGGCTGTGAGGACGGCGAGGAAAGAGTTCCTTGCTGCCCTCATAGCGTCTGCGAAGTCGCGTCCGGCGGAGCTGTTCCGGATGGTGAGGGGGCTGGTCAGTCCGGCCTCCCTCCGCCTGGATGGGGACTTGTCCCGGGCCCGCTGTGAGGAGTTTGTCATCTACTTCGCAGACAAGATTGCTCGGATTCAGACCGACTTTGACGCTGGGTTGATGGCAGTAGGGGAGGAGCGCGGGGGGGCGGAGGGCCCGTCTGGTCCATCTTTGTGGGGAGAGTTTCGGGAAGTGACGCCGGCCGATG
>QEPC01003084.1:172554-186072 GCA_003113815.1 Sphenodon punctatus
GGGCAGGGCAGGGCAGGATGCCTGCACACTTGTTGTGCTCCCCGCCCTTCCTGGGCTGTGCAGGCGGAGGGACATCTCTCCGGCCATGAGCATGTCCGTTCTGGGCCCCGATCCAGCATGGCCCACGGCAGCGGTGGTTTCCTGCCCCAGGCTGGCGCCGTCGCACGGGCTGCAGGTCTGTTCTTACCCTGCATGTGAGTGAGTGAAGGGGCGGGGCTTATGGGACATAAGTTATGTCCCTCTTTCTCCACTTGAAACGTTCGGAGGGTTGGGGATGCCAGTCCTCGTAGTCAGATTGGTCGGGGGATGAGGCCTCCGGCTTCTGGGAGTGAACGTCAGGAAACTGTTATGACCTGTTGGGTACGTCTCCGAAGCGACCAACACTGCCACTGTCGGAGACAGGATGCTGGGCTGGATGGACCATTGGTCTGACCCAGGATGGCACTCTCTTGTGCTCTTAGGAGAATATCCCATCCCTGGCTGGGCTTTGGCTGACGCAGCTGCACAAGAGGGCTGGGTCTTTCCAGCCACACGCAGGGATCACTGAGCATCTACCTCCCAACACAGGCACGTCACAAGAACTTGGCCAGTCGACTGCCTTGCGGGAACGTCTCTCTCCCTTTGCCCAACACATCACTAGTTTGGCTTTGAGCACCGTACTTGCTCTGGGGAAATTTGACCTGGCTCAGATACTAATATTGAATATGATTTAATGCCTTTCATCCCAACAAACTTCCCAAACAATTAGAGAGAGAGTCGCCGCAATCCACAAACCTTTTACTCTGGAGAAGTCCCATTAAAGCCCAACGCTCTGGGTTATTTTTCAAATAAAAAACACACACAGGCCTGTACTCCCCCCACCCCCCCAATCCAATTTTCAGCAGACCTCTCCTTCCTTTCGGCCCACGCAGCAATGCCAATACGCACACTGATCCCCTTAGCTCTGCCCCCTACTCAAGCAGTGTCTAGGAATGCAGCCAGCTCTGGGGTGGGATAGCCAGCGCTGTCAGGACCTGCCAGAGCAGATCAGACCCACGACACCTCTGCTCGGTAACTCCAACATTGGCCAGGGCTGGAGAGTGCGATGTCTCTAGAGAAAGTTTCCAGTCAGCCGTGCACTAGACACAGTAACAGGGGCATAAATTCCTGTGCTCCTGAATGAGCTCACTGCACGGAGTCCTCTCTGCACAGACTTCCCCACCCCCTGCGCCCACACACTCCCCCTCGACAGCAATCTGCACGCCCAGCCAAAGCCGCTGAACACGCCGGTGTCAGTGCCAGGAAATTTTATTGCCCTGACACATCTGGTTTCTATTCTGTTCCTTTTCTTTCTTTCTCCTATAGGTTCCCTGCTAAACGGTTTTCCCAGCCCAAGGGGGACCTTCCCAGACAGTGACCTAGGAAGGATCAGACTCTCCATGCTGGGAGAGAAGTTCCTAATAGCCTGACGTCGGAAGGTGATGGGATTTGGGGGTAGATTTTAGGGTCTGGCACAGCACAGCCAAGAAGAGACGGGAAACTGGTTGCTTCTGGCTTTCCCGGGACTGGGACAATGCTGGAGTTTACGGGGGTAGCTCTGCTTGGATTTTTACTGCTGCAAGGGGTTCAGGGCGAGACGTACACCTCGATGCTCAACATCCAGCAGGCACTGGTCACGGAGAGGCGGCTGCTTCAGCATTTACACACCTACCTCGAAGGCGAGACCTACAGGCTGAATGACTTGAGAAGGTAAATCTCGCTCTCTGAGCTGCATGAGAAACCAGGCCTGGTCCCCCCGATCGGAACCAGCCAGGCCATTAGGGTGCTCAGCTGCTCTGCTCCTGTTTCGAACAGGGGGCGCTGTCCCACTCCGTCCCCAAATCCAGGCATTTTGGGGGGGCAATGGAAAACCAGTCGAGATTTTACATCTCAGAGCCCAGAAGTCTGCCACTTGGTCGGCAGGAAGCTTGCAGGCAGGCGGAACGCTTGCATGTATTTAACCCCTGTGTAGCCAGACTAAACCGGGATCCAAAAGCCCCTTTCTGGCTTAGGCTGAATTGACATGAGACCATAGTCTGCACCAATCCCACTCTGCTGGTTTTTTTGTCTGTTTAACATGTGAAAAGGTTAGGTCAGAGGATGCACCAAGTGTAATGCACTTGGGTTAAAACCAGACGTGACAGGGGCCCCCTTTGCCCCAGGACGGTTTATGTACCACCAGATGTTAACCCGGGATTGCCCGGGGGCAGGTATAGGCAGCTATCCCGGGCTGTGTCCTCAGAGAATCTCCAAGGTTGCAGCCCAGCCTAAGGGCCACTCACGCGTGAGCATCTGTGTTCTGCCTCACTGTACCCACCTCGGGGCTGGGACCACCTTGGCTCAGTACCGTGAGTGTCTGTCGTAGCAGGGGGCGGGGCACAGGGGGGCGGGGCCGGCCACACATTGGCTTAGCTCCCCATCCTACTCGGACCGTGCCGGCGGTGGGCATGTTGGTTCAGCGCCCTTCTCCGACCTGGGCCGTGTCGTCTACGCTTTCCCACCCCCAGGCCAGGTTTTTTTACCCTTTAAGTTTAACCTCAGGGACCGCCTCGCCCTCCGCGCCCCGGAGCAGACCTTGCGGTCTGCCGGGGGTGCCTTCTTGGAGGTCCCCCGTGTTCAGCTGGGGGCCACAATGGAGAGGGCATTCTCGGTGGTCGGGCCGCGTCTCTGGAACTTCCTACTGGAGGAAGCTCGTCTGGCCCCGAGCCTTTTGGTATTTCGACGACAATGTAAAACCTGGCTGTTCGCCCAGGCCTTTGGGGAGGGGGGGGAGGGTTTAGTGGATTTTTTATCTCCCCTACCCGATTGATTTTTTGTATCCCGGGCCCTGTTCTTAATATTCTTAATATTTTTAATATTTGAGATGTATTTTTATATGTTTTAAACTGTTTTATATTGATTTTATTGTTGGAAGCCACCCCGAGCTGTGTTCAGGAGGGGCGGGGTATAAATTAAATAAATTAATAATTAAATAAAAATAATAATAAATAATAATAATAATAATAACCTAGAAACCAAGGGTTAATCAATCATACTAAATCCTGCACACACATTTTTGGGTATCATGGGAAGGGATTCATCCTGCTGTTGCTCTGTCTGCCCCACGTCAGTGCAGAGCCGCCCATGGCTGGGGGGGGGTGTGTCACTTTTAAAGTGGGGGAAATAACATGGGGGAAGGGTGGAGCTAGGTTGGAATGGGCTGGGTCAATGGTGCAGAAGATGCAATTCCCCCCCTCCCGCCCCCAACTCACTCTCTTAGCAGCAGACGCCACCGCTGCATTTTTCTTCAAGCCTGAGTTTAATATACACGTCGAAGCAAAGTTTTTATGTAAAATGGACGCTTCTCTCTCATGCAAGCACATGCATGCTGCTAAATGGGCATGCTCAAATAAAGTAGTAAAAGTAGGATTGATTAACAGGTTTATTATAAAAAGAGCACTTTCAATATCAAGAGTATGGGGTGTACCGTTGCGGGGATCCGAATACCGTTTGAGTACTCGAAAAACCAACAACCACTATAGCGAATTACTGAATTCTCCCCCCACCCCCACCCCCAAATCTAGGATAAAATCAGTATCGGGTTGTTGGTGTTTTGGTATTTCGAGCACCTCATCGAAAATCGATTGGATTTCATTTTGGATATTTTTCAGCACCCGAACCATTTGGTTTGGTTCAGGTAGCGGATATTCGATGGGTTATTACCCGTTTTTGCGGGTCCTCTTTCCAGCGCTATTCTCACAGAATCATAGGGTTGGAAGGGGACCTCAGAGGGCATCTAGTCCAACCCCCTGCTCAGTGCAGGAAATCATGTTAAAGCATCCCCGACAGAGGGCCGTCCAGCCTCTGTTTGAAAACCACCAGTGAAGGAAAGCCCACCACCTCCCTAGGCAACTTTTCCCACTGTCAAACAGCTCTTACCGTTAAGAAGTTATTTCTCATGTTTAGCCAAAATCTGCTTTCTTGTCATTTGAGCCCATTATTTCTAGTCTTGTCTTCAGGAGGAAGAGAGAACAAGTCTTTGCCATCTTCTCTGTGAGAGTCCATCAAGCAGCAGAAGACCTCTATCGTGTCTCCCCCTTAGTCTTCCCTTCTCTCGGCTAAACATACCCAGCTCCTTCAGCCTTTCCTCACAGGAACTCCACCTCAGCCCCACCCTCCTGACACAGGCATAAGCACTGGTTGTGCGGAAGGTTGTCGTCTCTGCCTGTAAGAACGTTAGTGTGCATCAAGGCAAAGAGTGGGCTGGCAAAAGCTATTCTAAGTTGGGGTGAGAGAGAATCCAGGCAAGGTCCATATTCAAATTTTTGTTTAAAATATGCTAAACAGGGGGAAAGCTCTGAGCCACTAACTGCTGCCATGCCTTCCTGCGTGGAAGTATCAATTGTCCTTTGTTTTGCTTCATGCTGAAACTGAGGGAGCGATCGAAGTGTGCACAGGCGCGTCCAGAGGAGGAGGCCAGTTTTCAAACTGTCGCAGTAAAAAAATCGATAACATACAGCAGCACTGGAAACCCACCCACCCCCACCCCTCTGCCCAAGAGCCAAGCCTGGCCCATGGCTGGGTCACCTTTGGCCCTTTTCCAATTCCTGGATCTGGCCCCTGGATCCAATCTCCCCTCCCCCCCCTTCAAGCCCCGAAAGAGCAAATTTCGAAGGGAAGGGAGCAGAGAGAAGGCCATACACTTAGGGATAGGGGGATGGATCTATTACCCAGATCCATGATCCGGACCCTCCCCTTCCTTCTCCTCTCCTGAGTGCACCGCTAAAGCGGCCTGCCCCAATTCCTAGCCACCTGTGAAACTTGTACTCACTTCCAAAGTGGCCAGAGAAAACAAGGTTCCCCGCCCACCCATCCCTCCTCTGCAGAATGAAGAAGACTATGGAGACTGGGCATCAGAGCAGTCTTGCAGAGAGATGCCTTCGTTTCACTGACCGTTGTTTGAGGGGTTAGCAAAGCAGACAAGGGAGGGACGCAGAGAAACCAAGCCAGCTCAGGAGACCTTTGGGTCTTGTTAAATCAGCTTGAAACGAGTGCCTGGCTACAGCTGTACGTGTCAGTAATCACGGAACCTTTCCTCTTTGGGGACACTCTGAAACTTAGTACAAGCTCAGCGGAGCAGATAAAGAGTGAGGGAGGGGAATGTGAGGGGCAGGCTGGGAGCAGGCCTATAAGAGTGCAAATCGTGGATCTGAACCACAGCTCCAACCCTATCGTAGAATCACAGAGTTGGAAGAGATCTCAAAGGTCATTTTTCTTATGTTCATCCTTCTTATGTTCTTATACAGGATAGAGCCATAAATGCTTACTAATTGGGGCTTAAACCCCTGGCTAGTGGTAGTTGGGAGCAGTCAGCAGGAGATGGGGCACGTCTCCATGACCTGTACTTCTCTCGAGCTACTGGAGCTGACTATTGTCAGAGACAGGATGCTGGGCTCAATGGTCCAACCCTGTATGGTACTTCTTATCTAGTCCAACCCCCCACTTGGACACACTGCTACCTACAGCGACAACATCCCTAACATTTCTGAAAACCTCCAGCAATGGAGAGGCTGCAACCTCCCTAGGCAACTTGTTCCATCGACCAACAACTCTTACTGTCAGAAAGTTTTTCCTGACGTTTAACCGAGATTTCCCTTCCTGTAACTTGAGCCCGTCAGAGGAAGGATAGAGAGGAGGGCTCAGGTGGCCAGATATGTACATTTTAGAGGACACTTATGAAAAATGCAGGTTTCAGGGCTGCATTGGCTCCAAAACTGGATGTTTTCCAAAACCAGCTGGCCAGACCTCAATCTGTGATGCTGTAGGGATCGGGCATCCTGCCATGGATTGGACAGGATGTTCCCCGAGGGCCTGTCCAACGCCCTGCAATTGGATCCCCCATTGTGACCTGTTGGGTGCTTCTCCCAAGCCACCGTGATTGCCCACTGTCGGAGACAGGATGCTGGGCTAGGTGGACCATTGGTCTGACCCAGTCTGGCACTGCTTATGTTCTTATGTTACGTTCTTAATTATCTATCCCTCGGATGATTCCAGGCCCACAGCCCAGGCCAAGGGCTACCCAGGCGGGCCTGCACATCTATCCAAGGCCTCATCCCCCACCAGGGATATGGGGTCACCATGGTTTCCTGTCATGGCAGGAGGTGGGGCACTGGGGGCGCACCGGGGGCAGGGCCGCCTGGCCATGCATCTTGTGGGGGGGCAGGAGGGGGGCTCACCGGCTGGCCCAGTCAGGCACATGTGTTGTGTGTGCCGACTTGACCGCGCCGGGGCTAGCGCCCCCTTCCCGGAGCGTGTAGCCAGCGCGCCGGCTGCACGTTTGTTTTCCTCCGACTAGGTGGCTACATTCCACACGGGAAACGCTGATGAGGTAAGAGAGACTCAGACCCCCTGGCTGCTTTGTAAGAGGAGTCTTGCAGACATTCGGAGAGGGGTGCGCCTAAGGCGTTTCTGTGCAAGGCTGTAAATCATTCCCTTTGTCTTTGATACCTAAGGCTGCCATGGATCTCACTCTCTCTCACACACACCCACCCAGAAGTTGTGTATTGTAGCTAACAAATAAGTTCCGAGAAGTTGTGTGTTTTCCATCATTAGAGGTTTTTAAGAAGAAGCTGAATGAACATAAAGAGCCTAGTAAGTATGAGACTGGGTCAGACCAAATGTCTTTCTTTCTCTCTTGTTTCTGGAGTTCTAACTTTTGGCGTTCCAGTTCCATCTTTTGCCTTTCTAGTTTCTGTTCCCACTGAAGCCGTTTGAACTCCAGAAACTCTCAGCTGATAATCTGCATCCCATCCTCGTCTTCGGAGGAATCGCTCTTGCCCCTTTCGTGTCAGGCGGATGCCTCCTCTCTCTGGTGCTGCTTCATCTGTTCCCGGAGAGTCTGTCTCATCCGGTCTGTAGTAAGTTCAGATGGGTCTATCCCCCTTTTACTGCATTCCTCCACAAGCGGTTCTTTTTTCATGTTCTTTAGTCCTTTGGTTATAGGAGCCATTTTCATGCACTTTCCTTTTTCTGTCCCTACCCCCAAAATCAAAACTAAAGTAACAAACTGCCACTCTGTTCAAAGATCTGCTTATTTTCTCTCAGAGCTGAGTTCCAGACTGTCACTGGCAACTCACTCTCTCCAGACATGGGATTTGCTCCCCTCCGAGGATACCAGTCGCCTGGCTACCCTCCTCTTATTCCTGTCTACACATTGGTACACAAGTCTGAGCGTAACCCTTCTCGTTGGGCGTCACTGTCACGGGTTGGAGATCCACACCCCCACTTTACCAGGTTTGAGTAACTCAGTTTCCCTCGCTTACAGCCCACTTGAATCAGTTTTTCTCTCTGGCTGATTCAATCCTGAAGCAGGGACAACCCCTTTGTCACTCAAGGGCCCGATCCTTCCCGTTCGGCGTTTACAGACTCTTTATTCTCTGGGTTCGCCAGTGTTGAGGCACTGGTGCTCAGCGTGTTTCCCAATCTCACACCAGACGCTGCTTCTCAATAAAGAAGTTAGTTTATTGATTACACAAGCAAGATAGTTGATACAGAGTGGTAACTAGAAATCAAGGTAAATATAACGCATTCCTAATCTATACTGGTTGAGTTCCTAGATAAGAATCTTACCCTACAAAGGTTCTGTTCCTTCTCAGTCAATGATGTAAGTTGACTGGGTGCTAGTTCTTAGAGAGTTTAATTCAAAGTCTGTCTTCTCAGTCCATAGCACCAGCAGTCGCTTGCTGGCAGGCAAGATGTTGAGTGAGTTCCCAATAGTCACTGCCCCCCAATGGGATACAACTCTCCTTATATCCTTGGGGGTAAACCCCTCGTATCTTCTCCAGGCTTCTAGAATTCCTTTTGTTCTCTCTATCAGCTTTCTGTGTCTCCTTGCACGTAGGCAATGGCTGCCTGCATTAGCATTTCAATGTCTCTGGCTATCAGTCTGGGGTGAATCCACATCTGGTCATTTTCTGGATTTCCTAGTTCTCCTTTCACAGTACATGAATCGAGTTTTACAGGTCTCAATTGTAGCATTACATACATGTTGAACCTTTTGCTTTACATATTGATTAGGCTCGTAGCCTACGTGTAGGCCAGTACCACACGCATGTGACCCTATATTCCTCCATGACAGAGTCTTGCAGACATTCTGAGAGGGGTGCACCTAAGGAACCTTTGATTAGATAGGCGTTTCTGTGCAAGGCTGTAAATCATTCCCTTTGTCTTTGATACCTAAGGCTGCCATGGATCACTCTCTCTCTCTCTCACCCTCTCTCTCTCTCTCTCTCACACACACACACACACACACACACACAGAAGTTGTGTATTGTCGCTAACAAATAAGTTCCGAGAAGTTACGTGTTTTCCATCATTAGAGGTTTTTAAGAAGAAGCTGAATGAACATAAAGAGCTTAATAAGTGCCACGCTGGGTTAGACCAAAGGTCCATCCGGTCCCAGCATCCTGTCTCCGACAGTGCTCTTTCTTGGTCACTTCAGAGAAGTGCCCAAAAGGTCATTACAGGGCAATCCATTCCCGACAATCAGAGGTTACCTCCCCCAACCTACTTGACTAATAGACATTCATGGGCCTATTCTCCAAGGACTTATCCAATCCCTTACCCAGCTATGCCACTGGCCTTGACCACACCCTCTGGCAACAAGTTCCACAAGTTAATTGTGTGTTGTGTGGGGAAAAAAATTACTTGTAAAATTTGTTTTAACTCTGCTGCCAGATAGTTTCACGGAGTGCCCTCTAGTTCTAGTGCTGTTGGGGCGGGTAAACAACAACGCCCTAGTAACTTATTCTACTTACGATTTTGTAAACTGCTGCCCTATCCCCTCCCAGTCGCCTCTTCTCCGAGCTGAAGAGCCCCAACCTATCCAGCCTCTCCTCGTACAGAAGCCGTTTCATTCCCGTCATCATTTTTGTTGCCTTTCTCTGTATCATTTCTATTTCTACTATATCTTTTGTGAGATAGGAGTGCCATATTAGGAGAGCAAAGATATCTTCTGTTTTATTCTGTTTCCCTTTCTGAATAATTCCTACTATCCTGTTTGCTTGCCTTTTGAGCATATTTCTGGTACGTTCTAAGCCGAACAGATCCTCCACTAAGCAGGGGGCTGGACTTCATGATCCCTTCCACGTTGTAGAAAACTCAGGTGGCCGTCTGCCAGAAAGTTCTTGCAGGATCAGTCTCAGTGAGTTCACAAATTACGTTTTTTCACCCGCAGTTTATTGTCAACTTTCAAATAACTTAAAACAGCACAGGCGGGTCCACAAGGCCTTTATCGTGCTCTGAGGCCTTGCACCAGTCTGCCACCCACGCCTTTTAACCTTGGGTTGGATCAGCACTACCACTCCTGGGCTACTGGGGATTCAGGACGCTGGCCAGCTCCTTGCAGATCTCCCAAGCCAGGTCCTTCCAGCTGCTTTGCCAGAGGCAGACTGCCTGAGTGCCAGGCTAGGCGTCATTTATACTACAAAAGGGGGTGGGGCCAAGGCACAAATCAGATCCCCTTAAAGGGGCCAATGCCTTCCCTGTTACACACCTCAAAGACTCTCTAATGAATACCAGTGCTTTCCTAAAGATTTTGTCTTTTACTTCTGATTCTGAATTCCCAATTCTCCACCAATAATGGTCATGGAATTCTGGCATTTATGTTTTATTCACAACCAAAGAGCCAAGGGAGGCTTAGTGGATAATGTATTGCCCTCGGACTTAGGAGAGCAGAGTTCAAATCCTGATTTAGCCACAAACTTGCTGGGCGGCCGTCACTCTCTTTCATCCTCCATTTTCCCCATCTGTAAAATGGGAATAATAACAACCTCATCCAAGGTTCTTGTGAGGGTGAATTAGAGAAAGATGGTAAAGCACTCGGTGCTTTGAAATAACTATAGAAATGATGACAATGTTTGGAGAGTCCTTCACCTCACAGGCATTGTTTCTGGTTCTGCAGAAGGTCTAAAATATAAGTGGAAATCATAAAGTAATAATCCTGCAAATATGAGCACTGAGTGTACCAGGGGAACTTGGTAAGTGTTTGCATGCATGCAGGTGTGTGAAGTATCTCTCTCTGTCTCCGTTTACAATAGAACTCTGCTTAGTTCAGAAATCTGGCCTGGACATTTCCAGTCATCACCCAAGCCTGTATTGAATGGGACAGTGACCCTGACCTCTGTGGAGCACCCTGATATTGGAATGTTCTGTAAGACATGGAAAGGAGCAGGTGCACAACTCTTGCCTCAGTTTCCCCCAAATAGGGAATTATCATATTAAGTAGATTTCATAGGCGGAGGCTTCATGAGTAGAGCTAACTAGGGAATAGGTCAGTTGAAGCTTCTGATAAAGCTAGAGGAAAATGTTGATCCTTATAAGAAGACTGAGCATCAAAAAGTCTATGAATACTCAAAACATCTTTCTCTTTGTGAATTAAATGATATGCAAGCAGGCTGTTTTGACCCAGTTGAGTTTAGCCGATTGAAAATGTATCTTGTGACATATCAGAGATGAGAGACCAATCAGGATCAGATCCTGACCGATCCTGTTAGTGTTAGATAAACCATGTTTTGTGAAGCAATTGGGGCTTGATGAACCATTGGTCTGACCCAGTACAGAACTACTTATGTTCTTATGTAGAATTTGCCTTATTAACAGCAGAATCTTCCACAAACTGGGTGTAAATAGACAGACATGGCAGATGCCTGCCCCCAAAGCTGCTCCGGGGGTACAACGTGCTGTGTCCACCCACTTCCAGTTCCACTTTAGACAGACTGGCGGGTGTCCCCAGACCGTGGGTGACCCCCCACACCATGGAGTCACAGCTGTTCACCTCACCCTACGCTCTAGGCTGGTGGCCGCATCTCCATGGTGCTGACCGGGCAACAGCTGGCTGGGCGTGGAGCTGAAGCCTGGGTCCCCCCGACGGACCGATAGCAGCTCCACATTCGGCCGTTGGCCTGGGTTTGGCCGGCCCGCTTGGCGTGGCATGCTCCAGGATGTTCCAGAGCACTGCCAGCGGGACTGCCCTTGCTCTGCTTTGCACTCCTGGTGGGCGCCTCTCCACGGACCAGTCAACCCAGGGGTAAAGCCGACAGAAGTGGAGCTGTCCTCCATCTAAAAGCACCCACTGACGTCAATGGCGCAGTGCCTGACGGCTTAAAGACAGCCAACATTTAGCCCAAAGTTATGCCAATGGCCATCATGGGAGTAGCTTTGGACTCAAAAAATTGAGGGGGGAGGGGAATACTGACCTACGTAAGCTCCACCCTCTATCTCTAGAGCTGTAGGTGAAGGAAATTTGCAAGGGACACATCCACTGTGTCCCACCCTATAATTACTCCCACTGGCCATATTCCCTACAGAGCCCCATCACATCATGTCCTTCTGTAGGGGGTGGGGCCTCCTGCAGCTGAGGAGTCTGCCCCCCCCCCCCCCAAGTCCCAAGAAAGCCTCCAACCTGTTCCCAGAGGGGGACTGGCCTGATCCTGCTAAATTGTCCATTTTGTTGGATTGTTTGTTCTGGGTCAGTTTTTGAAATCCTAGAATCAAAGGGCTAGAATGAACCTCCAGGGCCACCCAGTCCAACCCCATCTCCAAGACAGGATACCCTACACCTAACAGCAGAGGTGGGGAAACTACTGGACCATGGATCAAATCTGTCCCACAGCTGACTTTCATTTGGCCCTTCTCCATTCCCTGGCTTGGGCCCACAGATCAGGGATGCCTGAAGAATTCAATTCCGGGGCGAGGCAGGAAGGCCTGTTCTTCCCGCCTCTTTCTGACGTGGACACGCCCCCTTGCCAAGTCTCATGACATCACTGTGCTCGGAATGAGAGCACGGTGATGTCACAAAGAGGCAGGGAAACGCCTTGGCCTCCCCCCGTTTCCAGTGCGACGAGCTGAGCATGGCGGAGGGATTCCATAAAACACAAATAAACACAAAAGGCCCTTTTTGGTGTGTGTATTCAAAACACCAAGACTAGGGCTGTGTATTGTGATGTCAAGTGAACACAAAATTCTACCCAATCGGAGGTCTCCGACTGGACCCCAGAAACTGCAGCACATCCCCACCTTGGAGCTGGGTGGCTCTCTGACTCCTTTCCTTAAAGGCCTGTCAGAAGGGCAGAGCCTCACGGTGCTTCTGCACCAAAATAACCTATAGGTGTTGAGCCGCGTTCACTGCGTTTTCCACATTGGCGGCGATGGGGAAAATGCAGTGAACATGGGCGAAGATAGAAATACAAATAAATATTAAAACTAAAAAGGAATACAGATACATATACCTGACCCCATGCACAGCCTTGATCTGGACCCTCCTCTTGCGTCCCCTATCCTGAGAACACCCTTTAAGCCCCCATCTCCTACATGACCTGCAGAGTTTGTACTCATTTTTATAGTGTCCCGAGAGAGGGGGAAATTTCCCCACCCGTGACCTACAGCATCACAGACGAGATACTTGTCCAGCAGCTGGAATTTGAAAACATTCAGTGGCGAAGATTCTACAACCTTCCTAGACAATTGATTCCATCCGCCCTAACAATTATTAAGTATCTCCTAATATTCAGCCAACACTTAATGCTAAAATCACAAGTCATTGCCTCCTGCCCTAGCAGTGGAGAAATAAATGATCCCCTGTTGTCTGACATCTGTGTGTAACTAACAAGGCACGCACTGCGGACTGGGGGAATTTACAGGGCAACGGGCGATTCCAAAACTGGCGTTTGGCAAATATACCATTTGCTGCTTAGAAGGATTGCTGTCAATAGCCGGGAGAGCTTGGGGAAAGCAAACAGGAGAGAGAGCTGTGCTTGCGGCCAGAGAGAGACTTGCTTTCAGACGGGAACAATTAGTCAAGGAAAACCTTTTCCACTGCTAGTGCTGAGTGAGCTCCAAAACCAGTGGCCCGTGCAATGGGCTGCTGGGGATGGACAGATGTTGGGAAGGTTGGTGGGAGCAAAAAGCCATGGGCCGCAATCCCCAACCCACATAGTCCAGAGCTGTCCCATGGAAGCCTGCAGGGCCCCTTCCTTACTGTCAAGACTCTCGTCCATTCTCTCGCCTCGACTACTGCAACCGCCCTCTGACAGGCCTCCTTGACCCTCTTGCTTCTGTCCAACACGCCACTGCCCAGCTCGGCCACCGCTCCCGCCATTTCGATCACGTCCAGCCCCTCCACTGGCTCCCTCTCCCCCCGCCGCGTCCAGCACACACTCTTTGGCTGCATTCACAACTGCGGCGGCGAGACCCGCGATGGAAGACGCGGCAGCGGGGGAGGAGCCGGAGAGCCGGTGAAGAGCCGGTGCGGACAGGGATGTGCCGTGGCTTCTCTTGCCCATGTCAGGATTTTGCTCCATGACGCGCGCGAAGGACCACGCGGCACATCCCCGTTCGCGCCAGAGGGAAGTCGCGGCACATCCCCGTTTGCGCCGGAGGGAAGCCGCGGCACATCCCCGTTCGCGCCGGAGGGAAGTCGCGGCACATCCCCGTTCGCGCCGGAGGGAAGTCGCGGCACATCCC
>QEPC01003084.1:223489-247803 GCA_003113815.1 Sphenodon punctatus
CAGATAAGCAGGGCCCAGGCTGTGAAGGGCTTTAAAGGTTAGAACCAGCACCTTGAACCTGGCCCGGTGCTTTATAGGCAGCCAGTGCAGAGCCCGGAGCACTGGTGTCATGTGCTCCCTGCGACCCACCCCGTAAGGAGATGGGCCGCGGCATTCTGCACCAGCTGCAGCCTCCGGACCAGCTTCTCGGGCAGCCCCACGTAGAGCGCGTTGCAGTAACCCAGCCTCGAGGTGATGAAGGCATGGATGACAGTGGCGAGGTCGGAGTCTGAGAGATATGGCCGAAGCCGCCAGACAAGATGTAACTGCTGAAACGCACTCCCCGCCACGGCCACAACCTGAGATTCCAAGCTGAGCCGCGAATCGAGGAGCACACCCAGACTCCGCACTTGAGAGACAATGGAAGGGCGAACTCCCCCAACAAGAGGAGATTCAGCCACCCCCAGGTCCCCCAAGCCCTCGCCCACCAACATCCCCTCTGTCTTGTCAGGATTCAGTTGCAGACACGGACAGCCCGCTCCAGGAGCTGGGAAGCGAAGGGTAGGGTACGTCACAGAATTCCTACAAGGGTGACCTAGATAAGGAGTGTAAAGCAGAACTTTCAAACCCCTCTTCCATTGGGCTTTCCCTAGCTCCTCATTCTTTTCATCTGATCCCTGAGATTTACTCAGGGGCCTCTTCTTCTGTGTGACTAAGCTAAGTATGTGCCCCTCTCTGACTTCTTCGTGTCTCTGTTTTTCCTTTGTGTCTCAGCTGGAAATTTGGTTGTTTTAAAAAATTAACTGTTTACCCCACTGCCAAGCAGGGCCTGCCGCCCAGGGGGTTGGGCAGAGAGCATGGCGTGGGTGTCATTGGGGGGGGTGGAGAGGCTGTGGGGGATTGTGGGGGGCGGGGGCAGGGCACTCCAGGAGAGGGGCAGAGGGTGACTGTAATTCACATTCCTGGCCCTTGATGTTGACTCGAGATGGAAATCTGCCAAGGCTATAAATAACAATCTACTTGTACTTATTATTATTATTATTATTATTATTTATTAATATAGCACCAGCAATGTACCTGGCCAAGGCACATACATCTGTTCCTCTTCCACTCTTGGAGGGCGAGCCAGTGGCCTAGCAAGGGGTCTCGGTATGTTCCAATTATGCCCCCCTTTAAGGGCAAGAGAGCAGGGTTTCCTTACATGATGGCACTTCCAAGGAGGGCTCCTGACCAGTTTTGGCCTCCCCACACAATGGTAATGGTGTAGCCCTGGCTTCCAGCAAGCTGCCCCAGCCCCCCGGGAGCTTCAGCAGCCTTGCCAGGAAGGAAGTTTTAAGAGTTGGTCGAGCCACCTCTGTCTTAGCAGGTACTTTGCAAGTGGCCTGAGTATTATTATTATTATTATTATTAACCAACTTTTATATAGCGCAAGCAGTGTACCTGGCACTTTACAAAGTAATAAAATAGACACGGTCCCTGCCCCTAGGGCTTACAATCTGAGAGACAGGAGCTGGGGGAGAGACACAGGAAGGGGAACAGAGGGAGAGACAAGGGGTCTAACATTCATGAAGATGCGAGGTCTCAAGTGTACGTACTTGGCTTGGTACCACTAGAAAATTTTCAGAGTGGGCGGGGGGGGGTTGGCCCCATTCCTTCCCTCACCCACTCTGAAAATTATGCAAAGGGTGCCCCCTAGAGGCCAGGGTTCAGTCTGTACTTGCTCTGGGATAACTATGACCCTGGAGAGAGGAACCCCCTGCTGACCACTTACTGTGGACTAGATGACCTCAAGAGGTCCCTTCCGGCCCCACGCTCCAACGAATCACAGGACCGCTTTGGAATCTTTAAGCGGAACGAGGAGTTGCTGAGAGAAGCCATGGGAAGAGAGGAACAAAACGTTCAAGCTTGTCATCCCGGAGTTTGAAACTGTTTATTCCCATGTATTAAAGCTTCCCTTGATAAAGGCCGGTTGCCTCGACAACCCCACAGAGCAGCCAGAGTGGAGATGATTAGCTTTAATCCAGCACAGACAGAGGCATCCGTTCTGCCGCTCTGTGGTTCTGTCAGACTTTCCAACGCTCGGCCTGTGGCGCTTACTCATCGCCTCGCCGGGCCAGGCCTGGCTTTTGGGATGGTCTCATTGCGGAGGAGTCTCTTCCAACGGGGATGAATCACACTCTGGGTCCCTGAGCTGCTAGCAGCCTGTCTGTCCGTCTGTCCTCTGCCGTGACTGGCCAGCCCAGAGAAGTGATGACCCTACAGAGCCGCCAGCACAGTCTAGGCAGGCGTGGGGGAAATGAGTGCGAATTGTGAGGTCTGGATAGACGTTGGGGGGGAGGATGCTTAAGGGGTTCACTCCCCCCCCCCCCCAAAAGAGAGGGTCCAGATCATGTTTCTGTGCCCCATGGATCTGTCTCCTCTCCCTGTGTGCATACCCTCACCGCTGCTCCCTTCCCCCAAGTTTATTTATTGTTTGGGAGGAATAAGGTGGTCCTTTGGATTAAAATACATTTTGCTCTCCAAAGCTAGTAGAGTTAAATACTGATTCATATTATGTATTTGCATATCCATTTTAAAATATTTTTTAAAAATAAATTGAAAACGACTTTGCTTTGTGCAGAATGGCTGCCAGGCTATTCTGTTTATGCACAAAATGGCCAAGGCACACGTGCAGACTGGCTACTGCTCTTTTCCAAAATGGCAGCAATGTCGCTGCCACCTCCGGGTTACCAGGGGCCAACCCTGACCGACCTGAAGAAACTGAAGCTTTCCTTGCAGACTATTACTTCTTCTCACTTCTAAAGCTCTACTAGGCGTATGCGGCGCTTTACGGCCACGTATTTTCTGAGACCAGTCCCTGCCCAATGGGCTTACAATCTAGGCTAGACAAGGGTGAGGGGGAACAAACACACCCATATTCCCATTTGACAGATGGGGGAACTGAGGCTGTGACTGCCCCAAGGCCACCCAGTGAGTTCAAGGCTAGGACAGGATTTGAACCCTAGCTTTCCAGGTCCAAGTCCAGCACCTTATCTACTAGACTGGCTCTCTAGGCTGAGAGGGTATGACTTGCCCCCAAGGCCACCCAGTGAGTTCATGCGTGGACCACATGTTGGAGTCTCTGGCCAAACTCAGAAGAGGAGTCAATCCTACTGAGGACTGGCTCCCCCCCCTAATGTTTTTATCTCAGTGCCTGAGAGACCTTGGTGCTCCTTTTCCCTCCAGGTTCGCTCTGGGTTCGTAGGCTTCATCCCAGTCCAGAGCCTGAGTGTGTGTACGTACCATCCTGTGTGTGCTGGACCCCTGAGTGGAAGCTTTGTTTCGAGAGATCACAGTGCGGCACCCACCTCCTCACTCTCTCTCTCCCTCTTGTCTTGTCTTCCCTCCAGTTGCAGAGGTCAGTGGTCGCCTCAGGAGAAAAGCAGCAGAAAGCCGATTACCGGATAAGTAAGAGGTAATTAGTCTTCTCAGCCCTGGGGGCTAGTGAACGCAGGAAATGGCAAGAGTTGCCCAAGCGAAATGGGCAACTGCTGTCGGGGCCTGTTCTTGGGAAAAGATCTCGGCGTTGTCATGGCTAGTTCATAAAAAACCTCAGCTTAGCGTGCGGTGGCGGCAGCCAAAAAGGCAAATGGAACGTTAGGAATGATTGTAAAGAGGATAGAAAATAAAACGGAGACTAGCATAAGGGCCGCGATAGAAATCCATGGTGTGACCACACCTTGAGGAACGCGTGCAGTTCTGGTTGCCCCCATCTCAAAAAGGACATAGGATGTGATCCCAAACCTCCTGCGCACAGGTCCCACACAGCTTGCACGTGGCACGATGTTCCCGCAGTGGGTGCTTGTGTAGGTGCTGCACACCTACTGCGGAGCGCACGTGGGACGTGGAATCGGCCCCACTGTCCTGAGTGTATCCACCATGGAAAAAGGGGGCTCAGCTAAACCCACCGCTCTAGACTTGGGAGGTGGGGGCTCTGCAAGTTGCTTGAGCACCGCTAGGAAACTTTCAGAGTGGGTGGAGGAGAGCTGCCCCTGCCCACTCTGAAAGATATTCTACTGACTGCGAAAGGCCTTGCCAAGAAGGACGTTTTCAGAGTGGGTGGGGGTGCCACTCCACAAAGGCACCTTCTCCCCACAGCGCGTCTCAGCCTAGCGGCACTGTGGGAAGGAAAGTGCCGCCCCAGCCGGGACTGCTGCAGAGCCCAGTTCTGTACTGGCCCCAGCTGGGACTTGTAAAGTGCCTCTCACCTAAGAGAGGGGAAGTGCCGCCCCAGCCGGGAGTTGAGACTGCCGCAGAGCCCAGTTCTGTACTGGTCCCGGCTGGGGCTTGTAAGTTTCAAAGGCAGCCCTGCCCGCCCCCCAACACAGTGCCTCTCGCCTGAGAGAGGGGAAATGCTGCCTCAGCCAGGAGTCAAGACTGCTGCCAAGCCCAGCTCCGCAGCGGTCCCAGCCAAACCCTGTCAAGACCGGCGTTCCCCTGTTCCTGCCGCTACCCCTGGATGTCCTGGACTCTGCGGATGTGTCGGAGCCCACCCTAGCGACCCAGTGTGGCAGCTCTTGTGACAGGTATTAGACCTAGCTTGAAACTCTAATAAGGAAATGAAATGAAAAAAATGTGCCTCAAATTCTTTTTAATCTGAACTTGGTTGAATTTATGAAATTTTCATCAAACGTTTGTGTGTGTAAAAAAAAAAAAAAGGAGAAGAATTCAGAATCAACGGTTTTAAAGGATGAAATCTGGCATTCAAATGTTTCTACACCCTGAATGAAAAATCCCTGCCCCTCCCCTCCAAAATAAATAAATAAAAGCCTTCCTTTTTGTGGGAAAGAAATCTGAATGACAATTTTGATTACATTTTTAAATTCAAAAAGGTAGAGCTTTTAAAATAAACAGAGTTAATAATAAAATCAATAATTAATAATTTTGTTAAATTTATTAACACATTAGCAACATTTCAAAAGCACGACAAAATCTCATGGGGAAACTTCAGTTTAAGGGAATAGTTAAGGCAGAGATGTATTCATTCACTGGGTCAGACCAATGGTCCATCTAGCCCAGCATCCTGTCTCCGACAGTGACCAGTCACGGGGGCCTAGGAGAAGCACCCAACAGGTCACCATGCTATCCGTCCCCTGTGGGTCACCCCCAGGCTCCCGACAGTAAAGGGTTTTGTTCCCCAATCCTATCTGGCTAATAGCTGCTAATGGAACTATCTTCCAGGAACTTGTCCAAACTGCTTTTAAACTCAGCTATACTGCTGGCCTTGACCACCTCCCCTGGCAGTAAATTCCACAACCTAATTGTACGCTGAGTGAAAACCTTTCTACCTTTATTGGAGAACAGACATCAATGAAACCTAAACATTGAGGAAAATTAAAGTTAGGCCCCTCCGCTCACGTCACCTTAACTCTGCCTTTTGTGTGTTTAGTTTTTTAATGATGAACAATGCTTAGCAATAACTTTTTGAAAGTCAGTACGAGTCCATTAAGAGGACCAAAATCCTGGCTATGACAGTCTCTTCCACCAGTTCAGACAGGCACAGAGGCCTTGGTAACACCCTCTGTTTAGAAGGAAAGAATTGCTTTGTCAAAGCAAGCTGGGCACAGATCTGCCAGATGGAAGCGTTGCTTGGCCGTGATCGCCGCAGGCCGGACTTGAACCGGCGAACTAGAGGTGAAAGGCTTCCCCCGCATGGCCCCAGCGCCTGAGGCAGCTGTTTAGCATCACAGCTGCAGGAGGACATACAGACAGCAGGGGAGTTGGGAGCCTGTGGCATGGACCCCCTCCTCCTCATGTTTGGCCAACACACACTGAATCGCCCCGTTGAAAAAAAGAAAAAGTGATTTGTGGCGACAATAAACAGCCTGATAGCCATCGCCTACAAGCAGGCAATGGCGGGGTTGATCACCATAGACCAGGCCTCTGCATAGCATCCTGCAAAGCCCAGGGTGGAGGGCGCAGGGCAGGCAAATCATGCCCACGTGTTGGTGCGTGGTCCGACGTGTGGGCATGTCATCTCTTAAAGAACAACGGCCAGGAAGGAGGCTCTGTCTCCTTCCCTCCCGGGCTTGTGGCCGGCGTGGGGAACCTTCTCCCCAGCTGACCGCCAGCCCCACTCGCATCCTTCCTGAGCGGGAAAAACCAAGAGAGCTTCGCAGCTGGTTTTCAGAGTCTCCTCCCGGGCTGACCGCTCCGAGCGCAGGCCACAAGCCCCACTCGCCTCCTTTCCGACTCCGAGCAGGAAGGAGCGGCCGGCACATGGAGCCTCCTCCCCAGCCAGCTGCTCCGCGTACCAGTCACAAGTCCCACTTCCCTTCTTCCCAGGAGGGGAGACAAATGGGACTCGCAGCCGCCTTATGGAACCTCCTCTGCGTCCAGCCACTCCGTATGCCAACCGGCAAGGGGACCTGAGGGGCAATGGCCCCGTTTGCGACCCCTGAGCGTCGCAGGACACTCGTCCGCGTCACCATCTGTTGAGCGGGCGAGTGTCCGCAATGCTCGTCCCATTTGTTGATACCCGGTCGTTAATTTCTGATGTTTAGTGAAACATAACAGCCTTTCCAGGGGCTGGGGCTCCCAGTAGGGCAGGCCGGTTTGTTGTGCATATGCTGTTATTTCTAATTTATTCATTTGTCCTGTGTATGGGGAGCCCTCGCCTGAATCACCGCAGACCACCTCGCGCCCCTACAGGCTGAGACTCCCCATAATTCAGGCCCTGTGGTCTGTATTTGGTCAGGCTGTCAATTCAAGTTTATTCATGGATTTCATGTACTGGGGCATCGTGTAGAGCTGCTCAAAACACAGGGCCTGGTGTGGTTAGTACCAACAATGTGCCTGCCACTGTATAATCCTTAGTTAGAGACCGGTCCCTGCCCCTAAATGACAGTCTAGGAGAGGAAAGGGAGAGGGGAACGTAGGTGGAGACGTTTGTGAAGTTGAGTAGTCACCAGGGTACTTGCTTAGCTTAGTTACAGAGGAGACGGGGAGTTGGGGACGCTGCTAGAAAGGGAGGAAGCATCAGTGATCAATCTGGGGGGATGAGGAGAATGGGAAAAGCCTGATGGATGAGGTAAGCTTTTAGGAGGGATTTGAAAGTCGGGAAGGAAGGAAGGAGCAATTGTGTTCAGGGAGAAAGTCTGGCTATCGTAGGCAGGCCTGGCCCTTTCCTAGGGGAGGGCTTGGGTCACTGGGAAAGCATTTTTCCCCAGGCTCCTGTGAAGCAGGAAAAGGTTAAGTTAAGGCAGAATCCAGACATGGAATATTAGCCACTGAGCTGGCTACAGAGGGCGCTTTTAAATGAGATGGAAATGGCGGCTGAGCCCTTTAACAGCCGCCATTGACACGTCCGTTTAAAAGCCAGACGCGGAATGCAGCCGCGTCTTCCCCCGCATCAAGCCAACATCGTCTTGTCTTGCAGCCACACCCAGTTAAAGGCCCAGAATGCCCTCAGGACAGCAGGGAGAGGCTGATGTTTTAACCCCTGCAGTGCTATGGCATTGCTAGAGACAGCAGCTTGGGCATCACAGCAGTTCCCAGAAATATGAGAGGGTTGACAACACGAGGGAGACGTACCCGTCACTGGGATTGAAAGGAGGATGTCCCAGATCTCCTCCCATAAAGAAAGCAAAGGCCACTCCGTGACAGTTCACACATGGTGGAACTACATGTTACTAGGATTGTGCATTCAGGTTTTGACAAAATACAAAGAAAGAAACCTTTTCGGGTTTCATATTCAAAAAACGATTACTAGGCTGTGTATTCAGGTTCTGAGTGAATCCAGAATTTCCTGGAAAACGTGATCTCCAAGGTCTCAAACTGGGTTCCAAAAGCTGCAGCACGTATCCAGCTCAGAGCTGAGCTGCTCTCTGACTCTCAGCTTAGCCGCCTGCTTAGGGAGCCTGTAGTGAAACCTCCCTGCCTGCAGGGGTCGCTGCTGTCTCAGAACTGCCGTCTCCAGCACTTCAGCTGCTCCCAGCCCAGTGGAAACCAGCTAAGACAGGGAGAAATGGTGAATTCCCCAAGCCAGAGACCGTCCCACCACCAACACTGACACCCCTGAGCCAGCCACATGTCCTGTTCCCCCTTCCCAAGCCAGCAATGTCCCCTGAACCTAGTTCCTTGCCCTTTCCCCAAACCAGTTACACCTTCCCTAGCCAGTAACCTCCTCTAAGCCAGATCCATTCCCCGTTCCTACCTTCCCAAGCTGACAACCTCCCCACCAAGCCAGCCATATTCTCCACCCTCCCCCAAACCAGCGTCCCCCTTTTCAAATTGGTAGCAGACTTAGCAGTAATTTTAACATTTTTCTTTCCTTATAGGCCTGCCAAGGGGGCAGACCCTCACTGCACCTCTACACCAAAATAACCCCTATGCAGGGACCTGTGTTCATAATGTTTTCCACATTGACAGCAATGGGGGGAATGCAGTGAACACGGGTAAAGATACAAATAAAAATTAAACGTGAATACTAAAAACACAGATACAAATACGTGACCCTATGTGTAGCCCTAAATGTTATATTAAACACAGGGGAAATCAACGCCGTGATACTCTACTTTGCAACGCCATCCCATGGTGGAGCAGCTGTTCCGCGTTTATGCTGCCACCCTATAGGTTCTGACCAATGGGGGGTGGAATCAGGTGGCAGCATAAATGGGTCAAGCCCCCAAAACAGGGGCTGGCAAAACTGACACGGCAGCTCCCAGCTATTGAAATTAACATGGAAGCCAGGCAGAGCAATGACTATAGGCCATGTGCTTCCCTGACCCCCAACACCTGCAGCCCCAGGCCGTGGCCCTGCTCTCTGCACCCCCTCCCACAGAGCGTTATACCCCCTTCTACATACACAGGCTGCCCCCACCCCAGTTCACTTCCAAACAGAGCAGCTAACAGATTTATTTTAAAAAAAGGTCCCAAATGTTTGACACAAACCACCACCACCAAAAAACCCCAACAAAACAGAAAAATGAGCCATGGAACCACAATAGAAATCAGAATTATAAAGTCCCCCCGCCCTTGCGCATTCCTAATCACAGAGAGAAAGTAAGTGGATTAACAACCAAAACATTGGCCCAAGCCAAGAGGCCGAGACACCCGTCCAAGAGGAAAGCGTGAGGTTGCGGTCCGGGAGATGAGGGGCTCTGTGCGACTGGCACCGGAGGCTGTGTTCTGACACGACAATACAGCCGCGTTCTGCAATGTGACTGACACCAGAGTGGGGGCTGTTGGCAGGCCGCCCCCGGTGCGCCTGGAAGAGATTAGTTTCTCTGCTTCTCTTCCAGGAGCATCCACACCCTCTGTCTCATGCACAAAACTCCCAGCCTCTAACAGAGTGAGAGTCCTCATTTCCAGCGGGAAACTAACTGGCCCTTTAAGAACTGGCCCATTGGTTGGTTAGAGAGGCTCGGCGCCGCCCAGGGGAATGAAAGCGTTAACAAGCCGCCCAGGTGAGGTAGTGGGCGGATGAAAGAAGTATTTAGCCACCCTGCGTGGGGCAACGCTGGGGCTGGACAGAAGAACAAGGCCAGCGGGAAGGTGATGGGGCGCGGGCGCCAGTACCGTCCAGGGAGAGGGCGAAGGGTTGGGCCAGCCTGGGCCAGGAGGCGGTGAGGCCACTGGGAGCTAATACGTCCGGTGCGGAGCAGTGAGCGGTGTCAGGCCGCTCCGACGTGGAGTGTCCCAGAGAAGCTGGAGAGGAGATTTACTTGGCTTCAGGAAAGCAGCGAGATGACCGGGAAGGAGCCGCAGAAACCTCATGACCGGTGTGACCTGACCCACCCACGAAGGTCAGATGAGCCAAGAAGGCGCCAGGACAGATTGGTGGGAGCTGCTAAGAGTGGAGGACGGGATTCTGGGGCCCCGGGTTGCCCACTTGTTTACATTGCCGCTCTCTCAGACAAAGAGAACTGATCAACATGGGAAGGAAGGCTCCGCAGGGTTTGCTGCGCTCTCCCCCGTTGGACACGTCCTAGAGATACCGCCTCTCCCGGGTTGGACTCAAAGCCACCAGCTCCTGGTGAAACATGGGGTGTTTTCAGACGTGACGAGATCACAGTGAACCACGCTGAATACCCACCTGGGGTCACTGTGCCCTGCACATCTGTTCGGCGGCCGCCAGATGTTCGCCACGCTGAATACCCACCTGTGGTCACTGTGCCCTGCACGTCTGTTCGGCGGCTGCCAGATGTTCGCCACGCTGAATACCCACATGGGGTCAGTTTCAACCACGCTTCCCGGGCTCCTGGCGCGAAAATTGGCTGAAGCGTGGTGAAAGTGATTCCAGGCGGGCATCAATAAAAAGTAACGTCTGGTCGGCTATCACGGCCCGGAATCCCCGGTGAACTCGGCCAGACGCTGCGGCGGCATCGGCCTCGCCGCCCGCCCGTCTCCCGGGAGGGCGGGTGGCGAGGGAGCGTGGAGGGGGTGGGGCAGTGTGGCTGCATGTTGCGCCGCACGGCCCCTCCCTGATTCCCTGCCGGGATCCCCGGCACGTCTGTTTGCCGTGCCTGGGGGATCCCGGCGGGGAATCTCTGGGTTGTTTTTGGGACGGGGCGAAGCCGCCCCGTCACGTCTGAAAACACCCATGATTTCCCCAGTTTACCCAGAGGCACTTGAATAACCCGGAGAAATTGGGGGATTGAGGGGACAGCAGGGAATGGGGCCGTGTCAAAGAGCAAAGACTGAGGGCGCTTTTAGACGAGACACTTTTAATGCGCATTTAAATCATGCACATTTTTTAAAACCGGTTTTGAGCATCTTTGATGATCTGGGGGCGCCAAAACCGGTTTGAAAAAATGCGCATTATTTAAAAAAACACATTCAAAATGGTTTGGGCTTTTACACGATCATGGCAAATGCGCATTTAAAACGGTTTAGGTGTTTAAACGAGCATGAAAACAGGCGCATTTTTTACCAACCGTGCTCAAATTTGTCTCGTCTAAAAGCGCCCTGAGAGACTCTCCTGCCCCCTTTCTGTTGTGACTCCACCCACTGGAGCATTGATTTCCATTGTGCTCCATCACTCTTACTGGGAGAAAAACAAGTAGCCCCCCCCCCCACCCTTTTGTGGAACTGAGGGTGAGCTGGTTCCGATTTCCTCGCTGTCCTTCGCTAGGTGTTTGAATCGTGAGCTTTCATTTTCTACCGGCGCTCAACAGCGAGGAGGCCAGGATCTGCCAGCAAAGGCTAACAGGGAATGTTTGGAAAGACCAGCTGGCCGCGGAGCCAACGTAAGCAATGAGACTGAGCAGAAGAATCCGTTTTCCGTGGACTAATCCAAAGCACACCACCCTCCCGAAAGAACAGCTCAGCCTTTTTATGTCAGGGAATCCAAAAGGCAGGAGAGATGGCCGTAAGCAGGGCCAGTACGATCCACCATGGCCCAGGCCCTGCAGGAACCCCAGGGCTTGGTTGCCTCAGGACGGGCTATTTAGGGCCCTCTCCCCCCACTTGCCTCACCTGTTGGAATGGGGGGAACAGGCCCTGCAAGGGAGTGGCCACTCCCAGGGCTAAGAGTCGGGCACAGGAACAGCGCCACTGCCTCTTCCTGCCCAGAATCCGGCCACACTGCTGGAGCTGCCTGTAAAGGTCCTGATTCAGGAGCCCTGCCAGCCGAGCTAAGAGCTCCTTGGACCAGTGGCAGGGCCCTGCTAGAAGCCTTAAGGATAACAATGGCCCGGTGTTTCGCCATATCAATCAAGCGACTGGATTCCGTCGGAAACGGAAGTGAGAGGAAGGTGGAGTATTAGCCCTAGTTGCCACTCTCGTACGGATACGGTTTCAGACAAATGGTTACTTCAGAATACAAACCAAAGAGGGAGTATCTACTTTTTTAAAGACTTCTCTTCCTACTCCGGAATTACTTTGGTTTAGCTCTCTATTCTTGTGAATGCTTCAGGAGTAAGGCACAACTACATCAATTTAACTGTACATCTGAATGCAGCTTTAAAGTAAATAGGCTTTTCCTTTAACGTAAATATGCTGCGTCTTTCCTGCTAGCCTGCCATGAGGACCTGAGGCTGCATGCAGGTTTGCCGGCTCAAGACTTCAGAAATAAGTAGGGCTGTGCATGGGGTCAAATATTTGTATTCATTCCTAACTGTATTTGTGTTTTCATATTTGTGTGCTTCTCTTTATGCACATTCACTGCATTTTCCCCTTCGTTGTCACTGCGGAAAATGCAGTGAACCTGGTTCCATGCACATGGATTATTTTGGTGCAGAAGTGCAGTGAGGTTCTGCCAATTTGACAGGTCTATGAAAAAAGGAAAATACAGTTAAAATTACTGCTAAGTCTGCTACCAATTTTAAAAAGGGGGCACTGGTTTGGGGGAGGGTGGGAATACATCTGACTTGGTGGAGAGGTTGTTAGCTTTGGGAGGGAGAAATGGGGCCTGGGTCTGGTACAGAGGTGGTTGCTGGTTTGGGGGAGGTGGGATCCCTAGATGGAAATGGTGCATGGGACTGACTTGTGGGGGTGATCGTTTGGGGGTTGGGGCAGAAATGAGCCTGCCCAAGGATTCACCATTTCTCCCTGGCTGTGCTGGGCTCCACTGGGCTGGGAACTTGGCTGCAGTGGTGGAGACAGCAGTTCTGTGACAGCAGCTGAGAATCAAAGAGCAGCCAAGCTCTGAGTTCAATACATGCTGCAGTTCCCGGGGTCCAGTTCAAGACAACCTCAGAGGCCACTTTTGGGGGGAATTTTTTGAGTCACTCAGAACCTGAATACGCAGTCCCAGTATTTGCGTTTTGACGATGGCATCCAAAAAGGGGTTTTGTGCTTATTTGCATTTTATCAAAACCCCAATGCTCAGCCCTGCATATAAGGGAACACTCCAGTCAGAGCGGAGGGATTCTGAAATGAGGGGCATCCATTACATTCCCTGGAGCTGAGGTGTTCAGAATAAAGGACGTCCGTTCTGAAAATCCGGGCTCTCCGCGATTCTGTTCTAATCGATAGTGCTGTGGGGCTCTGAACTAAGGAATGCCCCCTTCAGAGACAGCCCGGCCTTGCGGGCACCTGACAACCTCAGTTGCTTTCGCTGAGTGCATTATTACCCACCCCCACTGTGATTTTTCTGCTCTTTGCCAACCCCTCTGTGCGTTCCAGTGCTTGGCTGAAAGAGACCGTCGACCCAGCCATCGTGTCACTAGATCGACGGATCGCAGCCCTGACCGGCTTGAACATCCGGTCGCCGTACGCCGAGTTCCTGCAGGTGGTGAACTATGGGCTGGGCGGGCATTACGAGCCCCACTTCGACCACGCCACAGTGAGTGAGGATGGAACACAACGCGAGGTTACACCAAAAATCTTGGGGGACGGAGTCCACAAGCCCAAAGGGGCAACTGTCTCCAAACCCTTGTAGGGGACAGTGGGGAACAGCGGTGGGGCAACAAGCCCCCCCCCCAGCTTACAAAGTCCTGGGCGGAGGAGGGGGCACCTAAGGGCTCTCTGTCCAGTAGAGGGCTGAGCTAAGGCCGGGGAGCCACTGAATGCCAGCTCCCCTACACACACCCGCCAGTCAGTTGTGCAGAAACGGTGAAGCCTTGGCCCTTCCTCACTGTCTCAAGGGGCAGCCCACATTAGTTAAAATGTAGTAGAGACTGGAGTTATTGCCTAACTTTGTCTTGCCCACGACTACGCAGGTGGCTGGTAACTGTCAATAGTGGGGGCACAGCACTGGGGGAATGGGCAGGGGTTCTGCCCCCCCCCATACCCCGCACCCACAAGTCACCTATGCTTGGCTAGTTTTTATTTGGCCCCTTTGCAGTTTCTGGATCTGGCCCCTGGATCCAGTTCTACCCCCAAGCGCCGAGAGAGTGAGCCTCAGGGGAAGGGAGCAGAGAGGAGAGCCCATGATCCAGACCCTCGTTTTCCTTCTCCAACCCCCACCCCCGAACACTCCCTTGAAGCCCCCCCCAACCCACCACCCAACTTCTACGTGGGGCCTTCAGAGCTTGTACTCATTTTCGAAGTGGGCGGAGGAAGAAGGGTCCCTCCCGGTGGTCGAGGAACTCCGCAGAGAGAGAGCCGAGGGAGGGTTGCGTTGCTAAGAGCGCCTCTCCTTTTCCCATGCAGTCAAGAAAAAGCCCCCTCTACAGGCTGAAATCCGGGAACAGGATAGCCACGGTCATGATCTACGTGAGTATGCCCCGTGGCCGGGGTTTGCAGCGGAGGGGGGACGGAAGGGCTAGGAAAAGGGTTTTGGCGTAGCGTTCGCGCTGGGTGACTCCGGATGAGCCAAATCTGACCTCCCTCCCCCGTGGCTCTTCCCTGCTGGTTATGGTCGATGTGGCCCACCGGCAAGATCATCACCATCCTCTCCTGCTCCACCCCCTTCACCAGCTGCCCCAGTGTCCCCCTACTCCCAGAAATGGTTTTGTCCCTTGACCCATGTTCCCCCATCCCCACGCCTGGAACTCCCTTCCTGAGTGGACTCCCTCTGCTTCCTCCCGCTCAACCAGGGCTGAAAGGCCTTCTTGTGATTCTCGTCAAGAATCACGTTTCTCGACTCCTTCTGACCAACAAGAACAACCCAAAAAACCAGCAGCATCTAGGCTGAATTCTTGCCAAGAAACACAAGGTGCGGGAGGGGAGGAGTCAACTACAACAAAAGAACTGCGACTGCGCACGATAGCCACCGAGGCAGCCTGTGCACGCACAACCGTTTTCCAAAATGGCGCCAGCCACATCGCCGCCATTTTGGAAGCTTTTCTGCAGACGCGTAGCACACCCACAGACTGGCTTTCCTTTTCCAAAATGGTGGCAACGCTGCTGGTGTCATCTCGGAAAAGGGCTGTGCAAGAAAGTCCCAGTAGCCATTTTGTGCAGACACACTTCTCCCCGTTGTCTATCCTAGATTGTAAGCTGCTCAGGGCAGGGACCTGTCCCTAATTAGAATTGTGCAGCACCAGACACACTGCTGGCACTATATAATTAATAAGCCCCCAGAGGCAGAGTAGTTCAGCCAAACGGTTCAGCCATTCGTATTTTTGAAGCCACAGCATGTGTATACTTCCGCACTGTAGACTCTCCCCACCAGGGGCAGCCAGGAAAGGGCAGGACGGTGGAGGCCTGCGTGCAATTGTGTGCCCTCCGGGGTGAGATCCTGGGTTTGTGTGACCCGACGTTACACTTGCCCCCATGTTAGGAACGGTGGCAAGTGTTGCCTGTGGAGACACTCCTCATCACGAAGTGTGCATTGGCACAGGGGGCCAGGTTCGGCGGGTGGGGATTGGGAGGACCCTGCTCGGGCAGAAATGAGAATCAATTTGATTCTCGCAAGAATTGAGAAACATTAGCAAGTTCCCGCCAGGCTCTGGCTAACGTTTTGAGATTCTTGTGAGATCCTTGTTAAAAAAACAACACACCACCACAACCACTCCCCCCCCCGTACAAAATGGTCACAAGGCCCATCTGTGCATGCACGGCCCTTTCCAAAAAAAAGGGGCAGCTGGTTTGCACACGTGCAAGACGCCCACTGCGCACGCGCAGAATAACTGCCCCTTTTCCAAAACGGCGGTGACGCGGCCGGTGTCGTTTTGGGAAAGGGCTGGCGCACGTCGAACGGGATGCGGCTGCCTTTTGCACAAGCACAGAGATTTCTCATTTTTTTAAAATCGAGGGGGAAAAAATCTCAGTGAGAAACCGGCCGCCGAGATTGAGGCTTTTCTCGATGCTTGGTTGGTTTTTTTCCCCTTAATTCTCGTCGAGAAGCTTGATTCTCGACGAGGATCAAGGGGGGAAAAAAACCCGAGATTGTGTCTCAGCCTTGCGCGGTGGCGGACAGGGAGGGGACTGCTCCTTCCTGCCAAACAGCTGATTGGGGGGGGAGCAGCTGAGACCCATCCCTCTTTTTGGTGCTGCCTACCAGCCATTTTAAAATTGCTAATGTGGCCCCCCCCCCCCCCCAGGTTAAACAGGTCCTACCCCCACTGGCCTGGAAGAATGGTAGCTCCCTTCTCTAACATACTTCCCAACACCGCCCCCCCCAACTTGAGGAGGGCAATGCTTCTCTTCTAGGGGCGACGGCCGTCTGTGTGCTCTGCCGCCCTAGTAGAGAGTGTGCGGGCACCATGACCAGCCTGGCCCGTGCCTATGCCCCACCAGGAGGCTCCACCACGGAATCCAGACCTGCTGTTCCCTTTCCACCCCCCTGCCCCCGTACGCCTCCTGCCCCCGCCCAACCACCTGTGTGTGAGAGAGTGAATGTAGGCGTGTGTGGGGACACTCGCGTGGCCATACCGCCCCTTTAAAAGAGGATGCTTATGAAAAATACTTGTTCCAGGGCTACATTGGTGCCAGTGTAGCCCTGCACCATGTATTTTTAATAAGTGTCCGCTATGGGCCACCCTAGGGGAGACGCACGTGCGAAAGCGTGAGGCAAGGCTGGCTCTAAGCACGACCAGTAGGGCCCATGGCTGGAGAGGGCCTTGTTGCGAGGCCAGTTCTGGTAGCCTCCGGCCCAGTAAATCACCAGTCCCGCTCCTGCATGGCCCCTGCCACGGGGTTTGGGGGGAAGGGCATGAGAGGGAGCTTGTGGGTGCGCGGGGGGAAGCTTCGTGCGCGTGAAAACTCAGGACATTTCTTTGGGGTTTTTAAGCAAACACTATCCTGCCAATTGTTGAAGAGATGAGGCTACGGCGCAGGGGGGGGCACATTTTATTTTCAGCCTGAGTCCCGTAAATTCGAAGGCCGGCCCTGGGTGGGGGGAATGGGGTTTCTCTCTCTCCTGTGCAAGCAAAGGGCGTCAGGAGCAACGGGCAGGGATTCTAGCCATCTGTTGGAGAAGCCGTGGCGGGCTCCATGGGGGAAGGAAGGGGTGCTAGTAACAGAAGATGCACGGAAGGCCAGATTGCTCAGTAGCTGTGGGTGAGTGGGGAGTAGGATTGCCCCCTACGGACGTCGGTGGCCACCCCCAGTGGGGAGCTGGGGCGGAGCTACAGTTGGGGCCACTTGCCCAGGCAGCTAGCTCCATCGGAAGCTCAAAATCTCCTGAGTTCTCGCTGCCGGAGCTGCCTCTGCCTCCCAGAGTGAGCCAGGAGCTGGTGCCGTGTCTGTCAGTGGCTGCTACCTCTGCCCCCATGTCTCCCCCCCAAGCCCTGATCTGCTTTCCCCTCTACCCCAGTGCCCTCTCATACCCCAGACACCCCCTCCCCATGGGACCCACTCATTTAACTTGCCCCAAGGCCCTATTAAAAAAACAAAACTAGCTACATCACTAGCCAGGAGTAATGGCGTGGATCCTGCAAGTACTTAACTCTGGGACCACAACCTGTTGCATGCGCCTTCCAGAGGGGCACGTGTTCTCGACGGGCAGATTGCAGGCGATGGCTACCTCTCCCCAGCCAGACGGTGTCGCTACTCAGTGCCCGTCAGTGCTACTTCGAATTGAAATTTGTCCAGCTTGAGCTGGCGGTCTTGGTCCCTCCCACCTTCTAGTCTGCCATCCATGTGTAGCGCTCCAGCCCCGCAGGGGTCTGTGCTGGTGCATTCCTTCCGGCAGGCAGCCTGCCTAGGCAGAGCCAGTCAAGGATTGCAGTCGAAAAGGGCAGGCCCACAAGTCTTGTTTTTGTCTTTCAGCTGAGCTCGGTGGAGGCCGGAGGGTCGACTGCCTTCATCTACGCCAACTTCAGTGTGCCGGTTGTCAAGGTGAGGGCTCCCCCCACTCCCCCAGATATGTTCACTCCCACGTGAGGCCGTGCACTAAAAGGTAACGATCCAGTCTGATTGAATCTCATCAAGCCTGTAAAAACAGCCCCAAGGCAGTCTTTTGGGACACCGAATATTAGCTCGGGTATGTTTATTTACATTTCTACCCCAACCTTCCCCAAAGACTCGGGGCATCTTGCAAGATCATAAGCACAAAATACAAGAAGATACAATTAAGATCCCTTAAAACTCCAACATCATCCCAATCCCCCCCCGGCTCAGGCGGACCTCAAAAGGGAGGAAGTTCTGCAATTGTAGGGCAGCCCCCCCCACCGCCCACCCTCGTTGTAGCATGGGGGGTGGGGGGCATAGCTCAACAGTCTGTACAGCACCAGGCACATGGCTGGCGCTATATAAATGTTTATAATAATAATAATAAATAATAAGAGCACGTGCTTTGCACGTATAAGGTCCCAGGTTCAATCCCCAGCATCTCCCCTTCAGGATCCCTGGTAGCACGCCTGGGGAAGGCCTCTGCCGGGGGCTTGGAGGGGTCTCCGGTAGCACACCGGGATGGCCTCTGCCGAAGAACCGGATTTGGACCCCAAACCCCTGCTGCCGTGTCAGGTTGTGACAACACTGGGCTAAGATGGACCATTGGTCCGACTCAGTTTAGTTTAGCAACTTCATGGGCAGTCGGCACTCGCAAGAAGGCCCCCTCATGCCGGCTGGGACCTAGGGGAAGAGACAGTCCTTCAGAGAACAGGATTGCCCGCTGTCCCATGCTTTCAGGGCCAGGCTGTGCTTGAGAAGAACACGGCACCATAAAACTGCCACCGCGCAGCTCAGTAGAACGCACAGACACCGCTGATTCACAGAACTAATTGCACGGATCCTTCTCCTGCCTGGGTTCCGCCACGAGTCACGGCCTTAGGAATCCCGCTCCCAAGGCCGACTCGCTTTGGCTGCCGTAGAGCCGGACACCGGGAACTGCGGTAACGCCGGAGAGCTGCACTAGGTCGAACAGCAGTCTGTCCCCCAAGGGGAGCGACAAGACAACAGCCATCAAAGTACGTTTGCCGATCGGAATCTTGTAGCGTTGGAAGGATACCTCAGAGGGCATCTAGTCCACCCCCTGCTCAGGGCAGGAAATCCACTGCTGCGGCATCCCCGACAGCCTCTGTTTGAAAACCGCCAGCGAAGGAGAGTCCCGCCCCCCCCCTCCCCAGACAGTCTGTTCCACTGTCAAACAGCTCTGACCGTTACGAGGTTCTTCCTAATGTTTAACCGAGATCTTCTCTCTTGTAATTTGAGCCCATTGGGTCTAGTCCTGCCCTCAGGGGCAACAGAGAACAAGTCTTTGCTGTCTTCTTTGTGACAGCCCTTCCGGTATTGGAAGACGGCTATCATGCCTCCTCTTAGGGTGATTTTAGACAAGCCCCTCCCCACACGCTACCCACCCCCCGGCAGTTGTGCCCTATGAGTGTATAACGGGTAGGGAGGGGCTCGTCTAAAAACACCCGTAGTCTTCGCTTCTCCAACCGGGGGAGAAACGCAGCCGGGGTGCCCTGCCAACTCTGCTCTGAACCAATTTGCGGGAATGAGGAAGCTCTCTGGAAGCAGCCGTGTTGCCCAGGAGACTAGAGATGGGCTCGAGCCAGATCCGGCGCTTTGGCAGAACTAGTCGTGAAGACATGGATCTAGCCTTTCCCAACGTTTGGGAAGTGGCTGCTGGGACCAGGTTTGCTTCTGGTCGGTATTTCACCCCCTGTTAAAGCAGGGGTGGGGAGGCTCTGGCCATGGTCCGCAATGTCCCTCAATCCCTTGGCCAATAAATGCAAATAAATAAATAAATAAATCTGGCCAGCAGAGGTTCCTCCAAAGAGGTAATGTTTCTACCACTCATCCTCCCCTGGGACCGTTTCCTGTCGTCATTTCACCTGTTAACCCATTTCCTCTCGTTTCCTGCCCGTCATTCCTCCAGCTCCCCATTGTCCTCCCATCGTTCTGCCCAGTCCCTTGTCCTTCCGCATGGACGTCATTCCTCCAGCTCCCCATTGTCCTCCCATCGTTCTGCCCAGTCCCTTGTCCTTCCGCATGGACGTCATTCCTCCAGCTCCCCATTGTCCTCCCATCGTTCTGCCCAGTCCCTTGTCCTTCCGCATGGACCCCCTCCCCACATTTTCATTCCACCCACTCTCCTTCTCCTGCTCACAGCCCTGCGTGCTCATTCCTGGGGAGAGGCCCCTCCTCTGGTGTCTTGCTCACAAGGTCGCCGGTCTCTTTTCCAGAACGCAGCTCTGTTTTGGTGGAACCTTCACAGGAACGGGGAAGGCAATGACAACACCCTCCACGCTGGCTGCCCGGTGCTTGCTGGAGACAAATGGGGTAAGGGAATGCGAGACAACAGCCGCCCCAAGCTGTCCGTCTGTTGCTCATGCAGGACGACCGTTGCACAAACACCACACCTCCTGGGCCTTAGCCTCCTTGGCAGGGGACTGTCCAGCAGGAGGTGACTAGCTGGCGAAGGGAAAACTCATCGATTAGATTTTATTGACGACTTCTAGATCACATAAATTGTAATGTCAGCCCAGCTTACAGTAGAAAGCCTCCACCGTACGCCAAGGCCCTGGCACCGGTTTTCCCACTTGACCTGGCTAGAGGGTGCAACACCTCTGAGCTCCCAGCCTGCCAGGGATTCAGAACTGTGGTCAGCTCCCTGCAGCGCTCCCAACCCAAGTCCTGTCTAGCTCCCTCGCCAGACGCAGACTGTCCGGGCCTCCAGGCGCGGCAACATTTCTAGTTCAAAAGGAAGTGCTGTGCGCACCCCTATTTTGGGTCCCCTTGGGAACGGGGATCCCGTTAGGGGCGCACGCAGGTGGGAAGAGGCCCCTTCCTCCCCCTACCCCACTCAGGAAAAGCCAAGCAGGGACGTCCCCAGCTCAGCTGAGCAGCGCGCAGGCTGGGGAGGAGCAGCAGCAGCAGCCTGGTGGTGAGATGAGTCAGCCCCCGGAGAACTGCAGGTGCCAGATCAGTGTCCTGGGACGCCCCAGTAACACCTGCATTTCCGGGCACTGGGTACCCAATGGGGGGGCTAGGTACCCCGTCACGGGCCTGCTGGGAGTGCCGGAAAATATGGGTGTTACCCAGGGCTGGCAAATAGGCTACCTACTGCAGCTCCAGTCATGGCCTCCTTGGCCTTGGTCCCGATTTGGACGCCTCGCTTTAAGAAGGATACGGACAGGCTGGAGAGGGGTCCTAGAACAGCGACAGCGACAAAGAGCGGGGTGGAGGGAAGAGGTTGAAGAAACTGGGAATGTTTAACCTAGAAAAAGGGAGATTAAGGCGCAGGAAGACAATGACAGTTTTCAAATCTGTAATAAAGGCCGGTCTAAGCAAAATGGCGCTCACTTGTCCTCCCTGGCCGCTGAGGACAGGACTAGAAGGAATGGGCTTAAAAAGAGAAAAGATTTGAATTGGCTAATTACCAGGACAGCTTGACAGTGGAATAATTTTTCAAGCGAGATTGTGGAGGCCCCATCGCTGGAGCCCTTTCAAAATAGGACAGAGGAGCTGAAACTAGAACCCGCCAAAGCGGACAGACCCGCCCAATTTCCGGTACCGACCCAATACCTTCGGGTTAGGACTGAAACTCAGTCTTGCATATCTCGAGAACCAGGTTCTCAATGAGATTTTTGAATGAGCCGAGAATCTGCCGTTGCCGACATCGTTCTTGCGAGATGCTCAAAAAAACTAAAAAAACCCCAAACAACCGCTCTACACATGAGCAAAATGGATGTCGTGACCCTTCTGTCTGTGCGCAGCCCCTTTCCCGAGCTGGCGCGGGCCGTTCTGTCCGTGCGCAGACCCTTTCCCGAGATGGCGCGGGCCATTTTGTGCATGTGCAGACCAGCTGCTCTCGCCGACGGGGCCCACGCCATCTTGGAAAAGGGCTGTACGTGCCCAGAACAACCCTGGTGGAAATTTACGTATGCGCCAGTGTGTTGTTGTTTTTAAAACAAATTCAAGATCTTCTCAAGATGTTGCTGCCAGTTCTCGATTCTCGTACCCGAGAATTGGTACCCAAGTAATGCCCAACAGGTTACCAGATGTCCCAATTTTCTGACTTCTGAATACTGACTCTTCCAATACCAATTTCTCAAGTTCTCATCCTGGTTTTTGCTATTTTCATTAGCTGATTTACCAATGTACCTATCTGTCATTAGTAAATCAGCACCGATACTCCCCAGTGTTTTGGGTAGTCAAGTCCTCCATCGACACTCTGATAGCCGACAGTGCTCGAAACTGTGGGTATTAAATCAGATCCCCCATTTCCACTCTAGGACAGACAGACATCTCTCTGGGATGGTGCAGAGACTGTGGATCCTGCTTCGTGGCAGGGGGCTGGGCTAGATAGCCATCAGGGGTACCATTGTTCATAGGGTTGCCATGCCACCCCCTTTAATCCAGAGGGCTGCATTGGTTTCCATGCATCTTTCACAAGCCTCCTGGATTAAAGGGGAGGCACGGCAACCCTGATGGCTCACTCTTAGCTTCCAGCAGTGCAAGAACATTCGCATCCTTTGACCATCTTGGCTAATAGCCACTGATCAAGGTGTCCTCTATGAACTCGCCAACTAACCCAGGAGCGACTTATGGCACAGGTGATCCACTTAAATCAGCCTGAGGAGATCTACCAGGACTTCCCGCCCTCCTGGATCTGGCACTCCAGGCCAGGATCCCTCTCAGCTCCCGGGACCCTCAGCAAGTCTTCCCAACCCTTCCCAGAGACGCTCCCTGGGGGCACCAGTCCTGCCCTCCTCCCGAAAGGTGATCTCCGAGGGGCTGATTCCCCCCCTCTCCACCCTGTGATCTACCAGTGAATCGCAATCTATTTCCCGGCTGCTCCTGAGCAGGCCCATTCTGCCGTCTGGTGCACTGGGCCCCGCATCGGCCAGGAGCCAGACCGCATGATCCCCGCCCCTTTCTAAGCCCCATGTTCTCCATCCTGTGCTCCAGTGGGCAGCGCTGCCCCTCTCTTAGCCCATGTCCCTCCCTGTCTCTTCCAGTAGCGAACAAATGGATCCACGAATACGGACAGGAATTCCAACGGCCGTGCAGCTCCGACCCCAACGACTAGCCGTCTTGCCGAGGGAGAGAGCAGAACCGTAGCCCCGCCGTCCGACACGGGAGATGAAGGCGCGGCTGAACCGGGTGGGGGAGGGACAGAAAGCAAGCTCCATCCCTTCCTGAAACTGGAAAGGGTAAGCTAGTCGGCAGGGGACACGGCCTACAGTCAAGACCCGTCCCCCAGCGGCTTCCTCTGCCGTAGGTTTAGTCGGAGGAAAGGTTGGGGGGGGGAGGGGGGCAGCTGGACGGCTCCCTGCCCAGAGGCCCCGGCCGCCCGCCACGTCGCGTGCAGACTCTGAAGCCTTGTGCGTGTTGGAGGTTACCAAGCAGAGAAGGTCAACATCAGAATTGCTCTCTGCTCTGTGCAGAGATAGAAACAAAAGGCCAGGCTCCACCAGCCACGTGCTCCGGAAAAGCCCCGCGAGCTTGTGAGAGAGAACGAGAGTGCCTGAACGTGTGTGAATGAGAGAGCGAGTGTGAGTGCTCCTACGTGTGCATGAGGGACGGGGCTTGGGCCTACCTTCCCCTGTGAAACCTTGGCAGAGACGCTAATGGCACAGCGCCGGAGAAAGGCAGTATTGGCGCCACGGCGCTGCCAGGCCAGGGAGGGGGGGTCTCTCTTAATTGCTTTGTTTCTTGCCACGTTCCTACTTGGGACTAACATTGCAACTGCACTCGAACCCAGGGGCTCTGTAACGGAGTCCTCTCCCTCCTCCCCAGACTAATACCTGGCTCCTTACTCCCTCTGCCTCCCCCTTCCCCAGCTTTCTCCCCCTCGTCCTCCGACGCTGGGTGCCTGCACACGAGAGGGGAGGGACTGGTGTGAGCTGGAGTTACAGGAAGCTCCGCTCGTGGGCGTGGGCTCTTAGCCAGTTTCTGACACGATTTCACGGACGGATTACAAGGCTGGGATTTTGAGCCCTGTCATCCGTGAGAAAAATTACTCCAGAAATAGGCTAAAACTCCGCCCACACGAGCGGAGCTTCCCACGATTCCCCCGGCGCGATTCCGGCTGGTGCCAGTTCCTCCTCCTCCTCATGTGCAAGTGGCCACTGCCCCCCCCCCCCTTTGCTACCCCATCATTTTGGAAATTGCCCTAGCGTGGTCGGAGAAGAGCTCGGAGTTTGCCATCCAGAGCACGGGAGGGCAAAGTTTCCTAATCCCATTCCCAAGAGCCACATCCATCTACCACACTAGGAGCATCGAGTCACAGTTTGCCCACTTCTGATCTATGCTCAATGCTGGATTTGTCGTCCCCACCCCCGTTTTCAAAATACCTTCTGTACTGCCTGGCGGGAGCGGAGACTCAGAGTCCCAGAGCTGGAAGAGACTTCAAGAGTTCCCTTGTCCAATCATCCAGTCTTAGACGTTCTACAGCCTCAACTCTGTGGGTTTAGTCCGGCCAAGTGACTAAGGGCGTTTATAGATGATCCCGCTTACAAGCGGGATCGCTAAACGCCGGGTTTCCCTGCCGCGGCGTCTCTGCGTGCCGTGTCTGATGTTCAGACACGGCGCAGAGTGCGAGTGCGCATGCGCACCCTTCTGCGCATGCGCAC
>QEPC01003084.1:256913-269318 GCA_003113815.1 Sphenodon punctatus
GGGACTACATGTTTGGTAAATGTGTGGTGCCAAGGGTTTCACATGTATGTAATGTTACTATACATATACACTATGTAATGTCAAAGGTTCCACATGTTTGTAATGTTGAAATTGAGAACTGTAAAACTCAAATTAAGACTCTGAGAACTGTATAACTTGAGATAGGCCTTTTACACATCACCAGCCTACAGGAAATACAAGGAGACAAAGATGTGCATTTGGGAAACCCTGGCCCCAGACAGATGGCCAGGGACATGAACAATGCTAATGCAGGTAGCCATTGACTACGTGCAGAAAGACAAAGAAACCTGATAAGAGAACAAAGGGAATTCTACAAGCCTGGAGAACTTACTAGGAGTTTCCTCCGGGAGATATAAGGAGAGAGATCCCAGAGGGGAGGAATCATCTACTTCTTGCAAAACTGCTTGGAGAGAACATCTACATACGAAAGGCCAGCCAGCAACCAGCTGGAGGAAATGTGAACTGAGAGACAGGATTTTGCTGTCTACCAACTAAGAAGCCAGACCCAGTCGTTTACACCAAAGGACTGAGAGAAACTTATGGATCTGGGTAGGGTAAGACGTTTACTTAGGAACTCAACCAGTATAAGTTAGGAATGCGTTATGTTTACCTTTCATTTCTAGACCACTCTGTATCAACTATCTTGTTTATGTAATCAATAAACTTACTTCTTAACTTTATGAAGAAGTGGACGGTGTCTAACTGGAACACAAGTGAGCGACAAGAGCCCTCAAGCTCTTGCAAACCCAGAGAGTAAAGAGTCTGTAAACGGGAAGGATCGGGCCCTGTGTGACAAAGAGGTTTCATTGTGGCAGACTTGAATTAGCCAGAGAGAGAACGGATTCAAGAGAGCTGTGCGCAAGGGAAACTGAGTCACTCAAACCCGGTAAAGTGGGGGTGCGGACCCCCAACCCCGTGACAGGGGATGCCCCCCAGGGGAACGGCATTCCCTGCCACGGGGGGAGGGGATAGGAACAGTCAGACTCTACACCAGCAGGAGCAATCTACGCGGGGACGGGCCCCCTGCTGGGGCACTCCAGTGTGCAGATGCGTTCGACATGCACGGGGCCCCGCCATGCATGCGTGCAGCTGCATCCGTTTTCTCTATGCCCCTGGGCATCAGGGCTCATCCCAACTAGGGTTGCTGCCACCGATGCAAATGTTAAAGGAACACTTATGAAAAATACATGTTGCAGGCATAAGGGGCCCATGCAGGCCCTGGAACATGTATTTTTAGTAAGTGTTCCTTACAAATTTGCATCGGTGGCCACCCGAATCCCAGCCTCGCTATACCCATGCTCTTAGCAACCTTGTCCCCATCGCTCCTGCTAACACATCCCTTGCCCATACATTTAAATGGGAAGAGACTAGCACGCCAAAGGAGACTGGCAGATTTCTGGTTGAAACAGACTCCTCCAGGATTCCATACCCACTGGAAGGCCTTGGGCAAGTAGTCTAACAGGCAGGAGGGCACTGCCCCCTTGTGGCCACTAACGGTAAACATCAGAGAAATGGACATTTGGCTGACAAAAGTTTCTAGCTGGGCCCCTCTTAATTCTCCTCCCCTCCCGAGAGAAGCAAACCCCTCCTAACCCAGCTGCACAGCTGTAGCTGACACAGGCAGGCGAGAAGTTGGGCTAGAGTCTCATCCACAGCTAAGAGGGGCGGCAAGATCCATCTGTGAATAGGAGAGAGGTTGCAGGCTGGCCTTTCCCCTAGAGCACCTAGGCCAGAGGGGGTGATTCGAACCCCAGACCAGGAGCAAAAGTCACAGCCTGTAGCTGGTTTTCACTTAAACCCCTTCCCAAGCGCCTGGCTCCGGTCCATGAATCCAGCCTCACAGACGGAAGGAACACGTTCGCTTCATCTCAAAAAAGATAAAGAGCAGAACTAGAAAAGGTGCAGAGAAGGGTCACCAAAAGGGTCTGGAGTCGCTCCCGTCCCAAGAGAGGGTTGCTAGCTTGGAGGGGATATGAGAGAGGTTTCTGAAATGATGAGTGGTGTGGAATGAGCGAACAGGAAATGGTTATTCATATAGTTACCCTCTCAAATAGTACTAGAATTTGGGGACACGCCCTGAAACCAAGAAGCAGAAGATTTAAAACAAAAGCATTTTTTCATTCAACTTGCCATTAACTTGTGGAATTTGTTGCCCGAGGATGTGATCAAGGCCAATAGTATGGCGGGATTTAAAAAAAAAAAAAGAAAAGAAAAGATTGGCTAGGTTCTTGGAGAGCAAGTCTCTTAACAGCTCTTAGCCAAGTCGGCTTGGGGAATGGAGCTTCTTACTGGCGGGAGCTGGGAGCGAAGAGGGAATGGATTTCCGATCGGGTACTTCTCCCAAGCACGGAGCTTGGCCACTGTCGGAGACAGGTGCTGGGCTCCCTGGCCCAGGGGAGTATGGCACTTCTGTTAAGGGAGGGGAGTGAAGGGGACGAACCCACCCATGGCCTAAACACAGGATCTGGATCAGTGGATCCCCCATCCCTTGCTCGCTCTCTCTTCCTTGTCACCCACTCTCCCCACTCCTTGTTCTTTGACTCTTTCCTCCTTATTTTGGAGCTTCTTTGCCAGCTGTGGCCCCCACCCCCCCAGATTGAGACCCTGGCATCTGCACCCTTCCCCCATCCCAAGCACACGCCTTCGTGCCCTTGCCACCAACTCCTACATGGCCGAAAGAATGGATACTTTCAAAGGTGCCTGCAGAGGGGGAAAGGCCTTGAGTACAGGAGCACCGCTCCCATGACACTCCCTTAGCCCCTTAGTCAGAGGTAGTGCTAGTTTCAGTGCCCCACTTGGTTTCCCCTTGGGATGGGGGTCCATCTGCTTCTTGATTCTTCAGTGCTCTCTCTCTCTCTCTCATCTTGGCTGAAGCCCCGGTTAGAGCCAGGACCCTTGCCTTTTGCAATGAGGAAAACCCAAGTTCTCAAACCAGGAAATCCAATTTTAGCAAGCCAAATCAATTCTGCAAATGTAACCCAACTGTGCAAATTGGGCCAGCTCGTTTCCCAGCATGCCAGCCCATCCAGTGTTGGACATTTCATTTTTACCACCCCCTCCAGGTAAGAAATGCCGGGGTCTGCTCCCCACGGGTGGGGCTGCGGGGAACCAGCTCCATCCAGGTGGTGCAGCAGCGGCAGAGGAATGGACGAGGGCCGCTCTGTGCTGCAGCTTTCAAGGCACCCTTTCCCCTCCCCCCAGGGATCACTCCCCAAGCTGTCCCATTAACCAGCAAGGTGGGGTTGGGGCGGGGTACACAGCACCATAGACACACACGTCGGGATGGCTGTCATAGGTTTGTTTGCACCAGGACTGGGAAACCTTTTCCCTCCTGGGGCCACTTTGAAAAGGAGCGAGTACAAGCTCAGAGGGTTGCAGAGAAGCTGGGGGCAGGAATGCACTTGGGAAGAGGAGGGTCCGGATCATGGATCTGTCCCCTCGTGTGCAGACCCTCCTCGCTGCTGCCTTCTCCTGAGCTCAGCCATCCAGTGCTTGGGAGTAGGAATTGAATCCAGGGGCCAAATAAAAATTAGCCCCAGGCCACATTTGGCCCCTGGAGGTCAAGGTTCCCATCCTAGAATAGGACCCAGGGAGCAGGTTGTTGAGGAAGGGGGAAGGGCAGGGGGAGAACTGCCCCCCCCTTTGAAGCAGAGCGCAGCGGTAGAAGGTGTTCAGGTTAAGTTGATTGGTAGCACCAGGATAGTTGGGGTGAGGTCAGGAGAGGAGCTGTGACTCACTTTAGATCAGGGGCTGCAGGGGAAGTGGCAAGACCATAAGCAAGTCAAGTCCTGTGCCTCAATTTCCCCCTAGGTTACATCTAGCTGAACGTGGCAGAGTTTGGGAAGCTCTCAAAGCAGGCGCACGTCCACAGTACCACACACCACACATTGCAGGGAAGCGAACCAGAGTGCCACGTTTATTACTGTCAGAGAATATTTCTATACAATGGGTGTAAACAGAGAGAGAGTACAAGTTATGGAGGCAATTCGGTCCTCCCCAACCCACATACACACCTCGTAGTTTTTGGATCATGGCTAGACACGGAAACTCAGAATGAATACAGAAGACTTTAAATGACTTACTAGGGGTGGTGGGGAAACCCCAAACAGCTCATATAGCGAACGTGAATTGAGAACAGAGGAAACACACATCCCCTTCAAGTTGTTAAAAGCGGGCAGCAATTGGAGCACAGCTTGAATGGCAACAGGAGGCTCATTCACAAAATGCTTTTCTTTCGCACACAAGGGCAATGAGACACTAATGGAATGAAGTTTTTAGGGCATCCACTACGTTTCTGGGGGAGTTAAAAAGACATGTTTTTTGTTTCAGAAATTGCAGGAGGCAATCACAGATATCCCCTCCTCTACTTTGAAGCTAGGTTTGGATACAGTCTAGCTAGAGTAGGCTATGTTCTCAGTTCAGAAAGCTAAAGTGTCTGCAGGCCCATGGTAGCAGGTCCGGGTGCTAAATGGGCAGGAGTCCAACTATCTGTATTTTATTTTTAACATCCTCCCCCACACAAAGGAACATAGTTGTCCCTTAAGCAATCAAGGTTCTTACCCTGGCGATACGTACTCTTGTTTAAAAAGTAGTACATATTCCAGAGTAGCCTACGCTGCAGGTAAACAATGGCATGTATAGGGAAAGGAGGTTTAAACATTGCAGAGTATATATCCTATTAAAACTTGGTCCGCACTGAATTTGAATCCCCCTGATCTACTCCCCTTTCGGATGCAAGTATCCGTTCCCTGGGGTAGTCTTGCTGGGGGGTAATTGCTCCAACGCCCACATGAACACTTGCAAAGTGGATTATTTACCACATTATCTCCAGAGGTAGCTCATCTGTGTGAAGTTAGGAGGCCTAGGAGAGGAGGGAAATACTTGGTCCAGCTGCTGAACCGGATAGCAACTAAGCCAACTGCAAAACAGACAATAGGAACTGGCTGAAAACTTCTAAAGGGAAATCTGATGGAAGCAGTCATGACAAATTGGCCAGAATTCAGTTTTAAATATTTTACGGCTTACATTTTCACCCAGCCAAAAATTTAATCGCAGAAATGGTTTTCTTCCAAGTTTCTGTAACATTTCTGTGGCAAAGAGACTGGTTTTGGGTCATTTCCAACATAAGCCTGGAAAATGTGGTTGCAATCCACAGGTCACTTACTCTGGAGCTGCTGCCTGCAGGGATACAATAAGACTGCCCCCAGGCAAGTGATGTGTGGATCAGTGCCTTGGGAGTTTCAGAATCAGAAGGGGGTGTCTCCTCTAAGACAGGGAAGGAGAGTTGGCTACAAGCTTCAGTTTTAGATTAATTGAATGATTTCAAAAGGGGAAAAAAAATCCATTTCAGAAGCTTTAATACAAAAACACATTTTATTCATCCCTTCTTCCCCTGCCCCCCTGCAAAATAAACCAAATTTTAAAACCTACTTTAAAATCTAGGCTTTGAGAGTAAAATTTGAAGGGAAGACGACCGGGTTATGGTTACCAGCTACCCATTCCCCTGCCCCTCCTTTATTACCCCCAGCCGAACTCATTCCTGCCATGTGTACATCTCCTAGCTGCGCGCACTCATCTAAATACAATCCTAGAAAACCAGGAACAAGTTTCAGGGACCCTGCCTCACTATTACAGTGAGAGCGTGCAACCATGTCCTAGAAGGGCAGTGCAGCATTGGGAGAAATGCATCGGCTGTCAGTGGATAGAGAACACACAGAGGCCATGACCCAGAAAACCACTTACTGAGGAGTAGGGTCCAACTCTCAAATAAGTGGCTTGTGCATCACTGTCCAAGCTGGCTTTATCGCCTCTCCCAGCATCATGAGTTTTATCAAACTCTCGTTTCCAAGGGCAAGTTGAGTGGAAAAAGCAGATGATTTAAAAAAAAAAATAAAAAATTTAAAAGAGAGAAGTGAGAGGTTCTCTGTGTGTAACTGTGCAAATCATCAAGCATGTCAGAATAAAGTGACAGCAACTTTGATTTTCAACTCCGCTCCCATGCAGTTCCAGTAGGATAGCGCTTTCCCAGACAGCAGGCTAGAGAAGAGGTCATCTAGACTTAACTCATGGGCAAAGGCAACTCTGTACAAACAGCTCTAGTCTCGCCGTCTGCACATTTCTAGAGCTAGTAGAAAGTTAATTTTTCCTAGCCCCTAATGCTCTTGTCAGAAACTCCTTTATTTGGTTTTAAATAACCCAACAGTTAGCAGTACCTAATAGTTAGCAAGATTGGTCGGGCATCCTTAAAACGGATCCCCCCCCCCCAACAGCCTTAAAACAAAATAGTATTTTCTTCCTCTCAGTAGGGGCCACAGATTTTCCCATTGGCAAAGGCACGGCTACAGGATTTGAACAAAAGTAAAGACGACGTTTATAAAAATGGGGCCTTGTTCATGAATTGCTTCCCTTCTCTTGGGATTGTAATTGACCCAAAATTATTCTGGAGACATGGACAGAATTCAGTGAACGTATGCGGGGCAGGGAACTTAAGGAATTTCTCTAGCTCTTCATGGTGATTATGTTCCAGACAAGGAAATGGCTTCCCTTCTCCTTTAATTAAGCCTCCTTAACCTCCATCTTCAGCAGTATTTTCCTTGGCAAAGATGTGATTCAGCAAAGGCCTCCAGCCCCCTTTCACCTGCCTAAGCCAAGGCTGAATTGCTTTTCTGAACCAGGATTTGAAACATCAGATTGCTACAGAAACGCAAAAAGGTCTCATCCCCTAGTGCACGGATGAGACAATCCTCTACTGTTAAAGCCAACAGGAGCTTTCCCAGGGACTAATGGCAGAGAGGATTATGGCCAAGAGTTAAATTAATCCAGGTCTCTTAAGAAGCATAAAACAGCTCCCCCTGGCCCTACATTTTTCCTGAGACAGACGCTAGGAATTTGTGTATTTTTTCCCCTCCAAGCTAAAAGCTATTTGAATGGCAGCTGCCAAGTCTAGACTTTAGAACTTAGCATAAAACGTAGCCACACCAGAACAGGTGGAGTGAAATGTTTATTTTTCAGAAAACAAAAAGGTCATCCTTGTCGAAGTGCCCCCACTAAACCGTTCCGGGGTTGGTGGGGAGGAGAAATGGGACGCTGACTTGCTCTATCAAAGGGCCAAAAGAAATAAGACACTGACTCCTTGTGGAAACAGCTGGGAAAAACCTCCAGCTCCTTTCTCTACGAGAGAGAGGGCAGAACAGGGAAGTGGTCGGAGGAGGAAACTAAGTTAGGCTGCGATCGAAGCGCCACTTATTCCAGGGTCGTTCCATTGAAGCCCAGGGGGTTCTCCCCACCCCACAGGGCTTCAGCAGAGTCACTGCAGAGCAAGTGGGGTGTGTGATCGTGGCCTTTATTATTCAGGCCCCAAATTCAGCTCGGTCCCTGCTCTGTGAACTCCAACGGGGCAAGTTTAGCATCATGCTTCAATCTTCCGTCACCACCCAAAACCGCTTGGCAGCCCGACCTCCTTGAAGGGAGCCAAGATTGCAGAAGACACATCAGGAAAGAGAAGCCTGTGTGTTTTGCAACTAGAAACTAAAAAAAACAACCACCTATTTATAAAATAACCATGAACCAATTCCGCAAACTGGTTTTGCGGAGAATTCAATATTTTAAACCTGAAGGGACCTGGTCCTGGGTTCATGCGGGTAAGGAAACCCCACAGCCACGAGCTAGAGTACATGGCGTGTGACTCGAGACCCATGCACCTTTCACATGGAGGGCTATGCCTGGGCCAAGAAGGGGATTAGGGAGCATGTGTGCCTGCAACTCTGTGTAAAGAGCACGCAGCCTGCCTGGAAACCGGAATTCCAATTGATGGCGCCAGGAACCCACAACAAGGTCACCGCGCTTAGTTTAGTGTGCACACTTGTGTGAACAAAGAACTGTCTTTCTTTCAGGGTAAAAATTCTGTTCGACGAAGCTTCGCCAACTCTCCCCGGCTGCCACCAGCATTTCACAATTGGTAAATCTGGACGGTGGAAGACGCCATGGTTCCCTCATACACCCAGCCCCCCTGCCCGAAGTAGATCCACTACATTTAGAGACTACCAGAGCAAAATAAGAAATAAGACCCCCTTTTTAACCAATTTAAAAACCAAAGTAGTGTTGCAAACCACACTAGTGTGCGCGCAAAAACATGCAACACAAAAATACCAAGGGGCTGGTCTGTGCCGGGAAGGAAGTCTTAGGAGAGCAGCTGGATTTTCAAAGAAACAAAACAAATATCTACCAATGTTGCAACATAAAATGGACCCCCCAAAAGACAGGCTTCCCTATAGAGTGTAGTGCGAGGCCTCACAGACATGGGAAGCAGCTGGCAGCTCAGAGCCCTGGAATCAAAGTGCCAGTGGAATTTGCTCCCAGCTTTCCCACTGTTCTGAATGCATCTTTTCTCCTCTCCAAGGGCCCCTCTGGTTTCTGCTCGTATGTACAGGGACAAGTAGGCAGAAACTCCACAGGCAATGTACAAAGTTGACCTGTTCCTTACAGAGGTTAGTAACTCCAGCGCTCTTCTAAAAGCAGAGGCTTAGGCTGCTGCCTAGCAAACAGATCCCAGTCTCAGCATCTCTCTTTTCCTTTCTATGGAGAGCTTGGGAGTGAAAATGCCAAGGCAACTGCCGAACTCCCAAAGGTGGTCACACAGCCCCACCTCCCCAACAGCGGAACACCAGGGAAAGGGAACTTCTAAGTCCAGCTGATTCCCTCCTCCCACAAAACAGAGGCTGTAAAAATCACAAGACTGGCTCTGATGGGATGAAAGCTTGAGCTTTCGAAGAGGCTGGTTCCTTGCTTGCTTACAGAAGAGAGAGCCAGAATAGAGGAGCAGAGGGAGTATTTGGCAGATGGTTCCATGGAGGAGTCTTGAAGCCTTCCCACCTCTCGCCATGCCCTGCAGAAATCTGCTCTGCATGGAAAGCCCCTTGGCGACGTTTTGACAATTCCTGAGAGTTCACATCGATTGACCAGAGAGAGGCTCTACTACTCGGGACTGCAAGCTCCTCCCTCATAGCAGTAGAGACACTCCCATCCAGGAAGTGGGCAAGCTTCGCGAGGTCTCGTAGGCACGCCAACGCTCACTGAGGAGAGGCTTCTAGCTGTCGACAGTTGGGATGAACTAGTTCTATGGGAGGAATTTCACACCTTTTTCTTCTTGTTGCTGAACTGGGTAGATAAGCGGGATCATGGGGACATCACAGCGGCCTCTGGTGCAGTTTATTTACAATGGGACTCAGCGGTGAATAACGTCAGGATATCAACAAGCAGGAAACACGCTGCCAGGGAGAGGAGAGAGAAAAAAGTAATTGTATGGTTAAATCCCAGAGAGACACCTTGCCCAAGGTCAACTCACCCCCACCAGAATGCAAAGGACCCACAATGTAGATTCAGTTGAAACCGATGGTGCTTGCCCATGTTACAGGAAGGAGGGGGGGGGGGGGAAGAGAGGACAACGACTTATGAGACACAAACTGACGGCAGGGAAACGTACATTTTACACCAAACGCGGGTGCGGGGCTAAAAGTGTCATTGGGCAATTCACATGTTGGTTTCAAATCACGGACGACAGGGCTGGATTTTGAGCCCTGTCATCTGTGATTGAAACAAACATGGAGAATCACTCAATGATGCTTTTACACCCACATTCAGAGCAAAACCTACATTTCCCCGCCGTAAGTTTGTCTCTTGTAAGTCTGCCCCCTCCTGTAACGTGGGCAAGCACCCACTGTCTTAGTAAAGCGTGAGGGGGGGGTAGCATTCATACATAGATATGGACATTACCTTCCCCCTCTCCTCACCTGCCCCCTAAACCAGAGCTGAGGAACCTTTCCCCCCACGGCTGCAGAGAAGCTGGAGGCAGGGGTGCACTCAGGATCTCTGTGCAGCCGTCTGGGATCATAGAATTCTATGCAAGTCTAAAAATGGGATCACACAAGAGAAAGTTTGGAAATCACTGGACTATCGAATATGGCATAAGATGGGTAGAGAAACGTTTCCTGTTTGGGGGCTACTTTGAAATTTAGAACAAGCCTTGAGGGCCACATACAAGTTAGGAGTGGCGGGCGGGGGGAGATGGTGGCAGGGAGCAACCTGACGGAACGGCTGCCTCTTTAAGAGAGCATGAAGTGCCAGCCCAAGAACTGGGCAGGCTGGGTTGGGACTGGTAAAGCTGGGTAAGGGTTTAGCAGAGCCAGCCCAGGTGAGACATGTAAAAGAGTTGGTGAAGCCCAAAGCTGAGTGCGAGATGCTACTGCCCCTTTAAAGGCTGACACACTAAGGGGCCAGCCACACCCACTCTTTGGATAAAAGGGGAGAGCCAGAGTGAGATCAGTCAGTGCCTGGCTGTGGAGAGGATCACTCTCCATGGTGCTGACTCCCCTGCTGAGGATCCCTCTCCATGGTGCTGACTCCCCTGCTGAGGATCACTCTCCATGGTGCTGACTCCCAGGCTGGACTTCTAAGGAAAGCCTAGTGCATGGGCTATGGAGACCTGAGCTTAGGGATAGCCGTTGGCCCTCAACACTTTCCCAGATGCTGAAGGAGACTATGGGGGATGAGTGTTGAAACCCCACTAGGAATGGGCAATTGGGATGCTACTTCTGAACTGTGAGGTGCCTGGTGCAGAAGCTGTGCGCAATTGCCCGAGAGCTGCTGCTCAACTAGACTAGTTAGGGATGGGGTTGTCCGAGGGCTATTTTCTGGCATTAGAAAGGAAACTGCCGAGGGATGACGGGAGCTCCGGGGAAGCTCCGTCTCTAGGCCTGAGCCAGAGCGGGTTGCCTGGCTAGATGCTGTGTACCAATAGGGACTAGGTGTACATGTATGAGAGTGATGGATAACCGTATACAACCACATAAATACCGTTGGGACACATGTACACAGAGTAAAGGCTGAGAGCTAATCCCCAAAGCGAGTGACTGTGGAGCTCATTCCCTGATGGGGTCTGATCCTACAAGAACGTACCCCAGCCTAACCGCACCCTGCTACGAGGTACTTAAAGGACTCACTGAGGAAGAGATCGGCAATCTGCCCCCTGTGCTTGCGTGCATGCCCTCATCTCTGCTCTCTTCCCCTGAGCTTAGTTATTCAGTGCTTGGGGGTAGGAATTGGATCCAGGGGCCAGATCCAGAAACTGGAAAGGGGCCACATAAGAACTAGCTACATGCCGTATTGGCCCTTAAGGTTCCTTGCCCCGGCACAAGACAACACTCGGGGCTGCTGCCTATTTTGAAGTCCAACATTTGTACTGCCAATTATTTCTGTTCATCCTGGAAGGGCACAGAAGTCTATAGAGAGCTCGCTTCCTCTCCATCAATTCCTTCCCCCGAGGAGCACTGCCATTCCTGAGATGGGACGGGGAAACACTTTTTTGTCACAAGAATCCTGCCTGCATCCCTGTCTGCCCCCTTGTCCATGTAGATGGCAAGCCCTTTGGGGCAGAGACCTGTCTCCAAGCACAGCTCTCCAGCACCAGGAACACTGCTGGTGCAATATAAATAATGAATAAGAATACAGCCCAACTTCATAACGCCACACATTGCAATAGCACAGACCCCATTACAAATAGATCTGCACGTAAGCAGCACCCTCGTTATAAACAACGATCTAATTAACAACACGGTGAAAGGCAGGGCTCCAAAATAGTGTTCTGATGAGGTTGCAGTGTAATCACCAACGCCAGTGATTTCCTGTTGCTAAGTTTGACACTGTTTTCTGTTGCTTAGCAGCAGTTTCTCCTGTTGCTAGGTTTGACACTTTTCTGTTGCGTAGCAGCAGTTTCTCCTGTTGCTAGGTCTGACACTTTTCTGTTGCTTAGCAGCAGTTTCTCCTGTTGCTAAGTTTGACACAGTTTTCTGTTGCTTAGCAGCAGTTTCTCCTGTTGCTAAGTTTGACACAGTTTTCTGTTGCTTAGCAGCAGTTTCTCCTGTTGCTAAGTTTGACACAGTTTTCTGTTGCTTAGCAGCAGTTTCTCCTGTTGCTAAGTTTGACACAGTTTTCTGTTGCTTAGCAGCAGTTTCTCCTGTTGCTAAGTTTTTTCCCTTCTGAAGGAGGTTCGGTGACAAGTGGTTGTGGCCAGACTGGTTCACATCTCTGCTGCGCCACCAGGTCCGCCACCCCGTTAGGGCACCGAGCCAGCACTGCCTTTATTGACACTGGGAACACTACTCTGACAGGGAAGCCGTGCATTTCCATTCAAGCTTGTTCTTACTCTTTTTGGAATTAGATATTTATTTATTTAATAGATTTATACCCCGCCTCTCCTGCAAAGCAGCCCGGGGCGGCTTCCAACAATAAAATACAATAAAAACAGTTTAAAACATTCAATACAATAATATTAAATTATTAAAACAGGGCTAAATATAATAAACAATACAATGAATCATAAGTCAGGTG
>QEPC01003084.1:269418-328755 GCA_003113815.1 Sphenodon punctatus
TCCCCAACGTCTCCCTGGAAGCTTTTACTAACCGGGATGGGCACGGATCAAGTTCACAACATGTGGCCCTCACAGACCCCAGGACATCCGCCGCATCAGCCGGCGTCACTTCCTGAAACTCCCCCCACAAAGATGGACCAGACGGGGCCTCTGTCCCCTCGCGCTCTCCCCCATCTGCCCCTAATCCAGCGTCAAAGTCGGTCTGAATCCGAGCAATCTTGTCTGCGAAGTAGTTGACAAACTCCTCACAGCGGGCCTGGGACAAGTCCCCGTCCAGGCGGAGGGAGGCTGGACTAACCAACCCCCGCATCACCCGGAACAGCTCCGCCGGGCGTGACTTTGCAGACGCTACGAGGACAGCAAGGAACTCCTTCCTTGCCGTCCTCACAGCCTCTACATAGGACCGCAAATGGGCCCTATGGAGAAGATGGTCGGAGTCAGATCGAGTCCGACGCCAACGTCGCTCTAGCCTCCTGCCTACTCGTTTCACACACCGCAGCCCCTCAGTAAACCAAGGGGTCCTGTGGTGACGAGACAGAGACAGAGGGCGTCTCGGAGCCATGCTGTCAATGGCCTCCTCCAGCAAGCTGTTCCAATGCTGGACTAGCTCATCAACAGAGTGACCGTCCAAGTCCAAGTCATGACACTGGTCTCCCCCTCTCCCAGCCCACAAGTGCACATGGAACACAAGAGTTCTACGGAGCGACCACCCCTGCAGCCCCGTCACCCACAGAGACTAACCATTGGAATCCACCAATTGGTTCTGCAAACCTGTGACGAATCAAGAAAGTTGCAACAGCTTCTGCAACCTGAAAAGAGAGCAGGAACAAGAGTCAACATTTAAATGGACATCCTCAACCTAAGATGGAATTAGTTTCAAAGAACAAAGTTTAAAATAGCACTAGGTACACCACCTTACCCCATGTTACAGTCCGTTTTCAAGGTTTACAATTACATACTTTAAATAAGTTTTCGACTAGGGCTGCTGCTGAGCTGTGGAAGATCGGTGCAACAGGGGAGGGGGACTTAGTAGATACTAAAACCACGAAACGGACTACACACCAAGTGCAGGTAAAGACAGTGTTCACACACTAGGAAGACCGCTTCTGAGGTGTAGGAAGCCCTAAATGGCTTGGGCCCTGTATAGCTAGAAGACTGCCTTCTTGCCAAGGTTTCATCAGGATCCCTCACGGCAGCTGGGGGCAGCCTCTTGCAAGGTCCGTCACTGCACCAAGCCCATGGAGGGGGCCGGGGGGGTGCAAAGAGGCATTCTCGGTGACTGCCTCACAGCTTTGGAACTCCCTTCCCTTGAGGTTTGTCACAAGACAAGCATTTCCCCCAAGGCAATGCAAGATCGATTTGGCAGGCAAGGGGAGGACTTGGGATGTTTTTAAAATGGGATTTTTAGGTATACTTATTATTTTATCTGATTTTTTTAAACACAGACTTTACCACCTGCCTTGAGTCTTCGGGGAAGGGCAAGCTACAAACTGAACATAAGAAATGCCAGACTAGGTCTATTGAGCCCAGCATTTCTGTCTCCAACTTTGGCCATTCTTGGTTGCTTGGAAAAAATACCCAACAGATCATAAGGGGGTGAATCATTCCCTGCTGCTCGCTCCCAGCCCCCAACAGTCAAGAGCTTGCGTTTCCCAAACCTACTTGGCTAATAAGTCATTAATGGAGCTATCTATCACTTAGCCTAGCTGGGTTTAAAAGAGGATTGGATACTTGTCTTGACCAATACATAAACTGAAATGTATTTATTTGTATCCCACTCTTCCTACCTCACGGTAGCCCAGAGCAGCTAACAACAATACAATATAAACATATAATATAAATCAATGAAAACATTTTAAAACAAACAAAAGCAGGGGAAAACCACAACCCCCACCCAACCCAACCCTTCCCCTCTCCCTCACCAAAAGCCTGACGGAACAGCCAGGTCTTACAGTTCTTGTAGAAAGCCAGGAGGTCCAGGGCTAAATGGGCCCCCACGGGGAGGGAGTTCCACAGGCGTGGTGCGGCCACCGAGAATGCCCTGTCCTGTGTGGCCGCCGGGGGAACCCAAGGGACCAATAATAAGGCACCCCTGGCCGACCGTAGGGGCTGATCTAGAACGCAGGGAGTGAGGTGATCTCGCAAGTAGGCAGGGCCCAGGCCGTGTAAGGCTTTATAGGTTAAAACCAACACTTTGAATCGGGCCCGGAAGACTATTGGCAGCCAGTGCAGAGACCGGAGCACCGGTGTAATGTGCTCCCGGCGGCCCAGTCCCACCAGAAGCCGGGCCGCCGCATCCTGCACCAGCTGCTGTGGCGTAACGGAGGCCACTGGGGTTCACTCCAGCCTCCCGGCACCCCGTTACCCACCTATTATCTGATATCTTTCTGCTGCCACCCCCCAGAATTTACTTAGGCTGCGAGTCTCATCCCTCTGGGGAGAATGAGAGCTCTGCCTTTTCTTTAAACAGCCAGACCCACAAGCCAGAATAACTCAGTTCCCAATTTCTGCCGCCGGAGCGTACAGAGGCGTATTCGCTCTCTCTCTCTCACACACACACAGATCTTTTAGATCAGAAAAAGGAATATTACTTTAATGGTATTTTAAACCAAGCATCACAGGCTACAACCATGTGAGGTACTTTGAATCCTTGAGCAAAAGCAATTGATCAGACACAGGCTCGAGGGCCCTTTTAGTAGCATCTAGCCTGAACTGGTCCCTCAGATGTAACATTCAATTACTCACAGCTTTAGGCGCGCCTTTGCCTTGCAGCAAAGGGGTTCAGTCCTTAGGTTCAGTTTAGTCCCAAACAAGCCAGGAGCCATTCCCTTAGCTCCATAGCAAAAAGGTCAGTGTCTCAGAGCCAAACAGAAGTCAAGTGGAAGTCTCCCCCTTGAGAGGTGTGGCTTTTCTTTTTAAAAGCCCCCTACCTCTCTTTCATGATTGGTCCTTGGGAGGTTACCTGGCTGTGCCTACTCCAATCAGAGAAAGATCCCCCCAGCCATGCTGGCTGTAGGCCCCTTCCCCCGGGATTGCGAAATCCTGCCATGCGGCCGGTTGTGAAATCAGGCCTAGTCAACCTGGAAGCCCGAGTGTCAGTGACGGTCACATGGAAAGGCAAGGATGCTCCTGGCAGCTTCTGAGCCGTCACCATAGGTAGCCCTACATGGAGCGCGTTATACTAGTCTAACCAAGAGGTGATAAAAGCATGGATGATCGTGGCCAGATCCGGAACCGAAACCAGCGGCCGAAGTCGCCGCACCAGATGTAACTGGCGGAAGGCACTCCTCGCCACAGCCTCCACCTGGAGATCCAGGCGGAGCTGCGCATCGAGGAGCACCCCCAGGTTCCAAACCTGGGAGGTCAGTGGAGGACAAACCCCCTCAATCGAGGGGGTCGCCATCTCCATCGACTTACCCACTAACATCACCTCCGTCTTGTCAGGATTCAGTTGCAGTCGATTAGCCCTCATCCAGTCCCCCACAGCTGTCAAACAAGCACAGAGACAGCCGGGCCTGGGTCAGTTGAAAATGAGAGGTACAGTTGGGTGTCAGCCACATACTGATGACACCTCACCCCGTACCCCCTGATCACCTCACCGAGCGGCTACATATACACGTTGAACAGGAGGGAACAAAACAGAACCCTGTGGGACCTCACACGAGAGATCTCGGTGTGATGAAAAATGATCACCGAGCATCACCCGCTGAGTTCTTCCTGTCAGGAACGAGCGGAACCATTCCAGAACGATCCCGCCCACCCTTGCACTGTCCTGCAGGCGCGTCACCAACATCTTGTAGTCAATGGTATCAAATGCAGCCGATAGATCTAAGAAGACTAAAAGGGTTGATCGACCCTTATCCTTTTCACGGCGCAGATCGACCAAAGCTAACCAATGCTGTCTCAGTGCCATGTCCCGGACGAAAGCCAGACTCAGAGGGATCCAGATAACTGTCACAATCGAGATGCTCTTGGAGCTGCTGAGCCACTACAAATTCAATAACCTTCCCTGAGACAGGCCGATAGATGGCAGGGGAGTCAACGTCAAGCGATGGTTTCTTGAGCAGAGGCCGTACCACCGCCTCTTTGAGACAGCTCAGCACTCTGCCCTCCCGTAGGGAGGCATTGACCACCCCAGCCAGCAACGGCCTCATTGTCTCCTGGCAGCTCTTAATCAGCCAGGACGGACACGGATCTAATTCGCAAGAAGTGGCTTGAACAGCCCCCAGCACCTCCACCATGTCAGTGGGTGTCACCGACTGAAAGCAATCCCATAAAATCAGACAAGTTGGGGCTTCTACAACCTCTCCCTCCTCCACTGCATTAAGTGTGGCATTGAGGTCTTGATGAATACGAGCGATTTTCTCTGGAAAATAATCTGCAAAAAGGTCACAGCGGGCGGAAGATGACTCAACCCCTGGGTTGAGGGAGGCCAGACTGAGCAGCCCCCGTACCACTTGGAACAGCTCTGCTGGACGGGATCTTGTGGATGCTATGAGGGCAGCAAAGAACTCCCTCTTTGCTGTCCGCATAGCCACGGCATAGGCTCGTAAACTAGCTCTGTGTCGCAATCTGTCGGCTTCAGCTCCAGATTGATGCCACCGTCGCTCCAACCGTCGCCCTCTTGCTTCAGGACCCGCAGTTCCTTGGAGAACCAAGGAGGCCTGCAGGGCCGTCACCTGGGCAACAGATGGCTGGGAACCGTTTGATCGATGGTCTCCATCAGCAAGATGTTCCATAGTTTGACGAGGTAATCGATGAGACGGTCATCAAGGTCGGAGGGTATCTTTCCCACAGCGCTTAGAAACTGCACCGGGGTCCATCAGGCTCCGGGGGCGGACCATCCTAACGGAACACCCGCCTCAAGGTCAGCGCAGAACATGAGTTCCAAGGTACGTCCCCCAAGATGAACTCATGCTTGGCTCTCCCGAGCACCGTGTCAGAGTGGATGTTGAAGTCCCCCAGGATGACCGCAACACCACCTCCGACACAGCCTCTGCCAGAGCATGCAGGAAGGCCACTGTACTGGTAGGTGCACGGTATACCAGCAGCACTCCCCCAACTGTCCCCAGCCAAATCAAACGTAAGATGGAGACCTTCAATGCCTACCATGGTCCGCACTGAATATCTCCTCACAGACCACCCCTCCTTAAAAATCATAACTACACCGCCCCTGCCCCCCCGGTCCCTCTAACTGCGGCTGGTGCTGGACGGAATACCCGGCCGGAACAAGATCAGCCAGGATAGGCCCAGATTCGTTGTCCAGCCAGCTTTCCATAATACACACAAGATCGGTGACAGTCGAGGATCACCTCCTGGACTTTGCTGCCTTATTCACCACCGACCTCGCATTTACCAGAAATAAATACTCTAGTAGGTTTTAAAGTCAGACAAAAGCTTAGTGCCACTATTATTATTATTAGCAAGCATTTATATAGCGCCAGCAATGTACCTGGCACTTTACAAAGTAATTGAATAGACATGGTCCTTGCCCCTAGGGTTTACAATCTGAGAAACGGGGGTAGGGGGGAGACAAAGGAACGGGAACAGAGGGAGAGACAAGGAGTGTAATATTCACGAGGATGCGAGGCCCCAGGTGCACGCGCTTGGCTTGGTTACATCAAGAATGATGATGGCTGGTTGGTCCATGTGGTGAGGATATGAGTACACAGACCTCAGGTAACAGATTGTACTGGATGGAGGGGATCAGCAGGAGTTAGGTGAGGGGAGCAAGAAGACGGGGAGGACAGAGCAGAAGAGGCTGGTCTTGAGGAGGGATCTGAAGGTACGAAGGGAGGGGGCAAGGCGGATGTGGGCAGGGAGGGAGTTCCAGGCATGGGGGGCAGCTAGGGAGAAGGGACGAAGGCGGTTAGGGGAGCAGGGAAAGTGTGGGAGGGCGAGAGAGGGGACAGAGGATGAGCGGAGTTCACGGACTGGAGTATGGAGGGAAATTAGTGCAGAGGTAGGGGGGAGCAAGGTTGTGAAGAGCTTTATAGGTGAAGACTAGGAGCTTGTGCAGGATTCATTCAGGAAGGGGGAGCCAGTGAGGAGAGGAGGGTCAGCACGTGGGTCAAAGCGACGGGCGAGGTGGAGGACCCTGGCAGCAGAAATTTGGATGGGGAGAAAGGGGAGAGCGGGGGAGGCCAGTGAGAAGGAGGTTACAGTAATCAAGGTGAGAGATGACCAGGGGATGAACAAGGGTTTTGGCAGACGAGACAGAGAGAAAAGGGCGAATCTTAGCAATGTTATGGAGAGAGAAGCGACAGGATTTGGCAACAGAGTCGATGTAGGGTTTAAAAGAAAGGGGTGAGTCAAAGATGAAGCCTAAGCTACGGGCTTCGGGGACAGGAAGGATGGTGTGAAAGAAAAACAAGTCTTCAGTCTGTTTGGGAGTTTCTCTGTCAGAAAACACTATTTATTTAGCAAAAGCTATTGCAATAGAAGAGACCTTTTCAGCAGCAGAGATTGCCTCTGGAACAAGAAAATAAAAGTCTGAGAAAAGCAAAGTCACAAGTTTGGCATGTTTATAGCACTGCGAAAGCCTGACTTGTATCAATTCCTTATCAGTTACACAAAGAGAAGAGACAGGACTTATTAAAAAAAAAAAAAGCATTCTGTGGTCTGTCAGCAAGATTCAGTTCAAGGATTTTTTCCTTAGTTCAGCATATTTCTCTCACCCATTTGGGACGTACTTACTTGACCAAAGTTAAGTTTAAGGCCTACTAAACTTTACTTCCACAATGGTGATTCCCATCGATGAGGATCGGGAGGGAGAGGAAGGATGAGGGGGAAAGATAAGGAGTTCAGTTTTAGCCATGTTGAGTTTGAGTTGACGTTGAGACATCCAGGTAGAGATGTCAGAGAGAGAGAGCTGGTGAGGCGAGCTTGAACAGATGGAGAGAGAGAGAGAGAGGGAGTAGAGAGAATGAGAGTTGAGTGTCATCAGCATAGAGGTGATATTGAAAGCCACGGGAGGCAATGAGTTTGCCTAGGGACAGGGTATAGCTAGAGAAGAGGAGAGAGCCAAGGACAGAGCCTTGGGGAACACCATTCGAGAGGGCAAGGGAGGAGGAGGTGGAGCTGGCAAGAGACACATTGAAGGAGTGGTCAGAGAGGTAGGAGGAGAACCAGTTGAGGACGGAGCCATGGAAGCCAAGGGAGTGAAGTGAATCCAGCAAGAGTGAGTGGTCAACAGTATCGAAGGCAGCAGAATTAACCCTGGACAGCAAGGAGATGCTACTGAGGATACCCCACCATTATACCATATTTTAGCAAGACAAGATCTTTCAAAAATGGGAATGTTTTTATTATGGCTTGAAAGAGGGGACAGTAGAAGGGTAGAGTGACAAACCCAAGGCCACAGAGTCAGGAACAGAGCTGAGATCAGAACTTATGAGCTTCCCATTTCCCCTTGAGTGCTCAGCTCAGTCCACCGAGTCACAACACACCCTTTCATTCACTACAGCAGGAGAGGGGCACTTTCTTCCTCCCACAGATCACTATGAAAGTCAGTACAAGCTCCACAGGCCAGACAGGAGTCGGGGTGAGGTTGCTTAAAGGGTGTGCTCAGGCTGGGGAAAAGGACAAGGAGGGTCTATACCAAGTATCCATACCCTATCCTGGAGGTCCTTCCTCCATCTCTGGCTCCCTTCCCCCGAGCTCTGTCTTTCAGTGCTTGAAGGGAGGGACTGGATCTGTGGGCCAGATTCAGGATCTGGAAAGGGAATAAAAGCAGCCACAGGCTGCTGGATACGGCCTAGACCTACACTAGAGCATCCGCTTAAGAGGTGGACATTTGCAGCGTTTTCACACAGATAAAATTAGCACTGATTGAATCGGTGTCCCTCTTACCAAGCTTGTAAGCAAATTTCAGGAATACTCATGAGATCTATGGCTTCTAGCAGTGCAGCGTCAACAAAGCCCATGAACTCTGGCCTCATTTCCACAAGAGGAGAAGACCACTCTAACATCGAACTTATCTGCAAGCCAGGCAGCCCACCCTGCCTTGCAACTCACCTTGTCTGGGGCATCTTCATGAACTGCGTGGCCACACTGCGGGAGGACTTGCATCTGGAACCTTCCTGCAGGTCAAACAGAGTCGGAGCAACTTTCAGAGTGGAAATCATGACTTGCCGTATGTATTAGCGTCCCCATTTATGGGGCAGGGAGCAAAAAGGTTACGATACAAAACAGTTGCACCCTGTGCTTTTATTCCCACCCCTCTAATAGGGATGTTACACTTTGTATCGATATTCCTGGCTGTAGGGACCGGACTGATAGGAGACTAGGAAATCAGGGCGCCAACTGTCTGCGCTACAGATCCTGCTGTTTGGCAGATTCAGAGGCAGGCAAAAATCTGGCTATTTCATTTACATGAGCTTCTCGGGGTCTCTCAGTTAAGCTAAACCTCCCAGCGCTCAGTTTGAGGACCGCTTAGCCAGAGATCCCGTTTTCTAGAAATGGCGACAGCCATCGCACCTGCTGTACCATGACCTTTATCCAGGGACCCCACAAGGGAAATCAGCGATGTGTGCATGTGGGGGAAGATGTTCAAAAGCCTCAACCGTTACTCCTCAAGCCTTGCCTGGAGTACTGTGTCCTGTTTCGGTCACTTCATTTTAAGGGAGGATATTGGCAAATTGGAGCAGCTTCATAGGAAGGCAACAAAAGAGGACAAAGGGTCTAGAAAGCAAGTCTTCTAAGGAAAGGTTGAAGGAACGGGGTTTGTTCAGCTAGAAAACGGCAAGGAACTGTTCTTTATGGCTACAGAGGGTAGGGACAGAAGTAACGGGCTCAAATTCTAGATCAGCCCCTGCGGTCATCGGGGGATGCTCTCCTGGAGGTCCCCTGAGTCCGCCAGGGGGCCACAATGGAGAGGGCCTTCTGGGTGGCTGCCCCACGGCTGTGGAACTCCCTGCCGGTGGAGGCTTGTTTGGCCCCGGCTCTCCCCTCGTTTCGACGCTGTAAGACATGGCTGTTCCGCCTGGCTTTTTGGGGGGGAGAAGGGGGTTAGGGATTTTTCTTCCTCCCTTTGTTGCTTATTTTAAAGTTGTTTTAATGTTTTTAATATTTGATATTGTGCGCCACCCAGAGCTGCCTGTGGCAGGACGGGCGGGTTAGAAATAGGTTAAATAAATAAAATAAGTAAATAAATAAATTACAAGGAGGTAGATTTTGGTTACAGATCGGGGGGAGGATATTCGTAATAGCAAGAGCCGTGCGGCAACGGAACAAGTTGCCCGGAGAGGTTATAGGCTCCATCAAGGTTTAAAAAAAGATGGCATGGCCACTTGTTGGGGATGTTGCAGCCGTCTGCCTCCTGCATCCAAGCAAGGGGGTTGGACTAGGTGGCACTTGAGGTCCCTTCTGACTCAGACATTCTAGGATTATTTGAAGTCTGGCAGCTCCCATGAGAAAGCAGAAGGGCTTAAAGCGAAACAGGAGGAAATTCAACATAACGGATGCCAAAAACCAAAGGGCTGGGACCAATCACCACAGAATGGCCAACAATGGGATTCTTAACGGCAGAGTGAACAAAAACTTTTCAACCGCGGGCCTCGGGGAGAGGGTCTGGATGTGACAGGAGCTAAGAGCTATTAGCGTACAATCAGGCATGGGAATACATTGGGGAAAGTAACTTGAGTCCCCATATAAATTGCCCCTGGCCAGGATCCTTTTTGCCTCGGGCAGCATAAATCACAACGTGCAGCATTAAACATTTACCTTGCATCTGGCCAATGGTTAGATCTTTATCCAGCCTGTCGACACCTAAAACAAGAACAGATGGGGGGGGAAGGTGCATGGAAAGGATGCCAAAAAGAAAGCATCAGTTCAAGGTCTGCTCAGATGGGTAGGTATGTACAATAAGAACAGCATCCTACCACCTAACTAGAGTATTCTCTTCTGCACACGCGAGGAGAAGGGAGGGAGAGGAGAGATTATAGCTAGGAAGGCTGAAGGGCCATCCACCTCTACAGGCTTTAAAGGAGTGCTCTACCAAGTTAGGTTTGAAGTTTCCCATCATGTAAGACTGACAATGGAATAAGGAGTCTTTCATCTTCAAGTTATTGGTTTCAATTCAGACCAGGCCTGCAGGAGTCAAAATTACAGCAGAGGTCATATTATTGGTTTTTGCTTTTGTTTGTTTTTTATTTAGCATTTCTACTGCACTTTCAGTGTTCAAAGTGCTTTACGGTCCTTATCCAGTTCACCCTTAACAGCCCTGTGAGGGATTAGGAGTATCAGCATTATGCCCGTTTTGCAGCTAGGGAACGGAGGCCGAGGGATAGGGACTTGCCCAAGACCACCCAGTCAGTTCACGGGTAAGGCGAGACTTAGGCCACACCACCTCTTTTGAAATGGGTGTCTACACTTAACACAGGAGAAAACGTTATGTTTGGCCACTTCAAGCATGGATTTTGCCACAGTGCAAATGTAGGTTTGCTGCCAGAAACAAATCTGAAAAACTGACAAGGAGACCATGATGCAGCTGATGAACACGGCGCACGATATTTGTTTGGAGATAATATCCTGTCCCAGGACATCTCTCAGCCAGGCCAACAGGGGGCATTCTACTTCCACCCCATTCCCCCAAGCAGATTGGACATTGAAGTCGCTTCTCCGTTTCACTCCCAAGTCCCAGTGGCCAGCTGGGCGTATCCATTTCCTTGCCAAGAGGCGGCCCGCGGGGCTTGTTGCGGAGTCCGTGCCGAGGGACAGCTGCCTCCACACAGGGCTCTCCCAGGGTGGGGGTCAGAGTCAATAGAGGGCAATATATAAGACACAGCGGCAGCACAAACACAGAGCCGTTTGAACATCTGTTAAAACTGCTCCGCCAAGGAACAGCATTAAAATTAGTGCCATAATGGGATGATCCGGTCTCTGCTATTTGCTCTTAGCTCCAGACAATCAAGAGATTATGCCCCACAACCAACTTGACTTACCCAATTCCTGTTTAAACCCAGCAGTGCTGCTGACCTTACATACATGTACACAATACACATGCACCTATGTCTCCAACTAATGAGCATGCTGTAAAGTAGGAAAGAAACCTTGAGAGACTAGGGCAGATAACCAGGATGAACAGGACACACGTCTACTACCCTCTCACCCCCAAGATCCCCACTCCCTTTCCTCTTAAAATACAAGCTGCCTGCAACTCAAGTCAATGGGTGGACAACTGTATACTAGGAACCCACTCACAGGTGGAGACCAGGCCATGTATTAACTCATGCCTGGAGCAGGAACCCGTGCTCCTGGTGCGGTTCCACTCCATGGCACACTGCCAAGGGAGAAGGTCGTGTGGGTTGGCACACACGACAACACATGGGCATGCCATCTGTTAGAGGGGGCCCCAGCTGGGAAGGAGGCTCTGTACACTGGCCATGCGCCTCGCTTGTCTCCTGCCTGCCTTGGAAGGAGCCCCCCGAGCCCTGCTCGTGTCCTTCTTGCCCAGGAAAGCGGCAAACAGAGCTCATGGCCAGCACTTGACGCAACCAGCCTGGAAGGGGACCCGAGGGCTGGCAGCCCCTTCTCAAGCTGCGACTGTCCATTGACACCCACAGGATTGTCTATCGGGTGCTGTCACCCACGGGATGAGGGGGGGGGGGGGAAGAGCATCCCATGACAGCTCAAAAACGAGAGGCTTGTCCTGTATTTAACACCCAATCATTTCTTGGAACTGTAATGTTTACGAAGGGGAGACGAGACAACACACCTACCCGCTAACAGCAGCAGCTTCGGAGTCGGGCAGCCAAGGAAGAGATTAGACAGGCCCCTAAACCACCCGTCCCAGTAGTTTTCTGTCTTTGCCAGTTCGATTCGCCATGTATACGTGTGTTCCTTCTTTGTCTGCAAGGGCACAGAGATCCGCGTTAACCCTGAACATGCTGCGAAAACAGCTCGATCAGAAAGGCAAGATGGTTAGGCTGTGGGGATTTCCTACATCACAAGCAGCCAAGAGTCCAGTAGGCTTTGGTCTGCTAGGAGAGGTCCCTTCCCTTCAGGAGGGAACTTCTTTTTTAGGCCTCCTACCTTGGACCAAGCTCCTTAACATCTGGGAATGTTTTCCAGCTGCAGGCAGCAGCATACAAGCCCAAAAGCCAGACATAATGCAGCCACTGAGAGGCTACCCAGTTTACACCAGATTTGCAGCTCTGAACAGAACTGCATAACTGATGGCTTCTCTTTTTTGGAAAGATTTTTACACATCCTCCTAAAAGCCTTGAGCTAGATGGGACAGATTTCCCTCAATGGCTGTTTGGCTCCCTTTCTCCTTCCATCCACCCCACCTCCAACTTTGGTGAATCCCGCCGTCGTGCAAGGGGCTGGACTAGAGGACGTTTAGGGTCCTTTCCAGCTCTGGGACCCGACAACAGTCTTCAGATGCAGGTCAAGACATGAACCCCTCTTCAAGGAGCACTCCCCACCTCGGCGTCATCTTCCTTCTTCCTTTTGTTAACGGACTCTCCGCCCTCATCTTCCTCTTCCTCTTCTTCCTCAATAATCCCCTCCACAATAGCTTTGGGGCCCTCGGGACTAGCAGCTCCTTCACATCTGATTGGAGGAGGGGGAGGAGAAAGACAATCAGAAATGGACTCCATTTTAAAAAGGCTTTGGATTGTTTCTATTTTTTAATACTGCTTTTTTTTTGGGGGGGGGGGTGAGGAAGAAAGGTTGAATGGTGAAATATTAGGGTGGGTTTGAATGCCACACCACCCCCTCTGGTGAAAATGCTGACGCCTCATCACGAGGCTTATTTTAAAGCCAGCTACTGGACAATGCAGATTATTTATATATTTAATTATTTATTTCAACATTTATATACTGCCCCCTCCTGCCCAATGGCAGCCCAGGGTGGTGAACAACATACAATAAAAACATAATACAAAAAAATACAATATAATATAAAACTTCCATTAAAACCAAAGACAACAAAGGCCCAAGAAAATAAATAATCCCTTACCTCAAAAGAAAAAAAACCCAAACCACCCACTACCTGTCCCCCCCATACCAAACGCCTGGCAAAACCACCAGGTTTTACATTGTCTATCCGGAGAGAGGCAAATCTCTACCGGGAGATAATTCCATAGCTGCGCCGCGGCTACCAAGAACACCCTCTCCAATTCTGCCCCCACAGGAAACCCAGGGGACCTTCAAGAGAGCTAGGGCTCCCGCAGCCGACCAGGGGCCGATCCAGGACACGAGGGTTTTAAAAGAGTATTAACCAAGACAACACCTTGAATCAGACCCGGAAGACTATAGGCAGCCAGTGCAGAGAACAGGTGTTATGTGCTCCCAGCGGGAGAAGAGACAACGCATTCTGCACCAGCTGCAGCCTCCAGGTCATCACCAAGGGTAGAGTGTGTTGCAGTAGCCCAATCCTGAGGTGATGAATGCATTGATGACCATGGCAAGATCAGAGCCTGAGATGTACAGTTGGAGACGTCAGACCAGATGTAGTTTACCAAACACACTCCTTGCCACAGCTGCCCCCTGGATATCCAGTGGAAGCTGCAAATCGAGAACTTCTAGACACCAAACCTGAGGGACCAAGGAGGGACGCACCCTGTCAATGATGGGGGCCTCCAGTCCCTTGCCCTTACCCACCAACATCACCTCCATCTTGTTGGGATTCACCTTCAGACAGCTTGTCCACATCCAATCCCCCACCGTAGCCAGACACTGAGCAAAACACCAAGACTGCTGGGTCTGGGTCAGATGAAAATGAGAGGTACAACTGGGTGTCATCAGCATACTGGTGAACACCGAACTTCAAACTCTCTCACAATCTCGCCCAAAGGCTGCATGTACACATTGAACAGGAGAGGGGACAAAATGGATCCCTGCGGAACTCCACACGTGAGGTCCTGGGGGTGATGATGTACAGTCCCCCAGTACCACACACTGAGTTCTTCCAGCCAGGAACAAACAGAACCATTCAAGAACAGTCCTGCCCATCCCGGCATGGTCCCACAGGTGGGTCACCAGCATCTCATGGTCAACCATGTCAACGAATCAGAAGAATGGACCGACCTCGGTCCATTACCCAGTGTAGATGGTCGACCAAGGCACAAGCGCAGTCTCAGTGCGCCCAGGCGAAAGTCAGACTGAGGGATCAAGGAAACAGTTGCGGTCCAGATGCCACTGCAACTACTGGGCTACTGCCCGTTCAATAACCTTCCTGGATCAGACCCTGCTGTCAACCGGGGTCATCTTTCTTGAGGTCCCTCTGGTTTCCTGGGGGACCACTATGGAGAGAACATTCTCAGTGGCCCCACCAAGGCTGTGGAACTCCCTCCCGGCAGAGGCCTGGCTGGCCCCAGACCTATCCTCTTCTAGATGACTTTGCAAGACCTGGCTGTTCCATCAGGCTTTTGGCGAGAGAGACAGGTAGGGTGGGAAGGTTTCTTGCTTTTGTTTTATGACTTCTCTTCGTAAGAGTCTTTTATATTTGTATTTTAATGTTTTATTTTTTTGAGATTGTAAGCCATCCCAAGCTGCTGTGCAGGAAGGACAGGGTATAAAGTTTAAAAATAAATAGATAAACAGGGAAGGTTAGAGACTGGCTGATAGTTGGCGAGGGTGTCAGTGGCCGTGATCCTATGGTCTGCGGATCCCTGCACACAAGCCATGTGTGCTTGCAAGGTTTACGCACAGCACAATGTGCTGGGAATGCAGCTGCACACAGGTCCCATGCAGCTGCGCACGTATGTGGCTCCGCAGACCATGGGATCGGGGCCAATGTCCAAGCGCTGGCTTCTTGAGAAAAGGCCACACCACGGCCTCCTTCAGGCACCCCGCAACCTTGCCCTCCACAAGGGAGACACCGCCAACCCCTGCCAGCAACGACCCCAACGTCTCCAGGCTGGCTTTCACCAGTCAGGACAGACAAGAATCAAGTTCACAAGTCGTGACCCTCACAGCAGCTCCACCGCATCAGTGGACGATACCTGCTGAAACTAATCACACAAAACCAGACCAGACTTTCATAACTTTAGGTATATCTACTGCATTAATTGTGGTGAATACGAGCGATTTTGTTCGCAAAATAGTCGATAAAGAGATCACTGGAAGATTCCAGTTCCAGGTGGAGGGAGGCTGGACTGACCAGCCCCTTCACCACACGGAAAAGCTCAGCTGGACGCAACTTTGCAGATGATATGATGGCAGGAAAGGAACTCCGCTTTGCTGTCTGCATAACCACGGCATCGGCTTTAAACAGCTCTATGCCGCAAATTGTTGGCTTCAGTACGAGTACGGTGCCACCATCACTCTGTCTCCCCTCCTGCTTCAGCAGACGCAAGTCTTCCGTGAACCACAGGGCCCTGCGTTACCTATGTTCACGAAGCGGACGCTTGGGAACCATTTGGTTGATGGCCTCGGCCAACAAGGTGTTTTAGAGAGCAACGAGCTCATCAAGTCATCGGCCGTCAAGGTTGGAAGGTATATCCCCCAAAGCATTCCGGAAGCGATCTGGTTCCATAAGCTTTCAGGGGCAAACCATACAAGTATGACATGCACCAGGAGACTTGCCTGTAGAGATAATGGTCTGTCCATGACAAGGGCACAGACGACACCTCCCCCATTAATAGGTTCCCTGCCTCAAGGTCAGTGCAAAATACCAAATCTAGAGTATGCCCACCACCACCACCACCACTCATGAGTCGGGCCAGATGCCACCTGAGACAGGCCCATAGTTGCCATGAACTTTTGCTCTGCCCCCTTAACACTGGCATCGGTGTGAATACTGAAATCCCCCAAGACCACCAGCCTCAGGGATCGCAATACCATCACCGATACCAGATCAGCTAGAGCAAGTAGAGATGCTGCCATACAAGTAGCAGCGCCAGTCTGTCTCTATGGGCCAAACCAATCATGAGATGAAAGCCCTCTCTACTGGATAGCGTTTGCACTGGATATCTCCAAACGGACCAGTTGTCCCTAAAAACAATGGTCACACCGTCCCTCCGTCCATGGCTGATGATGCACAGAGTACCCAGCTGGAACAAGGTCTGCCAAAATAGGCCAACTCTGTGTCGGGTACCTGGCACTGAACCACCATTCATTAAAGACAGATCCTTGCCCTGAGGGGGCTTACAAACTAGTCTGCACATTAAGTGTTGGGGATTTTGGGGGGTGGGGTGGTGGGGTTAAGCTTTAATTTGTACAATTTTAACTTGGGAGTCCTGAAAACCCTGCATTCTCTTGCATTTATGTTGCTTTGTGCTACTTCCGTCGTCAACCATGGCCAGCGCTGGCAGGTAAATAAAAACAAGGAACTGACAGACAAAAAAAAAACCAAAAACCCACCAATGCGTCTTTGGCTCATTTCTGCACAGCTCCAAACCTCAAAACATTTAAGGAGGTTTTCGGAAACAGAACCTACTGTTTGACTTGGCCAACCATGGAAACTCGGGCAGACTCGAGATTTCTTATCTGTCCACTTTTTACACTAGAGAAAAGGAAATAAGGACAAGTTAGCCACCATCAAATGACAACTGGTTACATTTGCCGATTCCCTCCACCCTCCCGGGAGCACCCAATGTTGAAATAGTCTTGGCAATAACAGAAACAGCCCACAAAGTTCTACCATCAAGCGTACATGCATCTAGACACACACGGGACCTGAGTTCACTTGCATTTACCCTGTCGCCACCAATGGGGAAACAGTGAAAATGGGTCCCTGCACATGGGCAGTGATTTCCAAATTATTTGCCCAGGTGACCCCATTTTGAGACTTAGGTAGAACTCCTAGACCAAGAAATGCAAAGTATGGGTGTTAACAGACATAATGCTAGCTACTCCAATTGGCTTTAAAAACACATTGCAATTTAGAACAGAAAAGGGGGAAGGAAACCTAGGAAGAGACATGGATATATGCATTTCCATTTTAAACATGGGAAACTAAGTCTGAGAGAAAGTGATTTGTCCAAGGGCACCCAGTGAGTTCATGGCTAAGACAGGATCTGAATGCTGGTCTCTTAGGTCTGAGTTCAGCACCTTATCCGGGATGAGGCTAACGTGGGAAACCGCTATAAAAGGTCGCCACAAACACGCAGCGGTGTAAACATCTTTCATGCAGCTGCATGCCCAGGAAGACGGCATCGAATTCAACACAGGTCAGATTTGCACATATTATGTCTTGTAGAATCCATCATTAACTGGGATTGCAACCTAATCCCACAGGGAGCTCACGACCCACAGTTTGGGGTTTTCTCACCTAGCAAGTCTAGTATTCCCAGAACACAACCACCTATTTGGCCTTGGTCTAGTATGTAGGTCTCAAACAGGAATCAAAGTTATACACATGACAAATGGCCTTGCTGCATCAGGATCCAAGTCACAATCTGATGTCTGAACAAAAATGTGCTTCTTCCAAGAACTTAATACAGTGTGATCCGCTCAGTGAAGTTGGAGGGGGAAAGAGTCCACTGACTGGCACGTTACCTCCACTCGATGGCATTTTCAAGTGACTTGAACGTCTTGGGACGACTCCGTAAGAAGTTCTGCATGCTGTTCAAGGCATCCATGGCTGTGCCTGGAAACAGGAAGGGGTAGAATTTGCAGAGAAACATTGGTGTAACAGCCACAAAGGGTGAGTGTAGTGGGGGCAGGCATCGGTTTCAGGATCAGAGGCAAGACATGGCAGTGCGGATCTTAAAGCTAGGGTTCACACTCACCTGCTTTCCACAGATTTATTAAAAAGCTGGCTGACAAGCCAGGAAAACGAAAAAATGTTTTGCACAATCATTCTTAGTAGACAGTACAAAGTTTTCATCTCTGCAATTATTATTATTATTATTAGCAAGCATTTATATAGCGCCAGCAACGTACCTGGCGCTTTACAAAGTAATGGAATAGACACGGTCCCTGCCCCTAGGGCTTACAATCTGAGACCGGGGGGGGCACAAGTGGGGGACGAAGGAAGGGGAACAGAGGGAGAGTCAAGGAGTGTAACATTAGACCCAGTGTCTGTCCTAATCTGGGTGCACACGCTTTGCAGGTTGCTGTCCCCCCAACAGGCAGGAGGGGAGACAGGACTTCAATTTTGAGAGGGTGTCTGTTCCTGCCAGTAGAGAGCGGTGCTGAGTATCATGCACCAGAAGTCAAGTCATCCCAGGCTATCTTTGCTCTGATTAAGAATAAAATGAGGTTGCGTTGAAGTCGCAAACAAGGTCACATGGAAATGCCTGACAGGCAAAATTCACACAAAGAACTGGGCTTCCATAACCATAATCACCAAACAGGTGGTAGAACTCTGCATGGGCCAAATATTTGGGACCAACGCCAATTACATTGGGCCCACCCTGAATCTGATGCAGCCAAGTTCTTCCGAGCCTGAGGTCAATGCGTTTGGGTGCCCTGCCCGCACAACCGAGTACTGCAATGTCCCTGTGCTCCATAAGGGGAGGTGCTACATCAGAAAAGGGGCTAAGGGGTTCCCCTGGCCCCTTTTCAGTGTCGTCACAGCACTCCAGGAGGCGTGGAGCCTCCTGAGGTTGGAGAGCTCAGGCAGAGAATGAACCCAGCCCAACAGGACCTGTAAGATCCCAGGCCTCTAAGAGCTGGTTCATTCGTAGGTGGTGAAAAACCCTTCTCTACCAGAAAAGGCCTAGCGCTCTTACTGATGAAATGAATGATGGTGAAAGAATTGGAAACACAGGGTTCTGCCCAGGGACTTATAAGCTTACCTTCCACTACATCAATCATGCACAGACCCAGCAAACTAGGTATCAGGTTGGATGATGCTGTGTGCACTGCAAGCGCGCCACCCATACTGTGTCCAATCAGCATAATGGGAGGAGGAAGGTCTCCGTACATGGCATCTACCACGTTCCCAATGTCCCTGGCAAATAAGAGACGCAAAACGGGTTGTGTGCATACGTTCGTGAAAGATTTGTAAGAGTCGCACGGCTGATTTTCAGGGCCCTGAGAGGTACAGGTCCTGGCTATATTGGAGACCTGCTCCTCTTGGCTTGCTGTGCTCAGAAAGCACCCGTTGTTTGGGGATCCGCCATCACGCCTTCAGCTGGCAGGCGAGCCAGCATTTACTGTGGCACTCCCCGCACAGATGTTTGTCTTAGCTCCTCCCTCTTCACCTACGTTTGACTGGACAGCTCCTCCCCAATCGTATACAGGCAGCCAAGCTCTCCTTATTAACACACACCAAAGCCTAACATTGGAGAGAGGGAGGGAAGAGCGACTCCTTCCCTGGCAAGCCCCATCCATCTTTCTCCATGCCTAGTCCCGCCTCCTTGGCAACCACATCATCGGGCTGCCTGATAACTGCCAAGTCCTGAAAAGACTGAAGAAGGGAGAGTAAGATGGGGGGAGTCCAGAAGAAAGGGAAGCTAAGAAAGTCAGGAAGGGCAGTGAAGGAGTGGGTAGGGACCGTGGGGAATGCATAAAGTGGGGCAGCAACGGAGTCCCGAAAGCAAGCTGACAAATACTTTAAATCTTTCAATGTAGCTTTGCTGATTAAAGAGGCCCCCATCTGTGGTCAGACAAGACTGAAGATCTGCCTCTTGTAGCAATACCTTTGCTCCTGGCCACAGCCACTAACCAAATGGGGACGTTCCCAAGCCACCCAAGCTGTTAAAGAAACTTATTTGGTATCTTAATTTTAGCTGTCTGAGAGGGAGACAGTTGTGGTAAGTGGACAGTTTAAATCAAAATAACTACTTTAGAATCCATTACTTGACAGCAGTGATGTGGGTTTTCTGGAAATTTTCCGATGAAACATTTAATTTTTTTCCCCCCCAATGCCCAAAATCAACTGGAATTTGATTTAGCATGATTATCTGACTTGTACTTAGTAAACAAAACTCAAAAAGTACATGATGTTAATTTTATGTGCTGGATAAAAAGCTAAAAAAAAATTAAATAGCCAAAAGTAGTTGAACTAAAATTCATTTGGGGGAAGAAATCAATAAAGTGCACTTGGTGGGCTCAGTCCCAAGCTCTCAGCTGCATGCAAACTGCATGGATCCTCGGTGTGGCCAATGTGGTTTAAATGTTCAAGCAAATTCAAAGCTTCACTTGGAAATTATTTTCATTGGAATTAAGTATTGGTATCCATTCATTACATTACTAATTAATTTGATGAAACAATGCGTTTTTAGAACCGGAAAATCTTCTGGAAAAATATAGCAGAAAATTTTCCACCCCACATCACTGCTTGACACAGAGAAAGGTTTCAAGAGGAAGGCAGCCTGTCCCCCCGTTCAAGCGTCTGTGTCATCCAAGATCGGCTCATCATCACAGATGGCATCTCCTCAGGATGTCACACGCACATCAGGAGCCAAGGATGCAGCAGCGAGGGGCAAGAAGAATCAAAGTATATTTCACAGATGTCTCCTTCGAACCAACCACGCAGGTTTGTTTGTACAACAAACTCTAACCTTCATGACTATGGTAGTGGTTGAACACTCTAAATGCGAGTGTCCTCATATTTTTAGTGCAAGATGATTGCTTCCCTGACGGCTTGTCAAAAGAAGGGCTTGCCTTCAGAAGCAGGTCACTGCAGTCTGATTAAACAGCTCCCTCAACAGACCTGAAAGTCTTGCAGCATAGATTTTTCTCACTGCAGTAGCTCCAAACAGCACATGGGTCATGAACATTGGGATTTAAATGTTAAAATAAATAATTTTAAAAATCCAAATGTATTTTCATGAAATCACTCTTTAAAACATGCAAAACATCTGCTACCCGCGTCTGTAGGACAGGGGTGCGCTGAAGGGCATTCTCGGTTGCTGCCCTAGTTTTACAGAATTCCCTTCCCCGGGAGGTTCGCTTGAGTCCGAGCATCTTCCAGAGGCAGAGTGCAAAACTTTTATTTGGAAGAGCATTTGGTGGGCAGGGATGAGGGCTGGTTGGGTTACTGGGGAGGGTGGGAATTTTGAGGAGAGGGAGTGTTGGAGTGTATGGATTTTTATTCTTTTATTATTGTAAGCCGCCCTAAGTCCCTGTGGGAAGGGCGGCGTATAGATTTGAAAAAACAAACAGTGGATACTCTTTAGGCTGTTCCTCCTAATCTCAGTGGTGAAACACACTACCCCTAACACAAATGCTATACACCAGGAGTGGCTAAGCTGTGCCTACTACCCCTGTATGACTGGCCATTACCTTTAAGCGGTTTGTTTACTCCCACGTTCTTTCTTAACATAGGTCTTCCAGACGCCCAACTTGTTTTTAAATGCCAGCAACCCTACTTCTCTCTTAACTTGCAATCCACATCGCCTAGAAGCTTGCTTGTTATGCCAGCACCTTCCCTAATGTGTGTGTTCACATATACAGACCTCTCTTGCAGTTGCTCATTTTTAATTGTGACTTGTCCATTGCCCAAGGAAGAGTCTTATGCAGGTCAAAGGTTTGGATTCCCTAATCAACGAAACTTAGTCCAATAAAAAGATCAACACGTGCACTACTGTGCCTCCATCTATTACTTTTGGGACCAACACGGCAACCACATCCTCTCTCTAGACTTCATGGTCCTGTGCCTTACTTCATTGCACCTGAATCTCAGCAGCTAAATCGCTGCTGTTTCTCAGGAGCTCAGCAGTCAGGACCACAGAGGCCTGGGCTCCACCACCCAATCAGGAAACAGGAGAGATGTGCATCCACAGGCACGCATCTCTCTTATAGCTCTCAACCACATGAAGGTTTTGGTACATTGTTCTTGGGGGTGGGATTTTGCTCACAAACCACTTACTCTGGAGTAGCCCCATTGAATCCTTGTGGCTTACTAGCAGTAACTAACTAGTAGTAGTAGTAACTAGTAAGTGGTTCTTGGAACGCAATGTCTTCATAGCCCAAGGGAGGAAAGATGCGTGATTCAAAGCATAGCGTTCTTTACGCCATCCCTACCTTCCTGCTGGCTTCGTTGTCTATACCCCCCTCAGCCCCCTCCCTACCTGTAGTTCCGGCACTTAGCACTAAGGCCCCTGATCACCAGGCACTATGACATCATGCCCATTGTGACAGGTCATGTGTGACGAGACAGCCAGGCAGGGAGCAGCAACGGCTGTACCATGTCATTAGGGATTTGTAGACCCTCATCTCTCTGGAACCCTTTGATGCTCAAACATGGGATGGGCATTTTGGCCGCGTCTCAGTGAGACCTTTAAAACATGGTATCACACATCGGCTTGGCTGGTGTAGTTCCAGAGATGATACAGGGTCACAGACAAAACACAGGGAGACAGAGACGCGGCCTCCAGAGAAGGCAGAGTTCCCCATTACGCTTCACGTAAAGAACACCTAAAAACTAGTAGTTGAATTAAAAGTTGAGAAGTCCTAATTAAAGAAACAAACCAACATCACCAGTGGACATACTTTGACATCGTTTCTGCAGAGAGATCTTCAGGATCCCTAACTTTTGTCTCACCTGCAATGCAAACAAAAAACCAAAGCACATTAACAAGCAAACTCATACAGCCAGGTTTTCTATGCAGGATCAGCTACAGACTCAGACGCTAGAGAGTCTATAATACCTGAATCTGTAGCTGATCCTACATAGAGGTTTCCAGCAATTAACACCACAATTTCTGACTGTGTTTTGGTAGGGTCTCTTCGCTATCAGCATGGACAAGTAACAGGATTTAGGGGAAATGCTTGGTAAAGTTATATGAATGCAAAGATTGGCAGGCCATACTGGCAACTTCGAACACTGAAAAAACAACTGATTTCTGCAACATGGCACACCAACAAAGCCATTCGTAGAGTGAAATGACCCACAGAGACAGCTGATCACAGCACATCACAATTGCAATGCTACATCCCAGCATTCTGTGATCTGTCTGAAAGAAAAGAGGAACCCCTGGTTTTGTCGCATTTCACAAATCACAGTATTCAAAAACTTATCTAGTATACAGCAATGTTTTAATGATAATTTTGCAGGAATAGTCTAAACCCCTAAGTAGGTCTTTTGAAAAATTATTCAGGAAAAATCCATTTAAATTCACATGGAAATGTGAGAAAAATATTCCATGGTATAAACTGGATTGCAAGTCTCAAGTTACTTACCATGACCTCTGAGATCTAAAGCCACGATCCTACACTGAATCCTGTTAATGATCGCAGACTGCAAGAAGGGAGAAAGAGTTTGCAAAGTATCATACCTCACCCAAGGAAGGTAAATTTCACAAAACTAAACCAATTACTGCAATAAAAGCAAAGACCACAAGGGAGTGGTGTGTAGAACAAAAACAGTACGCTTTACTGTCTGATTCATGGAGCAGGATCAAGGTGCACAGATACTACAGAGGGGAAGTTAAAGACCAGTATGAACTGACTCAACAGAAGTTTTGAAACAGAAAAATCACTTTCACAGAATAAAATCCCCAAAATTTACAAAGCACCCGAAAAGTAAACATCCTTAACAGCAACCGTTTTCCTCTTCCCACAAGCTGTACATACACAAAAACTGGCTTTTTAGAACAGCTCAAAAACATAGCAGCTGCTTGACAGCAAAGATTCCACTCTCCCCTAAAGAATGAAATTTTGCAGCGATATCAAAGACACTTAACGCTCCGCTCCCCCCCTCCGCCAAACTGCTAACAAATGATGTTGCTTTTTAAAGTAATAAAAAGCTGAATATCATGCTTAATTTGTTCCTGACATCGAAATAAATTTGCATAAATTGTTTCAGGCATCATAGTGATAAAGCAGCATTCTGAGCTAAAGAGAAAGCCTCAAAAATAGAGTTTTTTGTGTTAAAAAAATAAAAATCAATCACTGGTTGAAATGACTTGCCAATAGTAGTGGGAAGATTTGTTGAAGGGCTCAAAATAAAAGGAGAGTTGGAGAGAAGAATCCACTTGACAGCCAGAGACAGACAGTGCAATGACCAGATACTTCAAGACTTGGCATTTGAGAAAAAACACTGCTAGACTGACAGTCGCCCGTGTATCATCAGCTTCTAGGGTTAGGAACGCACTATATTTTATAGTATTCCAGACAAGCTTCTTATCCTTTTGTTTGTATAAAATATCCATTTCCAGCAGGTCACAAGACACTGGACTCCAGAATTTCATCATACTGGTGGTAACTATTTGATTCCCTCCTCAACCCCTTCAATTCCAACACGATTGTAGCAGGCACCATCTTGAGAACTGCTACAGCTAAAAGCTCAAAACTTCATTACTATTAATTACTTCTACAACGCCAGTGTTGTGCTAACTCTGAATAGCGGTAATTCGAGACAGGTTCCTGCCACAATGGGCCTAATCTACAATCTAGGATTGACAAGGAAGGGGACACAAGGGAGCAGGGAGAATCTAGGGAGACACAGGGGGTGAAAACAGACATGCCGCTAACCACCCTTTAACCAACCTTGGGGGTCATTTATGCATGTTGCAGGGCTGCATAGGGCACCAATACAGCCCTGCAACATGCATAAATAACCACCAAGGGTGGTTTAAGGGTGGTTAGTGTCATGTCTGTTTTCACCCAAAGATGCACGCATTGGCATTTTATAGATGGGGAACGGAGGCCGAGAGACAATGACTTTCCCAACTTCTTGAATGTATTCCTGTCTCTCCCTATGTGCCTGTCCCCACTTATCTTATCTCCTTTGTCTAGGATTGTAATGCCCTTGGGGCAGGGACTTGTCTCTAACACCAGCAGTTCAGTGCCAGACACATTGCTAGCATCATAATCATCTGATGCCCTTGCTCTCAAATCTAATCGCTTTATTACCTGTTCTCCCCTGCTGTTTGTGTGAATCAATATTCCATGTGCCCCCAAAGCCTCACGTTGATGGCTATGAATGACCTCATCGGAGCACCCCACCCCACAGAGAATACATGTAGTTGGTTTGTGTTGGGGGGGGCTGGTCTAGCGGACGTTAAGCTTTTGTAAGGTTTGCTTCCTAGAGACTATGCTAAAATGTGCCATATAATAAATAAAAACTTGAAACACTTAAGCCGCAGGCAAGGGAGAAACCACCAGCACATCATGATTTACATTCTGAATTCCTGGGTAAAAGGGCACAATCCCAGGTCATATGGTGGGGCCAGCTGGCTTTATTTTTTACCTGTCGACCTTTTTATATCAAATTTATAGGAAAAAAATTTGAATGCAAATTTGATGGAAAAAACTGACACCTCGAAATTAGCTGCCAGCGATTTATCATCAGTGCCAGTTTCAGCATCTCTCAAACATCACACCCTGCTGAAATAATATCACAGCCTGGGGTAGAGAGGAGATATTATTAATGCACGTGAGAACTCCAAGCAGGCAACGTGCATCTTCTCTTCTCCATCCACGGGTTCCCTCTCCTGTTTGCATCCAGAACAAACTCCTTGTCCTCACCTTCCAAGCTCTTCATGGCCTTCCTCCTCCCAAGGTTTCTGCCCTCTTTTCCACTACGTCCCCACCTGGGGGACTTTGCTGCTCTGCTGCCACCACCCTTGCCTGCCTCAAAATCTCCTGCCCCCTGAACCATCTTTGCTTTTCCTATGCAGAGAACTCTCTCCTCCACATACATGCTACTACAAATCCATCCTAAAAAACCCTCTAATTTTTGTCTGGCTTTGCCTAGCTCCCCACCTCATTTAGGTTTCTTCTTAGACTCTCGTATCTTTCAGAATCACCCTCCTCTCTCTTTGTAACATTTACTGCCAGTGATAAAGAGCCTGCATCTTAAAATGCTCAAGTCAAATCGGGTCACATTAGAAGAGGTTTTCATGTCGTTTATAGATGGGAAGGAGACCATGACGTACATTTCTACTTTCAGCAAACTTGCTTACCGTGAACACAGCCCAGGAAAGAGCAGAGTGGCCCCCACCATGGAGCAAAAGCAAGACAGGACCCTCCGACCCGCTTTTGTAAATTCGAAAAGTGTATGAACAGTTAAGGACAACGTTTCTCCGTCACCTGCTTTTAGTCACTGCATCAAGTTACACACCACACACAAACAAGGCTGTCAATGCTTTGTCATGGCTCGCTAATACACAGGACCAAATTTTGCCCTTGATTCAACCTCAACAGGTAAGATGTATGAATTCCATGAGATGGAGGGGAGGTAAATATTAGTCTACTATATTCTTTGCCTTCTTTTTACACCTCCTCGTCTCTGAGAATAGAAACCATATCGAAGACAATAAAACATCAGAGGAGAGACAAAGACTGGATGTCTGGGAGACTGACAGTCCATTGTTCTACCTACCACACACGGCCAATAGCAGATGCCAGGGGAGGCATCGGACAAATCCACCTAGGTCTCTTTCAGGTCAATTAAATTACTCGTAGAATCTTAAGAGTTGGAAGGGACCTCAAGACTCATCTACTCCAACCCCCTGCTTGGATGCAGGATGAGCACAGCTCCATGTCCAGCCTTTCTGAAAACCTTAAGAAATGGAGAGCCTACGGCCGCCCTAGGCAACTTGTTCCATTGCTGCACCCCTCTTACTGTTAGCCAAAATCTACCTTCCTGCAGCTAAATCCTACCCTCTGCAGAACAGTTCCCCGCCATCTTCTCTGGAATGCAAGGGAACCCAGCATGGGACGATGCCAATTCACAGCTTCACCTCAGGCAGCCTGTGCTGTCACGGCTTGTGGAGAGCCCATTAAGCGGCTCCCCCCTCGTTCCTTTCGTTCACAGGTTGAACGAGCAAAGGATAAAGCGAGCTCAGTTTCCTTGTTGAATTCGGTGAGAATGAACACACAAGCCACCATATACCTGGCTCTGTCTGACACCACGACAGGTATCCGAGTTAGAGCCTTTCAATCTAACTGGGTCCCCCCACCCCCATTTCTGATGCACCCCTGCCCGCTAAGGGGAATGGGTGAGACAATACAGTTGTCATGCTCCTTTCCAACAGGCCCCCATTCTTTACAGAGCACAGGGATGTCATGGCACTCTGCAGGGGCCAGAGCTCCGAGGGCCAGAGCACAATTGGGTTAAACTGGGCCTCAGAAGGAGCCATCTGCATTAGAAGCTTCTCGTGCCCAAGCAGAGAGACATTTCTCCTCTCCACCAAACATGGAATGAACAGAGCGCTGATCGTACTAAGTAACAGGGAAGGGCCTGTGCGGCATGGACGTTTTCTCACTGGAGAAGTACCCCTGCTCCCTCGGAGTAACAGCCGTTAGACCGAGTCATCTCCTGTTTAACAAGCGAGGGTGGCTCGATATCCGATTTCCAGAGATGAAATCTAGCACGCATTAGCCTACTGAGCTGGGCAGGCCCCTAGGGGCTTTCAGGTGCTTCTCCATCCCTTGCAGCTGGCTCAGAATGCAGCAGCACGTCGGCTTCTTGGTTTGGGCAGCCATGATCACATTATGCCCACCCTGCGTTCTTTGCATCGGCTGCCTGTAGGGCAACAGATTGGCACTGGGTTTTCAGGACCCCGAACGGTCCAGGCCCTGGCTATATTCAAGATCTGCTCCTGGAGCCTGGCTCTGATGGCTATCTGTTTGGGATGCTGCCATCACCCCTTAAGTAAGCAGACGATCAGGGCCTTTGCTGTGGCGGGCAGGCCTCTCAGTGTGGAAGTCGCACCCTCCAGATGTCCGTCTTAGTTCCTCCCGCCTCACCTTTAAAAAGCCACCCGAAGACTTATTGGTTCAGCTGCTTTTATGATCCACTGGCTGGTTCCCCTTAATGCATTTCCTCTCTCCTCCCTCTTTACCTTCAACTTTTAAATGGGCTTGTTTTTAAAATGGATTTTATATTGCTTTATTACTATGTTGTATAGTGCTCCAAGTGCCATTTTGGCCGGGGGGGGGAGGGGGGAGGGAGGGAGGGAGGGTGGACTAAAAGTTATCATAATCAAAAATTAGCTGAAGTGAGAAAGCAATAAGAAGGAGCCAGTCTTACTAGATATTCTTCCTTCCCAGTACAGTAGCTGGTAGTAAAAGCATTGCCTGAACGACACTGTTTATTAAAAAGGTGAAGCTGGGTAACAAAAGAAAACAGAACAGTTAACTTGAGAGAATCTTCCGATAAACACAAGGATACATGCTATTATCATTCACCGAGAGCAGGACAAACTCAGTGGGGAGGAAAAAAGGATATATCTTTTCCTGTTTCATTCTCAACCACAACATCTTCCATCGATTCAAAATACTGGCTCCAAGGGACCGGGGAGTAGTCTCGCTTCCTTCCAGGGCTGCAAACACACACAAAAGTCTTATAAGTAAAGATAGCCACTCAGGTGGGGAAAGCAGGAGTACACAAAAAGTTAAACCAGGTACCCAGGAAGATCTTCTTCCTGTCATTTGCAGGATTCAGTTTCGATACATACGGCAATCTCCCATTCCTCCCCTAAGTTTCTTTTTGGTGGCACTAGCAGATCAGACAATCATGCAGAAGCAAAGCATTAGCCTTGAAGACAAGAATGTTTTCCTACTTAGTGATGTTGAGCCAGACATTAAGATAATACAAAGCAAATACAAAGCTTAATTACAGACAAAACCTAATTACAGACCATAAAAAGCTTAAGACTCCTACGATTAATTATTTCTATAGCACCACTAGGCCTACACAGCGCTTTAGTCACAGGTTTCAGAGCCGGGGCCCTGCCCAGTGCATTTACAGTCTAAGATGGACACGGGTGAGGGGACCACAGGGGGAGAAAGACACACATATTCCCATTTTAGAGATGGGGAACTGAGGCTGAGAGATTGTGACTTGCCCAGTGAGTTCATGGCTAGGGCGACATTTGAACCCTGATCTCTCCGGTCCAAGTTCAGCATCATAGCCACTACAGCACACTGGCTGTGGGATAGGACCGGGGGTGGGGTGGGGTGGGGCAGACCCTCCAGTGGGGGTGACATGGATCCCAGGTGCCAAGACAACCCGGGCAGCAGCGAGGCCTGCCGGAACAGAAAACAAGGAGCGCCAGGGAGGCAGCTCCTCCAGCCATGGCTAGTGCTGCATCAAACTACAACCCCCAGGAGCCCTCGGGGCACGGGGAGAAACAGCCCTCGACGTCATTAGGTGTCGCCCAGGATGGTGCAGAAAAGGGAGATGGGGGTGGGTCAGCACCACGTGACCCAGAGGGTGAAGGAGAGGCCAGACCCTCCTCTTAGCAGCACAGGACGGGTTTGCAATGACTGCCAGAACCCAGCTGTGAGGAACCCAGCGGGCCCATTCCCCACCCAAAGTAGGGTGGGGCATAGGAGAGGTAGAGGGGCTGGAGAGGTAGGTGGGAGGAAGGAAGGGACCCCCGAAGTCCCTTTCCCCCCCCCCCTACAGCAAAAGGTGACCCCACTCACTGGGAACCACAAGGTGCCTCCCCCGCCAAGCCTTGATCACGACAGGCTCTCAGATCGTAAGTGCTGCCAGACCGCGTCTGACCAAAGGTCCATTCAACCTAGCATCCAGTCTCCAACAGCGGCCACCTTCAGCAGCTCCAGAAGCGCACAAGAGCTTACAACAGAGCAATCCGTTCCCTGCTACTGACGCCCAGCTGTCCGAGGTTACCTACCCCAGCCACCTGGACTAATATCCTGAATAACATTAATCGGTTACGTTATTCAGGATGAAACCGCCAACCATGTACGTATTATGGAAACCTCGCTGGATGAGGCCGTTGGCCTGTATTGAGCCGTATGGTGCCAGCTGGGTATTCCGTGCAGCGTTAGCCTCAGATCGGTGGGAAGGAGGTGGAGTGGTGGTGATTTGTAGGGAAAATCTGGCCCATCAAAGGTATCTAGTGCCTAACTTAGCCAACATAGGATGTGCCCACCTTGTGTTTGGGAACCATGATAATTCGGGGATTCTGTTGACGTACCGGCCACCCTGCTGCCCAACAGAGTGCCTGATCGAGCTGGCTCGCACTGAATCCAACTGACTGTGCCATAGATTCCTTTTGAAGGACTATGCATGGCATAGCAACGCAAGTGGCCAGGACAGCTTCCCTCACCACTACCACCGCGCCTGCAAACTCTTCTCCAGAGGAGCTGATCCAGATTTAACCAGGACGGCTAATGCCCGGCTTGTTTCCACTTGGTATCCGAGTCATCTAATGCCTGCTGCGATGAGTTTGCACCGTGCAGACAACATTGCTCCTTTTCACCTCGATTGGGGGCTGCTAATTTGACTGCAGTCAGTTTGTGGCTAGGGAAGCTCAGTCCTATCCTTTATACTTGGATCAGTTTCAACTGGTATTTATTTATTTATTCTATTTATTTTGATTTCTAGCCCGCTCTCCCCACAGAGAGGCTCAGGGCGGCTCGTAAAAGAATAAAACAGTAAAATACAAAACAAAACCCCACAACCCCCTACAAAACACCCCCAGTAACGCCTCCCCATTCCCAACATCCAGGCTCCTCACAGACTTACCCCAAACCCATTCCATCTCCTACCCCTGCCCGCCTAATGCCTTTACACCGCCTCCGGAAGACGCTCAGGCTCAAATGAACCTCTGAGGGAAGGAAGTTCCATAATTATCGGGGCAACAACCGCACGTCTCCCTGCGAGCGCTCGTCTCGTTGTAGGAGGAAGGCTAACAGACGGTACCAACAGGGAGGCGGTCCTGGCCAATCTCAGGGGCTGCAACGGGGCATGGAAGGACAGGCCCTCAAATGTGTGTGGCTCAGCTCATTCAGGGCTTTAGAAGGTAAAACCAGCACCTTGAATTGCGCCTGGAATGCTAGAGAACCAGTGTAGACTATGGAGCACCGGTGTAATGTGATCCCAGCGCCTCAACCCCCGGAAAGGAGGCGAGCCACTACATTCTGTACCAGCTGCAGCTTTCGAACAGTCAGCAAGAGCAGCCCCATGTAGGGTGTTGCAGCAGCAATAATAATAATCTAGCCTTGAGGTGATGAAATCATGGACGACAGTGGGCAGATCTGGCAGAAACGGCCAGTGTCCTCACCAGATGGAGTTGGTGAAAAGCACTCCTGGTCACTGCCACAACCTGACACTCCAGGAGCAGCAAGGGGTATCCATCGGTATCCACCACCGAGGTGGAGAGTGTGCTTGGGGTGGTGCGGGCAACTGGTTGCCAACTATATCCATGCCCACCCTGGATGGTGAAAGCCAGCCGGGAGACACTGGGGTCTTGGTTGGCTGGGGTTGTCAACGTCTCCTTGCAGGAGGGTAGGATGCCGGCTGGCCGGCTCCTGCTCAAGAAACTACTCAATGCTGACTCTCTGGCAAGTTATTGCTCTGTCTCTAATCTTCCCTCTTTAAAGGAATGTTACTGAACACGTATGGTCGCTCAGCAGCTTCAGGCACATCTTGACGCTATCAGCTTCCCGGGCCCATGTCAGTCCAGCTTTCGTTCTGGGTGTGGTACAGACACCGTGCTTGCGGCCCTGGTCAACGACCTTGGCTTAGAGATGGGCTGGGGAAAATCATCCCCTGTTGATACTATTAGATCTTTTGGTGACCTCTGACACAGCAAACCATGAGGTTTTAACTGAGGTGACTTGACAGGGGTGCTCTTAAATGGTTCTGCTCTCTCCTGACAGGGAGGTCCCAGTGGGTGGTGATGGGCAATTGCTTGTCGTCTCCACAGGACCGCTCCTGTTCAATGGGTATTTAAGGCTGCGAGGCAAGATCATACGTAGATTTGGTGTATCCAGCTCTCTCTCTCGTTCATCTGACCCAGGTCTTGCAGTCTCTATGCTTACACAGTGCTTGGCTCCCATTTGGGACTGGATAGGAGTGAGTCAACTGAAGCTGAATCCAGACAAGCCTGAAGTGATGATGGTTAGCCAGCCCTAAACAAGGGGGGGGAAGAGAGATAGGAACACCCATTATTGGGGGGTGGAGTCCAGCTTTCTCCTGTCACTCAGGTTTGTAGCCTTGGGGTGCTCCTGGACCCCCTTGCTGTGCCAGATCATCAGTGGGGCCTCCAGTGGAGTTGCCCAAACCTCCTGCAGTGATGGGATTTACAAGGCGGCACACTCCCAGGGGACCTGAGGGAATGTGATGGGACATAGGAGATATACAGGGCCCAAACCATTAAGGGCTTTCTAGTTCAAAACCAACACCGTATAATTGTGCCCAGAACAATATTGGCAGTCACTGCAGACTCTGAAGCACCAGTGGAATGGGCTCCTGGGAGCCCATTCCTGTCAGAAGGTGGGCCACTGTGATCTGCACCGACTGCTGTCTTCAAGGGCAGCCTCACAGAGCATACTACAGTAGTCTAGCCTCAAGGTTACAAAAGCATGGACGACAGTGGCTAGGCCCAAATCAGATAGAAAAGGTTGCAGCCTCCTCCTCAGATGGAGTTGGTGGAAAGTATTCCTGGCCACTATAGGTTTTAACCTATACAGCCCTTAACAGCTTGGGCCCCGCATATCTAAGAGCCTGCCTTCCCCCTTTGTCCCATGGCATTCCCTCAGGTCAGCTGCAACTGCCCGCTTGCAAAAACCATCACTGAAGCAGGTCTGGACAGCTCAGGCACACAGAGAGGCAGTCTCAGTGGCTGCCCCACAGTTCTGCAACTCTCTTCCCCTGGAGGTTCAACCGAAGCATCTTGAGAAGGCGGTGTAAGACTTTTCTATTTGGCCGGGCTTTTAGCAGGCAGGGATAGGGTTTGGAGGACTGGGTGTATGTATATAAGAACGTAAGTGCCATACTGGGTCAGACCAACGGCCCATCGAGCCCAGCATCCTGTCTCGGACAGTGGCCAATCACGGGGGCCTGGGAGAAGCACCCAACAGGTCACCGTGCTATCCATCCCCACGCTCGACAGAAAAGGGTTTTGTTCCCCAATCCTGTCTGGCTAATAGCTGCTAATGGAACTATCTTCCAGAAACTTGTCCAAACCTCTTTTAAAAACTCAGCTCTACTGCTGGCCTCGACCACCACCTCTGGCAGTAAATTCCACAACCTAATTGTACGCTGAGTGAAAAAATACTTTGTCTGTTTTTACTCTGCCCCCTGTGAGTTTCATGGAGTGTCCCCTAGTTTTAGTACTAGTTGAGAGGGTAAATAACCGTTCCCTGTTTACAAGTTCCTATGACATCCTCAGTTTTATTCTCTATTCCCTTGCGAATAATTCCTAACATTCTGTTTGCCTTTTTGACCGCTGCGGCACACTGGGCTGAGGATTTCAGTGTATTATCCGCAATCACTCCCAGATCCGTTTCCTGAGTGCTAACTCCTAGCTTAGTACCCAGCATTGTCTACTCAATTTGGATTATTTTTCCCAATGTGCATCACTTGGCACTTGTCCACGTTAAATCTCATCTGCCATTTAGATGCCCAGGCACCCAGTCTTGTAAGACCTTGCTGCAGCTCCTCACAGTCTGCTCGTGTTCTGACTACTCTGAATAACTTGGTGTCATCTGCAGATTTGATCACCTCACTCTTAACACCCTTTTCCAGATCATTAATGAATACATTGAAAAGAACTGGTCCCAGTACAGATCCTTGGGGCACACCACTTTTTACATCCCTCCATTGTGAAAACTGGCCATTTAGTCCCACTCTTTGCTTCCTATCCTTTAACCAGTTACCAATCCATAGCAAAACACTACCTCCTATCCCATGACTTTTTAATTTTCTCAAGAGTCGTTTATGTGGGACCTTATCAAAAGCTTTCTGGAAATCCAGGTACACTATATCTGCTGGGTCTCCCCTGTCCACATGCTTGTTTACGCCCTCAAAGAATTCCAAGAGATTAGTGAGGCATGACTTCCCTTTGCTAAATCCATGCTGACTCTTTGCCATTAAGCCATGTTTATCAATATGCCCAGTGATTCTGTTCTTAATGATAGTTTCCACCATTTTGCCCGGCACAGACGTCAAGCTTACCGGTCTGTAGTTTCCAGGATCACCTCTGGATCCCTTTTTAAATATTGGGGTTACATTTGCCACCCTCCAGTCCTCAGGTACAGTGCCAGATGCCAACGTTAGGTTACAAATTACTACTAGTAGGTTTGCAATTTCACATTTGAGTTCCTTCAGAACTCTGGGGTGAATACCATCTGGCCCTGGTGATTTGTTCGTATTAAGCTTGTCAATTTGCTCTAGAACCTCCTCCAGGGTCACGCTGATTTGTGACAGTTCATCCAATTCATCACCTACAAAGTAGGGTTCCGGCGTGGGTATCTCCCCAACATCCTCCGCAGTGAAGACCGAAGCAAAGAACTCGTTTAGCTTCTCTGCAATGTCCTTGTCCTCCCTGAGTGCCCCTTTTACTCCCTGGTCATCTAATGGCCCAACCGACTCCCTAGCAGGCTTCTTGCCTCTGATATACTTGAAAAAGGTTTTATTATTTGTTTTTGCCTCTTTAGCAAGTCTCCTTTCAAATTCTTTCTTGGCCTGCCTTATTAGCACCTTACAGTTACGTTGCCAGTGTTTATGCTCCTTTGTATTTTCCTCATTGGGGCTAGCTTTCCATTTCTTAAAGGATGCCTTTTTGGCTCTAATAGCCTCCTTTGTCTCCCCATTTAGCCACAGTGGTAGACATTTAGTCCTTCTGCTACCTTTTTTAACTTGTGGGATGAATGTAATCTGGGCTTCCAAGATGGTGCTTTTCAACAACCTCCATGCCTCTTGCAAACATGTAGTCCTTTCAACTGTGCCTTTTATTTTCTTTCTAACTAGCTTCCTCATTTTGGCATAGTCTCCCTTTTTAAAGTTAAAAGCCAGTGCTGTACTTTTAATTAACTTTCTCCCTCCAGCAACTATGTCAAATTTGATTATATTATGATCCTATTGCCTAGTGGCTCGGCCACAGTTACTCCTTGCACTAGTTCCCCTGTGCCACTTAGGACTAGATCTAAAGTAGCTCCTCCCCTCGTTGGTTCCGGAACTAATTGCTCTAAAAACCAGTCATTTATGGCATCCAGATATTTTGCCTCCACATCCTGCCCCGAGGAGGCATTCACCCAGTCAATACTGGGGTAGTTGAAGTTACCCATTATTATTACATTCCCAGTTTTAGTAGCCTGTTTAATCTCTGTTAGCATTACATAATCAGTCTCTATTTTGGTCAGGGAGGCGATAGTATAGCCCCACTGCTATACTTAACATACAGAGTCACCCCACCACCACCATGATCTCCTCTGTCCTTTCGATATATCCTGTACCCTGGTATTACAGTGTCCCGTTGGTTATCCTCATCCCACCAGGTCTCTGTGATGCCTATCATGGCTAGATCTTCATTTAGCGCTATAAACTCTAATTCTCCCATCTTACTGTTTAGACTTCTAGCATTAGCATAGACACTTAAATGCATTCTTTTTATTCCTCTGCTTAATGGGTACATTATAGGTAACTAAAACAGGCACTCTGGAATCATTATCTGTCTGTTCTCCCACACGATCCACCTGAAATCCCTTGCCATTTATCTTATCCTCAGTCTTAAGATACTCTACTTCCTCTAAAGTAACATCCTTTGGAGAGGCCACAGCCTGAACCGTGCACTCCGCAGTGCCTGTCGGATTTCCCCCAGGTTCTAGTTTAAAGACTGCTCTATCACATTTTCAATTTTTAAGCGCCAGCAGTTGGGTTCCATTCTGGTTAAAGTGGAGCCCATCCCATTTGTATAGGTTCTCCTTTCCACAGAAGGCTCCCCAGTTCCTAATAAATCTAAAACCTTCCTCCTTGCACCAATGTCTCATCCACGCATTGAATCTCTGGAGCTCAGCCTGCCTCTGGGGTCCTGCACGTGGAACGTGGAGCACTTCCGAGAATGCTACCCTGGAGGTTGTGGACTTCAGTCTACTACCTAGCAGCCTAAATTTGGCCTCCAGAACCTCCCTCTTACATCTACCTATGTCATTGGTGCCCACATAGTATAAAATATATAAAAAAATACAATTTTTATATATAAAAAATACCATTGTACACACTTCAGTTTGGGGCAATTCTTCCATTAACATCAATTTATTTATTTAAATGTATAGCCTGCTCTTCCCACGAGGCTCAGATCAGGTAACAGAGTACACATAAAAACATACATAAAATAAAAATAATTTAAAAAAACTAAAATGTATAAAAATATTTTAAAATCCCATTTAAAAATGACATACCCAAACCCTATCCCTGCCAGTCAAACACCTGGCCAAATAAATGTGTCTTGCACTGCCTAAAGAAAATGCTCAGGCTTTGGTGAACCTCCGGGGGGAGACTTTCTTTCATACAACCCAGGCCCTGCAGTCTTGGTGCTTTCCCAATGCCTAGCTGCCATTGGGGTATAGATGCAGGTGAGCTGATTGAAACTGAATCCAGACAAGATTGAAGGGATGATGGTTGGCCAGGTCTATGACCTGGGTGGCATAGGGACACCTGTCCTTGAAGGGGTCCAACTTCCTTTGGTCACTCAGCTTGGCAGCCTTGGGGTGCTCCTGGACCCACTGCTGCACATGAAACATCAGACTGTTGCAGCGGCAAGAAGCATTTTTCACCAACCCCATTTGGTGAAAAAAGGCTGCAACCCTTTCTATCAGATTGAGACCTGGCCACTGTCATCCATGTCTTTGTAACCTCAAGGCTAGAGTACTACAATGCGCTCTACATGCGACTGCTCTTGATGGCTTTTCAGAAGCTGCAGCTGGTATAGAAAACTGCAACATGTCTTCTATAAGAGGCGGGTCAGTGGAAGAACATTACGCTACTAGAGTCTGCATTGCGTAGGGAAGGGCGGTGGAGGACCTGAGGCAGCTGAAGCAGGAGGGTAGGCGGTTAAAGCGCAGCCGGTGCTCGACTCACGCTGAAGCCGACCGATTGCAGCATAGATCATTTCTGAACGACGCCACTGTAGCTGTGATGGTAGCAAAGAAAGCTTTCTTCTCCGCTATCATAGCGTCTGCAAAGTCTTGTCCGGCAGAGCTATTCTGGGTGGTGAGGGGCCTGGCTAATCCAGCCTGCCTCTGCCCGGAAATGGAGTCCTCTGTTGCCCGCTGTGACTTTATTAACTGCTTTGCACACAAAACCGCTTGCATTCACCACGACTTGGTTGCTGCCATTTTGAGGTGTTGACACGACTGCAAGATTTGGCAGGGGTGCGCAGGACTAACTTGAGTAGTTCCACTCCTTCCTGTCAGGGAGGCCCCAGAGAGTGTTGATGGGCAATTGCTAGCGGTCCTCTCGGGACCTCCCCTGTGGGGTCCCCCAGGGTTCTAGTCTGTCTCCCCTCTTGTTCAACATGTATAGGAGGCCACTTCGTGAGGTCATTCAGAGGTCTGGGGTGAAGTGCCATCAGTACACTGAGGAGACCCAGCTCTACCTTGTTTTTCCATCCAGCCCAGCTCACCCGATGCCTGGCTGCTGTCAGGCACTGGAGGAGATGAGCCAAATGAAACTGAATCCGGACAAGCTTTCCAGGCACAATTCAAGGTGTTCGTTTTTAAAAATGTATTTATTTAAATAAATTTAGTATCCCGCCCCTCCTGCCACAGGCAGCTTGGGGCAGCTCACAACAGCGTAACAACCAAAATCATAAAACTATAAAACACACCCCTACACCCTCATCCTTCTCCTCCCCCCACCCCCTACCCATCTCCGACACCAAACGCCTGGCGGAACAGCCAAGTCTGGCAGCTTTTACGAAAGGAGGGGAGGTCCGGGGCCAGATACACCCCCACCGCGAGTTCCACAGTCTTGGCGCGGCTACCGAGAACGCCCTCCCCTGTGGGGGACCACAAGGAGGGCATCCCCAATGACTGCAGGGGCTGGTCCAGAACCCAGGGGGTGAGGCGGTCTCACAGATAGGGCTTTATAGGTTAAAACCAACACCTTGAATCGGGCTCGGAAGACTATCAGCAGCCAGTGCAGAGAACGGAGCACTGGTGTAATGTGCTTCTGGCGGCCCAGTCCCACCAGGAGACGGGCCGCCACATTCTGCGCCAGCTGCAGCTTCCGGGCCGTCACCATGGGTAGCCCCACGTAGAGTGCGTTACCATAGTCTAGTCTAGAGGTGATGAAAGCATGAATGATGGTGGCCAGGTTGGAGTCCGACACATACGGCCTAAGCCGACGTACCAGCTTCGTTGGCTTAAGGCACAGTCTAAGCCTCTACCTGGACATCCAGGCGGAGCTGTGCATCGAGGAGCACCCCCAGACTCCGTACCTGGGGAACCAATGGAGGACAGACCCCACCAATGATGGGGGCCGTTAACTCTATTGCAGTCCCCACCTGTCTTGTCAGGATTCAGCCTCCGTCGATTAGCCCTCCTCCAATCCCCCCACAGCCATCAGACATCGAGTAAGCATGGAGACTGCGGGGTCTGGGTTGGTTGAAAAAGAGAGGTATAGCGGAGTGTCATCAGCATACTGGTGACACTGTATACTAAACCTCCTGATCACCTCACCGAGAGGCTGCATGTATATGTTGAACAAGAGGGGGGACAACACCGAACACTGCGGGACACCACACATGAGGTCTCGGTAGGATGAAAAACACTCCCCGAGTACCACTCGCTGGGTTCTCCCTGTCAGGAATGAGTGGAACCATTCAAGAACAGTCCTGCCCACCCCTGCACATTCCCACAGGCGCATCACCAACATTTTGTGATCCACCGTATCAAAAGCAGCTGACAGATCGAATAGAACCAACAGGGTTGAGCAGCCCCGGTCCATCTCTCGGCGCAGATCATCCACCAAGGCCACAAACGCAGTCTCCGTGCCATGACCCGGACGAAATTCCGACTGCGAGGGATCCAAAAAAACTGACGCGGTCGAGATGCCCCTGCAACTGCTGAGCCACCACCCACTCAATAACCTTCCGTAAAAAGGGAAGGTTAGAGACCGGTTGATAGCTGGCAAGCGAGTCAGCGTCAAGCGATGGTTTCTTGAGCAGAGGCTGCACCACTGCCTCTTTGAGACAGCCCGGCACTCTGCCCTCCCGAAGGGATGCATTGACCACCCCTTCCAGTAACAGCCCCATTGTCTCCCAGCAAGATTTAACTAGCCAAGACGGGCACGGATCTAATTCACAAGAGGTGGCCCTAACAGCCCCAAGGATCTCGACTGCATCAGCGGGTGTCAGCGGGCTTTAAATGTTTTGACTTTTAAAGCCCTGAACGGTTTGGTCCCTACATATCTGAGACCCCGCCTATCCTTCCATGCCCCGTTGCAGCTCCTGCGATCGTCCAGGAGCACCTCCCTGTCAATCTCATCCCTTAGTCTTGTTCGTACGATGAGGGCACAAAGGGAGGCGTTCTCGGTGGCTGCTCCAATGCTATGGAACGCCCTTCTCCTGAAGGTTTGTCTGAGCCCAAGCCTGAGTGTCTTCCGGAGGCGGTGTAAGACCTTTGTGTTTGTAAAAGCATTTGGCGGGCAGGGATAGGGGGGTTGGGGTGGGAGGATATGGGGAATGGGAAGATAGAGGGGTTTGTGGGGTTGTTGTTGTATTTTTATGGTGTGCGAGCAGCCCTGAGCCTATGGGAAGGGCAGCATAAACATTTGATAAACAAACAAACATTTCATGGAAGAGCATCCCATTAGAACGGGACTTCCCTACTGTCACAAAAAGGTGAATGTTTGTCCATGGAGCAAGCCACCTGGCAATGAATAGCCTAAGATATTTTATAGTCCCTTGTGTGTTACAGCCTAGAAATCAGATCTGTCCCACAATTTTAGATGGGGTACATCACTTGCCGAGTACCAAAGACCCAACATATTAAGGCATCTGGCAACAGCGTAGCATGCAAAAATTGGTTTCTTTATGTTACCACTGACGGAAGCCAAGTAGTTCAGACACCACCTTTCATTGGGTCAACTTCGGTTGAAGGTATGCAAGTTTTTGATTCACACAGGACTCTTCCTCGGGCTTGTCAAGCTTGTCAAGATTATAAGACGAACAATTTAAAAATAACTTCTAGATTAATTTTCTGTTCATGGTCATGACACGCAGCTAGAAATAAAATCCAGCTGCGCTGGATGCATCCCTCACCCCCCGCCCCAATAGTTCTGCATCTGAAATATTGCTGACAATTCTGTCGAGGTGGCACAAGACAAAATCCATCTCTCCAAAACTTGACAGAGTTGACAGGGGTAAGAGAGCAAGCGCTTACTTCCAGAAGTCAGTCTTTTCTGGGGAAAGGTGCACATTTCTGCAAGATTTTGGCTTTAAAAATAAGCCAAGGAACTGGAAAGCAACTTGGGAGTTTCATAGAAAATGAAGTGCCTTTCACCAGACGTTTCCACAATGACAGAACGTTAGTTCGTTTTAGTCCAAGCCTAAGCATTTTCCGGAGACGGTGCAAGACTTCCTTGTTTCTTAAGGCGTTTGGCAGTCAGCGATAGGCAATAGGGGGTTCAGGGGAGGTTTGTGGCAGGGGGTTATTATTATTAACAAACATTTATATAGCGCCAGCAGTGTACCTGGCACTTTACAAAGTAATAAAATAGGCACGGTCCCTGCCCCTAGGGCTTACAATCTGAGAGACAGGAGCTGGGGGAAGAGACTTACGAAGGGGAACAGAGGGAGAGACAAGGGGTCTAACATTCATGAAGATGCGAGGTCTCAAGTGCACGTACTTGGCTTGGTTACGATGAGAATGACAGCAGGCAGTGGGGAATGGGATGTGATATTGGGTGGGTTGGGGGTTGTTTTGGTCTTTTACTGTTCTTATGGAGTTTTAATATACTTTTATATAGGTTTTATGTTATGTTTATATTTTATTTGTAAGCCACCCTGAGCCTTTTTTAGGGAAGGGCGGGATAAAAATTGAAATAAATGAAGCTGAAGCCTGCTCATTTTCCAGGAACTATGCAAGACCTTTCTATTTGGCCAGGCTTTTGGTAAGCAGGGATGGGAAGGGTGGGGCATTAAGGTTTTTTTTAAAATTGATTTTTTATTTTTGTTTTTATGATCGTAAGCTGACCTGAGCCTTTGCGGGAAGGGTAGCATAGAAATACGACTAAATAAATAAAAGATGAGGGCATGCATACGAGACAGATCCATGGCACAAACCTATGATTGGGACTCTTCTCTTCCTGAGCTCACCCATAAGAACATAGTCAGTGCCATTTACTGGGTCAGACCAATGGTCCATCCAGCCCAGCATCCTGTCCCCAACAGTGGCCAGCCTCGGTTGCCTTAGAGGAGCATGCAGGATGTTACAATACGGTAATCCGTTTCCTGCCATCCCCCAGCTTCTGACAGTCAAGAGTCTTGTATCCCTGACCAACCAAACTAGTAGCGCTTAATGGATGTGGCTTTCAAAAAAATGTATTAATTTTTTACCAAGTGCCACTGCTTGGCAAGCTATCAGCAAGGTCAGAACCTGGAGACATTGGGGGGCAGGAGCCAAGAAGCCAACCATGCACAAAAAAGGGGTAAATTGTAGCCAAGACTCCTTTCCCCACCCCATCTTTACTGCAAACAGTCACCGTGACATCTCCCAGAAGCTAAAGGAGGTGGCCTTCAAGTTTGTTCCCCCCCCCCCCGCCACACACACACACACACACTGTAGCAAGCAAAGGGTAACATGCTTAGTTGGTCCAAATTAAACAAATTTTACAAATCCAACTGGGTAAAGTACTAGAGAGTATATAGATAGGGTAATAACCTGCAATGGCCTCTGAAGGAAGAGACCAGAGAAATGATTAAGCCTTTTTATTCTTCTTCCATATTTTTAGTGGCATTTCTATCAGGAATGAGCTCAATAAAACACCAGCTACAATTCTGCATTCTCATACTGAAGCACCATTTGCTGACCAAATATTTAAGCTGTTGACAGACAGCAGCTAATTACAGCTTTCAAAAGTGTAACAGACTGAAATAGATCCAGTGTGACAAATTTTCTAGTGCTCTCTGACCTCAAAAAATCCAAACACTACCCATTCCTATTCAAACCAGAAGAAAAGAAGAATGTTCTTAGAGCTTTTCACAGCTAATTTTAGCCTATTGTCCTTGTTGTTCTATAATGAGCATGTGCACACACAACAAAATGCTACCCCAGACATGAGAATAGTTACTACTCTTTCAGCACAGTACCAAATGTTCCATCTTCCTTTCAGAAAGAGCAATTTTTGATATTTTTCAGACACCCTGTTAAAACATTTTTATTTTATTTTTTAAAATGGGACCATCCACAGTTAAACCCTGCTATGAACACCAGATGGTAAACGGTAAATTACCTAAAAAGACTGGAATGTGGTCAGTCGGATGGTTAACTCTAGGTCAAATTGTCAAAAATCTGTAAAAAAAATAAATGTTTCTATGGGGACGATAAGGCAGTCCCAACTTCCATTTTAAAAAATGCAGTTACCAACTGAAATGGATTGTTTTAATCTTCCAGATCTTCAACAGAACTATAATGGCTTTTCAATAAGTCATTGGATGCACAACGTAACTAATAATTCCCCGATATGGGTGAAAAATTACTGAGCAAGCACTTGCGTCTCCCCTCCCATTACCAAGACGACTTACCATCGTCTTGCTACTTCCCAAAATACCTGCAATGCAAAAAGCCTACAATAATCTAGCAAAACTACTGAAATTCCATCCATCTTTACATTGTAAGGCACCAATTTGGGGTAATCCTTGTCTGAAGAGTGGGTTTCAAAGACTGCTTTGGAAAAAGCAGATAGATAAGTGCATTATACATAGAGCATCTTCAACAAAGAAATTGTATCAAATCCTTCGCTAAGTTTCGTGAAGACCTTGATCTTCCTTCAGCAGCTAACAAGGCAATACCTACAACTTCATCCATTAGTAATAAAGTTGGAACAGAGGCCTTACCAAACTGCAAACCCTCCAAACGTATTAACCCTTGTCTCAAAACTGGTTTCCATTCTCCATCCTGTACCAACTCTAATCTCCTACAAACAAATCTGATGCTGACTATTTTAAGACTTAAATGGAATGAGGATTCAGGAATTAATGTGGCAGAATCCCAACAGAAGTTATCAGTTCAAAATATTAAAATGTTTTAGACGGCATCTTCTACAACACAAAATTATTTTTCATCTACACTGGGTTCCTTCTAAACTTGAGTAGTTAATTTATTACCCGCTGATGTGTTGGAAAGGTAATGTATTGCAGGCGTCGCTTAGTCATGTCCTATTATCAATCCTTCAAAGAATTATTATACATTGCATGACCTTAAGATACAGTTATATCATCATGCCTAAGAACTTCAAATAAATTATTTTCAAATTGCTTTTCTTCAACGGGCTTTGTTAAATGCACACAATAGTTTTGCTCAACTGGAAAAATAAAAATACTCCAATTGAAAATTGGTATAATCACATGATAAATCTGGCTTCAATGAAGAGAATTACATTTAACTGATGGGACAACTGAGGAAAAAAATGTTACTTCAATTTGGAGGGAATTCCTAGAATATTTTGGGAAGTAGTGTAATCTTAAAGCAAGCAAAAATTAGTTGACTACATTGTACAATTTCCTTTTTAATTTTTATTTTTACAACCCACAAGTGTATTATATAAGAGAATAATACTGAGGATATAGTGGTTGCATTTCCCCCCTGCCTTTTTCTATCTCTTCTTATGTGTACCTATAATTAGTATATATGTTTGTAACAAATTAAAAACGACCAAAATGTTTAAAATAAGAAAATATAAAAACCCAATCTCCAGGTCAACCGCAAGCCTCATAGCACAAATGCATTACTACAGAGCATGCAGAACTTTTGTGACAGCTTCCCGATACAACAAAATTCACAATGTCACTTCACACACTTGTATGTAATGAAAAGACACCAGGCCATCATTTATTCATATGGTCAGGGAATGTCGTTCGATACAAGACTTTTTGGAAAGCTGCTTTGTCAGTAATATGTAGCATAACTAAATTAGAGCAGGATTTACTATTATGTTTATTAGGCATTAGCCTGACCACAAAGTTTAAGCCTGGGATATGGAAACTGATCATCATGCTGTTCATAACTAACAAGACTATCATGAGCTTATGGACACAGGCATCTGCTCCAGCCAGAGAAATGAAGGGGAAAAAACACCCTTAGGATATCCCATAATGGAAGATTTTACACACTCTAAGGGCAGTGCCAAAGAAGCTAAAAACAACAGATATGGGCTATCAGGGCATAAAATTTCAGATAAAAGGGAGGGAAAAAAAAGATTTTAGTCATCGAACTTTATATCCTGATATTAAACCACTCTTGCCATATGAAAATACAATATAAAACAGTCCAACACTTAAGATACCATATATAAAAATTTAAAACATATAAAACAGGGCCTGGGACATAAATTACAATTACTTGGGGTAGGGGAATAAAAATCAGCTACCCACGCCCCTCCCCAAAGGCCCGGGTGAACAACCAGGTCTTGCATCTTCGTCTAAATACTAATAGCTTTGGGGCCAGGCGAGCTTCCTCCAGCAGGGAGTTCCAGAGACGCGGCCTGGCCACTGAGAATGCCCTCTCCATTGTGGCCCCCCGCTTCACGCGGGGGACCTCCAAGAAGGCACCCCCGGCGGACCAAAGGAGCCGCTCTGGGGCGCGGAGAGCGAGGCGGTCCCCAAGGTATGAGGGGCCGAGAACGTGTAGGGCTTTATAGATCAACACCAATACCTTGAACCTGGCTCGGTACGCTATCAGCAGCCAGTGCAGAGCCTGGAAGACTGGTGTTATGTGCTCCCGACGACCCGTCCCCGAAAAGAGACGGGCCACCGCATTCTGCACTAGCTGCAGCCTCCGGACCAAACACAAGGGAAGCCCCATGTAGAGCGCGTTGCAGTAGTCGAGCCTCGAGGTGACGAAGGCATGGATGAGGGAGGCCAGGTCCGGGCCGGAGACGAATGGACGCAGCCTCCGCACCAGATACAACTGGCGAAAGGCAGCCTTTGCGACTGCCTCCACCTGCCGCTCCAGGCGGAGGTCCGTGTCCAGCACCACCTCCAGACTCCGGACCTGTTGAGCTATGGGAGGGCGAACTCCTCCAATCAGGGGGGCCGACACCTCCCTCGCTCTCCCCACCACCATCACCTCCATCTTATCGGGGTTGAGCTTCAGTCTGCTCTGCCACATCCATTCCGCCACGGCCTCCAGACACTGGGATAGCACCGAGACAGCAGGGTCTGGGTCCGCTGAAAGAGAGAGGTACAGCTGAGTAGTATCAGCATATTGGTGACACCACACCCCGAACCTCCTCACAACCTTCCCCAAGGGCTGCATATAAACATTGAATAGTAACAGAGACAGAATCGAACCCTGCAGAACGCCACATGATAAGGCACAGGGGCAAGATGTCTCTTCCCCCAGCACCACCCGCTGGCTTCTCCCCGAGAGGAATGAATGGAACCATTCAAGAACAGTCCCATCCAGACCCCCCAGGTCACGGCAGCCGTCTCAACAACAGCCCATGGTCCACGGTGTCAAAAGCGGCCGAGAGATCTAGCAGGATGAGAAATGTTGAACATCCTGCATCCATTTCCCGGCGGAGATCATCGACCAAGGCCACCAACGCCATCTTGGTGCCATAGCCAGGGCGGAACCCGGATTGAAACGGGTCTAAGAAACTGATGCTGTCTAGGTGCACCTGGAGCTGAAGTGCCACCGCCCGTTCAATAACCTTCCCTAAAAAGGGACGGTTAGAGACAGGTCGGTAACTGGCGAGAGCGTCCACGTCCAACGATGTTTTTTTCCAACAGGGGGCGCACCACAGCCTCCTTGAGACTGGGCGACAGCCTCCCCTGCTGCATGGACGCATTCACTACCCCCCGCCAGCACCGTCCCCAACGTCTCCCTGGAGGCTTTCACCAAGCAGGATGGGCATGGATCGAGTTCACAACAATCGGCCCTAACAGACCCCAGGACATCCGCCGCATCGGCCAGCGTCACTTCCTGAAACTCCCCCCACAAAGATTGACCAGACGGGCCTCCATCACCTCGCGCTCTCTACCTACTGCCCCTAATCCGGCGGCAAAGTCGCTCTGAATCCGAGCGATCTTGTCCACGAAGTAGCTGATAAATTCCTCGCAGCGGGCCTGGGACACGTCCCCATCCAGGTGGAGCGAGGCCGGACTAACCAGCCCCCACACCACCCAAAACAGCTCCACTGGACGTGACTTCGCAGACACTATGAGGACAGCAAGGAACTCCTTCCTTGCCATGCTCACAGCCTCAACATAGGACCGCAAATGGGCCCTACGGAGAAGTTGGTCGGAGTCAAGAGCGAGTATGCCGCCAGCGTCGCTCCAGCCTCCTGCCTGGTGCTTCATACACCGCAGCCCCTCGGTAAACCAAGGGGCCCTGCGGTGACGAAACCGAGGCAGAGGGCGTCTTGGAGCCACCCTGTCGATGGCCTTCCCCAGCAAGATGTTCCAAGACTGGACCAGCTCATCGACAGAGTGACCGTCCAGGACCAAAGTTAACTCCCGCAGGACTTCCTGGAACCGTAATATACTTAGCTAAAAGGAGTAATATCAAAGAGATCTTACAAACATCGAGGTGCTTTGACATAGGCACTATAGCCTTACACATGTAAGCAGTATGGATCTGGCCAGGAATATACAGAGTAATAAAGAAACCATCCCCTAAAAGTATTCTGAATAATACTGTGGATAGGGATAGTGGGCAGGGCAGTCTCTCCGTGGGCTACTGCCCCCTTTAAGCAGAAGCTAGCACCAGCATGGTGACGAGGCTAGCGGGGACTGCAAGTGTTTCCAGTAGCTGTGGACAGCGCTCAAGTGGAAAGGGCGTGGCAGGAGTCAGCCCTGGGCATAAAGCAGAGTCAGAGCTCAGAGTAGTCAGCTGGACTGTGACAGAGATAGGAGCAGGAGTTGAGCTCTGCCTCAAGGCTTAGTTAGCCAGAGGGGGTGTCTGGCTGGGCCGAGGACTTTGGAAGCTCAGGGAGCGTTGCCTGAGCTAAGGGGCCCGCTACAGTGTAGAGGAGGAGTGCCTGACCCAGAAGTCTCAGGTAAGCCAGAGGATGAAGGCCTGGCTAGAGAGACAGTATGTTGTAAGGATAAGCCAGAAGGTGTTGTCTGGCTTATGAAAGGCTAAAGGGGTAAGACTATGTATGTGAACAATAGACTGTGCTTAAGACGACTTGAAACTAGTTCCCAAGAGTGAGTGACTTTGAGGGTCCTGCTCCTGCCAAGACTCAACCTGGGCAAACCTGTCCCTGCCACGGATAGGTTAGTAGACCATTCTTGTCTGCGTTACAGGATCTTGCCGCTTGTCCATCATCCACATCTCGCTTCTCCCCCCCACCCCCACTATCTCCCAGAAAGCAAACCGCATTTACAAGATGGAGACGAAGTAGTTCAGATCTCTTATTGGACCAGCTTTTGCTGGTAAGACTATGCAAGCTTTTCGGCCACACAGGGGCCTTCCTCAGGCATGTAGCGTAACCAGTCCAAGACAAATATTTAAATTGAGCCAATGCAGGACAGGTACATATAAGGATGCACAGTAGTGACATGGGTAGGAGTGGACAGGACAGTGTGGTGTAGTGGCTAAGGGCTCAGTACTGGGACCAGGAGGTAGGGTCTGCCTCGAGCTGCCCGAGGCAGGAGGGGTGGGGTAAAAGTTTATAAAAAATAAATACATAATGCCATGTAGTCTGTATAAAATGTACCTGTGCTTATCAAATGAGACTAATTATATAAAAATATATCAGACGGTAAACTCTGCTGCATGAAGTCAGTTCAGTTAACATAACAAGTCCCTGTTTTCAAAGTTAAACTCAATGTCAAATAAATGTCTTTGGTGTTATGGAGAGCTTGAGCGCACGTAACGTACAGGATGGTGTTAAGCTAGCAGAAGGGGTCTCCGGCCTTAGAAGGAGCTAGATTTGATTAATTCCGAGGTATAAGGTAACCCAAGAGCACACAATGCTAACCCAGCACTATGGTACAGCAGCGATTTTAAACAACCGATAGATTAGAGCGTTGCAGTGGCACTGAGAACACAATTTCAAAGAAATGCATCTTTAATAATAAGAACGCCCGTGAAGTTATTACAGCTTTCGATCATCACTACATGGGAATGGTTTTCCTTTCCCTCCCCGCTCTGTGGCTTTGCTTTAGTGTACAGCAACATGAGGGAGCAGCCATGTCAGAGAACACAGGCCAGCAATATAAGCAAATCTATGCCCCCTGGGGCAGGCACCTGTCTATAACGGAGCATTGTAAGGCACCAGGTACATTAATGGTGCTCTATAAATAGCCTTATTGCTCTCCTCCATCTTCCTTGTCTCTACTGCATACCACCTCAGACTTTAACACACTCCACTAGATAACTAGAAGTAGTCATTTCAGACTCCCTGGAAAAACCACGAGTATCAAGAGCAGCAATGGCTTCTTCGCAAGATGGAAACTGTTGGAGGAAGTTTTAACAGGATGTTAAACCAACCATCCACATGTATCCAAGGTGGATTTCCAGTCAAGGGCAAATGCTTTCAAAATCTGCTCAATTCCCTTGTAAATCACTTTTCTATTTGTGTGATCAGACTTGCTCCACCACTGCCTCGATACACTCCGGCAGTCACGCCCTCCCTGGCAGCCCTTCAGTCAAAGAGCAAGGTGGAGGAACACGGAGAATCTAGCCAGCCTGCTACCGTTCTAGAATATTGCTAGGTCTGACCAAGCAGATTCTCCTGGGGTCTACACTAGACCAGAAAAAATGAAAGCTGACAATCTTATTCAAGTAGTCAAGGATGTGCACTATTTTTAGAGTAAATTCACTACCTGGTGTTGATGTCTTAACAGCTGTGGGGAATCTGTGACCCATGGGCCAAATCCAGCCCATGGCTCCCTGTATCTTGGATGCTGCCCATGGATCCAGTCCCTATCCTCAAGCACTGAAAGTGTGAATTCAGGGCAGGGAAGGGGAGATTGATTGATTTATATACCAATTTATATCCCGCCCCTTCTGCCTAAGCAGCAGATGTGGGCATGCACTCGGGGACAGGGGACCGAGGCATGCCACAGCCTGTTTTTAGTCAAGACACTACCACGCAGGTCCAGCCATCCCCCACTCACCCGAGTGCCCATCTGAAGGTGGGGTGGGGGTGCACGCTCCCGTGACCCATGCAGCAACCACCCATGACCCCTCGCTGAGCACTGTGCTCTGTACAGGGGCAGGCAGAATGGGATGTGGGGACAAGCACCCATGCATCCCCAGCCTGTACGAACGGTGGCAGCCAGCCATGCCGGCTGACATAGTCCGCCATGCAGAGGCGCTGTGGGCAGGGAACCAGCCTTTGCAAGGCACAGGGAACCAGCCAGGAGTGCTGAGGAGCCCAGCTTCTCCAACGCTCCACCAGGATGTGTCGATATCAGTGCGCTTCCCCCTCCCTCATGGTCCGAGGCACGGGGAGCGCGTGGAGGCTGCCTGGGTACTTACCCAGGGAACCGCCTTTCTGAACCCCTCCCCACTCACTCCATGTGCATGGAGTGCTCCGCAGCCATGCCGCCCAGTAGACACAGACGCTCCCCCCAGTCATGCTCATCTAAAAATGGCCATTGATCCATGATCTGGACCCTTACCTGCCTTCCCGCATCCTGAGCGCATGCCCTCAAGTGCCCCCAACCCCACATGGCCTGCAAAACTTTTGCTAATTTTCAAAGTGGCCCACAGGGGCTACTCCCGTTCGACATCTATGACTACTATACTGAAATGCACTTCAGTTACTTTCCCTACATCGTCGTTCATTTTCCCCTGGGAGTTTACACAGAATTGCAGGTGACAGATCACTACGGCAGGGTGCGGGCTAGGAATGAGTCCCGGCAGAATTAACTTCTGAGCTGGCCAGCACGTATTCACGAGCACAGGTGAGTTAAGGAGGCATTAGCTTAATCTTAGGGTTAGTGAAGTCTACTGAACAGAACCCAAAATGACAATGGGGTCCTCTCCAATAGCAAGCTACTGGTGTAAGACCTCCAACCACCTCCCTAGCTCACCCCAGTGGAAACAAAGTAGTTCAGATGATATCATTTATTGGACCTACTTCTGTTGATAGGATTCTGCAATCTTGTTGGCCCAATAAAAGGTCTCCTATCTCCATCTCTTACTTTTGGGACTAATAGGGGAACCCCACACACTCTCGACTATCTCACAGGAACAGAGGGGACACCTGGAAGTGTGTTGTCGATGGAAAGGGGTAGACCGTATTCCTAAGCCACATTCTATACACAAAAGAAATATTACTGAACTGGGGGAAGGGGGATCTCCCCATAAACAAGAGATATTCTCTTCAATCCATCTCTGAACAGACTTCACAGCAGAACGGCAATGAAGGGGAAAGAATGCTGATAAAGCCAACTCCCTAGCCAGAAGGAAAGAAATGAATAGCACTTATTAGCTTCTCATTTGCCTATTGTTTCAGTATAGGGCTGGGGAGGGTAAAGAGGATCAAAAAGCTGAAATCCTTTAGGTTCTGTGCCATTGATAGAATGCACAGAGCATGTTGCATACCAGCAGTTTGCAAATAGGAAAAGCAATTAAAATAATTAACTTTATAAAAAAAAAAAATCGCAGTTGGTAAAGTATACTGAAAATTATATTTTTAATAAACATTTTGGAATCACTGTGCAAGAAACACTTGACGGAAGCGATACTGGTAGCATGAGATCAGCAGTAAGACTAAATTGGTTTCCATCTTGCTTTAACAACAGAGAATACCGGCATAGAAATCTGTTCAATGGCTGTATAAAACTATTTTATATCTGTATATGCTACAGGGTGTCACTAAGAAAGAAACAGATGAAAAGTCAATTTGCATTTAGCATTTCTTTTAAGACTCTCAAAACAATAGCCAGTATTTGTGTATACAGCAATATATATTATGCACAGAGCTCTGTCACAAGAATTGTAGCAGCCTTGACCAACACTCCTGTGATCTGGCACCAACTTAAGGTTGCCAGTGCTCTTAAATCCCATTGAAAATTCAAAAAGGTTAAAGATGACAGGATGAAAGAAAGGTGACAAGGTGGGAAATATATATATATATATATATATATATATTTATGTAAGACCACCGAACAAGTCTTGCTTTTACAGTACATGTACTTTGGTAGGGGATATATACACACACAACACACACACACAGATAATGACCCTAAGTATAAGGTTAATGCTGGAATGTATTTTGTGTTGCCAACATTATTCCTCAACACATTCCTGTGACATGGATAAGCGTGTGGACCGCACGAATGCCAGCTGGGTCCAAGACTCCAGCCTTCCCTCAACCCAGACACAGAACTTCCACAGAACCAGCAGGACTCTCTAGCCTGATGTGTACCTCTAGTGAGAGGACTAGATTTGATTAACTTATAAAAGTCCTTTAAAAAGAAGTCCCAGCAGATTGCAAGTCCTGCCATATGTGCTTCGGAGACGTGGTGGCTCAGACAGAGCCAGATGGAAGTCTTGCCTGCTGGAAACGCATGCGCCCCAGACATAGTAGCCAACTCCATCTTAAAGCTCTGGGAACAACAAGCCACACCGCGAAATGGCTGTGAAGTCTCTCACTTCAGACCCCTCTGCTTTAAACATGAGATACACCGAACTTTTCTAACAGTTGTGCTGCATTTTTAGACAATTTAAGGCACTTTCAATACTAATACCACTGTGCTTCTCAACTCTAACATTTATGTATTTATTTATTCACTTTTATACAGCCCTTCCCATTAAGGGACAAGGCAGGTTACAACATACAAAGTAAACAAATACAATTCCCTACCTATATTAGGCTAGGCAAATAAAACCAAGTAAAAATGAGAAAAATCCCCTAACCCCTAACTTCCCAAACCCTACTGTGGCTGGCCCCTCGGGGTGGAACTTGTTCCCCCCGGATAGTCATCTCGGTTCCTCCCTCCACACCTTTAAAAAGCACCTGAAAACATATTTGTTTTCTAGGTGCTTTTAGGATCCACGGCTGGTTCCCTTAATGTATTCCCTCCTCCCTTTTTTCTTCCCCTATCTTACCATTTTAAAATATTCTTTTAATGGTTTTTAATTGTTTATATGTGCTTTATATGTGAAATGTAAAGCGCTCCGAGTGCCATGTAGGCAAGGGAGCATTATAAAAATAAAATTATTATTATTAGGGACCCAGGCTCTAAATATGTGATACACAACATGCACTGGGCACTTTAAGGCCTTTATTCCTCTCTCAATTTTTATGCTTCCGAACAGTAAAATTAATCTTTAGCCAGCACATTCAGCTTTGTGTTCAGACATTCATGTAATTTAGTATTTCAGTTCTATTGCTCAATTTATTTTAACAAGGCGTTGAATACACAAATGTATTATGGACATTCCTACAACATTCTAATAAGTTCATTGCTAGGCAATCAAGGGCTTCCTCATACCATGGGCAACGAAACAAGATGTGGGCAACGGTTTCCACTTCTTCTTTAGGGCATGGCCACAGGCACTCTGCTAGGGGAATTTTAGTAACTCTCCCATCCAGCAATGCAGGTTCCAGACAATTTAGTCTAGCCCTAGTAAAGAGTCTATGATCTTTATGGATGAGGTTAACAAGATAAGTTGCATAGGCACTAGAGATGTTCCTTATAGGAAGATAATGATCTGCTAACAAAACTAGAGCGCTCCATTGATGCTTCTTGACTAGTTAGGTCTAATATTCGAACCATGAGCAATTTCTTTGCCACTTTGTAGCCTAAAGTTAGCAGGATTTCCCCAGAAAAACCAAGTAGATTAACCTTCCCTTCAACTTGTTCATACCATTTATTTACAAGGCAACTTATTCACTAGTACCCTTTGAGTCAACGGGGCAACCAGGCCAAATAAATATTTAAGCCAATGACCTGCCGCTAGAGACCAAACCCGGGTGGACAAAGAGGTTAAGACCACACTCCATTCTCAACACCACTGATGGGACACAATTTGCAACTGCCAGAATAGTCCTAAGGAACCTTGACTGTATAGTCTAAAGCCCACAAAGGGGCTCCATATAGCAACTTGGCAAGGCATCTGGCCCTAAAAACTTTCAACGGTGGTACCACTAGATTGCCCCCTATAGATCTGAAAAAGCAAAAGATGAACAAAATGTCGAGTCTTGCTTGAATCAGGGCAGACTGCTTATGAATGAACCAAGTCCCCGAGGCATGAAATGTAAACTCCAGGTCTTGATCTGTTCGAGGGGGAATCCATCAAGTACCCATTTATGGACCAGTTTACTTCTAGAAAAAACAAAGATTTTAGTTTTGGAATAATTGATCTTTAGGGAATTTTCTTTACAAAAATCAGAAAAAGCAATCAGTCATCTAGGAAGCCCAACCAATGACATGGACTAAAACATTCTAAATTTTAATTACCTCTCATTTTATTGGATTCAAAGGAACAGACCAATTTTACACAGAGACTAACTGCATATTTCAGAGACAAATTACAAATTTTCAACTAATAACTGTCAGCTAAATGAAATCCTCGCCCTCAAACGCCCCCAAAGTTTGGTCCACATCATGTATCAATGATCTGAAAAATTTCATTTAAAAAACCCAACAAAAACCAACCAAATAGTTGAAAGGCAGGAATTCAAACCAGTGTCAGAATTACATTTTTTGTGTGGTTTCATTCCATCAGCCTACCAGTGAGTTGGATTGCATGTTTGTGAGCAAGACTGCCTGCCTGTGGGGGTTAAGGGTATTTTCCTTCATGTATAGCACTGCAAACAATTCCCTAGACCATGATCCCGTGTGACAGACATTCAAATCAACATGCATGAGGATGTTTTGTACTTCATAGGTTTCAGTACTAATTACTGAAGTAGGGTTTTACCATCCTCTGAAACATCAGCTGGTAGGAACCACAGCAACTAACACAGCAAGGATTTCTTTTCAGTAGGGTAAATATTATCCCCTTGGGGCGGGGAAACAGTTTTGCTTCCTACAGATTCCAGTGGATTAGCAATACATGTTTTTCTTTGATGAAACCACAGACATCAGCTCTTACACAGAATATGTTTTCATTGAGATTTGTAAAACTATAAAGAAATTATCAACACTTCATAGGAGAAAGAGAAAGCACTTCATAGACGAGAAGGTATCCTTACAAGAGCAAGTTTGACTAAAGACTTGGTATCAAACTATAAGACCAGGGAAATCATTTCTGATGTTCAGATGGCCATGGGAGAACTATGTAGCTTGAAAATTTGCATGCTCTCACCGCCTTAGAAGCTGGTCCAATGAAAGTATCTGAGCTATTTTGCTGCAACCAGAGAAGTCCAATATTTCATCCTAATATGTACTGTGTCTGCTGAAAGATCTTCCTGTTCATCTATCCAGTGTTTGGAAAAAGTAGACTGCCCGCATGTATTTCTGAAGAGCTCATCTGCAGGTATGTAGGCATTGTTAGAAGACTAAAAAGCATGGCAAGGTTTGTCGGACGTTAGGATCAAAGCCTCTTTTCCAATATTTAAAACCAATTCATATCAAATCCTTCCTCTAAAGAACTGGCTATTACTTGAAGCATGGAAGCAAAATCCGAATTGCAGGAAGCGCAAGATACAGGTGTTGAAAGTACTGTGGTTGACCGCTGAGGAGTTACATCAGGGGGTTGGCTGTCCCGATTACAGCCCTGTCTAACGCTGCAAAACCTATGAGGTTGGACACTTAGCTTCTTTGTGCCTCAATTTCTGGGGACAGACGTCGCATCCCAATTACTACCAACCACCTCCAACTCCAGCCTTTTCTACTGCTCCTCCTCCTCACCTTCAAACCTGCTGTCTCCCCTACATTCCCATTACAGCTAGTATGCTCCTAGCAAGCTTCCACCTGCCTTCCAATAAATCAATACTCTATGTAGTTGAAACAGTTTATCTCCTTCACACTGTTTTCAAGAGATGCATTGACTCTATTCAGTCTGTTTGTTCTGTGTTGAACTGCAGTGTCCCAGATGGTACGCTGTGCACTCCAAGGGGAAGGGAGTTACTCAATGGACAGAGCTCCTCTACTATAGAGCTTCACACACTATTTCTCAATTATGTTAAACTTGCACAGCCTTTGATCAACAGCCTAGTGAAAACATCTAGAAAAATGTTACTTCATTTACCAAAAAGTAAACTTAAATTTAGCAAGAAATCATACAGAAGAATGAAATATTTATTATTATTATTAGCAAGCATTTAAATATCTTATCAAATTATGTTCCTGAAAAAGGAAGATGTCTACAGGTATCTCTAGAAGTGTCAGAGAGCAAAACTTATTACAAAACACAGAAGAGTGGCCCAGAATAAGCCTCTAATGATTTCAGGTTATGGCAATTAGCTATGACCAAGAAACACTAGCTGCCATTGAGAAATCGTGCACCACAATCAATAGAATTGCTCAGAATACGGGTCAAATTCCCCTCACAGCCAGATTTCTATAAACCATGTCTACACAATTCTACTTAATGTACATAGGTGTCTTCCACAATGACAGAAAGAGAGCCTGGAAAGTTAGATCCTGAAAGGCGTTCGTAAACACTTTGGCTTCAGACTTTAAGCCCCCAATATGCATACAGAAGATTACACTTTAGTTTAATTCCTCATAAACCAAACCTTAACCTGGTTAATGACTATTAAAGGCAGAGAGGCACTGATCTGTACTCTTTCTAGAATACGGAGTACAATGAAACTGCAATCTCAGCCCCCACAAATTCATAGCAGGCCTCAAACTTAGCCCTTCCAAAACCTACATTACACCATTCCCACTTTCCCCAGACAGAACCAGGGACTAAGTCCAATCTCCTCCCCAACCAAGACTCAGTGCTGCCACTTTCCCAATGAGGCTAAAGTCCCACTTTCACTACTCCGCTCAGCACACCAACCCAGCATCCAGCCACACCTTTTCTTCTGTTCTCCCCCTCAGCACCGTCCCGACCCCCATTCACATGATGTGCAACCTTAAAAATTAATTTCCCCCATACCTTGCTGCCTCACTACCTCCATAACATACCCCCTGACACCACAAGCCGTTCAGTCCCTCCCACCTCTAACTGTTCCTACAACTCCAAGCCCCTACAGCTCCTCCACCACCACCCACTGCCAAGAGCCCCTCATTTCTCACTGATCCCAACTCTCACGCTGCCTTTTACCTTGCTCCTTCACATCCTGACAGGTCTGCCCACAACACTCCCATCCCCCGATATAGCTCCCCACACCCATTCCCCTTACCCTGACAAATCCCACACATGACCCTCCCACTCCTCTCACACATGGTTTCTGCTTCCACAAGCATGACCCCTTCCCAGGATACAGTCCTATCAAGACCACTCAGCCCATCTCTTACATTGACAGGGCAGCCCAACCCTTCACATACCCCACCCCATTAAACCTCCCACAGCCTCTTCCTGACAGAGCCTCCATCCCTCCCCAACACACACATTGCTCCATTCCCTAAGCCCATAACTAGTGCCAGACTGGGTCAGATAACGGTCCACTGAGCCCAGCGTCCTGTCCTCCGACCGGGTCCAATCTCAGGTACTCGGGAGACGCACCCAAGAGGAGGTCATAGGAATGATCCTTTCGCTGCTGTTCGCTCCCAGTTCCCGACAGTCCGAGGTTACACTCCCCAACCTACTTGACTAATAGCTATTAATGGACCGATCCTCCAAGAACTTATCCAGTCCTTTTTTACACCAAGCTCTACTACTGGCCTTCACCACATCCTCTGGCAGCAAATTCCACAAGCTAATTGTGCACTGAGTGAAAAAACCACTTTCATTTGTTTGAATCTGCTGCTAGTTAGTTTCAGGAGTGTCCTCTAGTCCTAGTACTATTTGACAGGCCAAATAATCATTGCATATTCACTCATTTCACACCACTCATGATTTTATAGACTTCTATCATATCCCCTTCATCATCTCTTCTCCAAGCTGAAGAGCCCTATCCTATCAAGCCTCTCTTCTTACACAAGCCATTCCATACCCTTCATCACTTTTGTTGCCCTTCCTGTACCTTTTCTAGTTCTACCGTATCTATTTTGAGATGGGGGCGACCAGAACCACACACAATATTCCAGGTGCAGTCGAACCATAAATTTAGAGAGAGGCATTAGGATATTTTCAATTTTATTCTCTATCCGTTTCCAAATAATTCCAAACATTATTTTGCTTTTTTAGCCGCTGCCAGTCACTGAGAATTTCAACTTATTGTTCACGACGACTCCAACTCCTTTTCCTGAGTGGTAACTCCTAATTTAGAACCCAGCATTGTGTACACAGTTTGGATTATTTTTCCCTATATGTATCACTTTGCACTTGTCCACATCATATTTCATCTGCCATCTGGATGCCCAGTCACTCAGTCTTGCAAGATCCTCCTGCCATTTTTCAGTCTGCTCGGATCCTCCTGCTCTAACTCTTGTCTCATCTGATCACCTTACTTTTTACTCCCTTTCCCAGATCATTAATAAATATTAAACAACATCTGTTCCAGTACAGATCTCTGTGGCATTCCACTATTTACCTCATTCCATTGTGAAAACTGACCAGTTAGATCTACTCCTCACTTCCCATCCTTTAACCAGTTACCAATCCACAATAGGACACTGTCTCCTATCCCATGACTATTTAATTTCCTCATGAGTCTCTCATTAGGGACCTTATCAAATGCTTTCGGAAAATCCAGATACACGATGTTGACCAGCTCACCTTTATCAACATACTTATTTACACTCTCAAAAAATTCAAATAGATTCGTGAGTCACGACTTCCCTTTGCTAAATCCATGTTGATGTTTCTCCATTATGCTGTATTTATCAATGTGTCCAGTACTGTTTCCACCAGTTTGCAATGATCTGTAATTTCCACGATCACCTCTGAAGCATTTTTTAAAAATATCGGCGTTACGTTTGCTACCTTCCAACCCTCAATACAGTGGCAGATTTTAGTGACAGGTTACAAATTACCAATAGTAGGTCTGCAATTTCATACTCGAGTTCCTTCAGAACTCTGGGGTGACTTCTTACTATTTGGTTTGTCAGTTTGCTCTAGAACCTCTTTCAGTGTCATCTCTTGAGGAAATTAAATAGTCATGGGATAGGAGGCAGAATCCTATCGGGGACTGGCAACGGGTTAAAGGATAGGAAGCGAGGAGTAGGATTAACTGGTCAGTCTTCACAATGGAGGGAAGTAACAGTTCTTGCGAATTATCACCTACAAAAAATAGTTTCAGCATGGGTATCTCCCCAACATCCTCTGCAGCGAAGACCGAAGCAAAGAATTCATTCAGCTTCTCTGCAACATCCTTAACTTCCATGAGTGTCCCTTTCACCACCTGGTCACCTAACGGCCCAACAAACTCTTTAGCAAGTTTCTTGTTTCTAATGTACTTGAAAAAGTTTTTATTATTAGGTTTTTTTTTGCATCTTTAGCAAGTCATTCTTCAAATTCCCTCTTGGCCTCCCTTAACAACATTTGGTAATGCTTGTGTTCTTTCCTATTTTCTTCATTTCGACTAGCTTTCCACTTTTTAAGACCACCATCTTTTTGATTCTAACAGCCTTTTTTTCATTTCATTTTTAATTTATACCCCGCACTCTCTAGCCCAAGGGCGACTCGAGGCAGCTCACAACACATCATTAATACAAAAAATGGTCTGCAAAAGACCAATACAGTCCACAATAATCACAACAAAATCCTTCTATCAAATCATACAATTGTAATAAATCAATTATATATAATATATAACAATATGATACCCTCCCTATCCCTCATCCTTCCATCACCATGTCTCACCCTTTAGCCATGCAGGCAGATGTCTGGAACTCTTGCTACCTTTCTTTATTTGTAGAATACATTTAATCTGGGCTTCCAACATGGCGTTTTTAAATAGAGTCTGTGCTTCTTGCAGACATTTAATCCTCACAACTGCTCCTTTTAGTTTCCTTCTATAGTTCCCCTTTTTCAAGTTTAAATTTTACTGTAGTAGATTTGTCATTTTACTGCCACTCCACAACCCGCGGAGACATTTCCCCAGTCAATATTAGGGTAATTGAAATCACCCATTATTATTGTTTCTCCATCTTTAGTAGCCTGTCTAAACTCTGCTAGCATTTCATAATCTGTCTCACTTTGCTGATCTATCCTGGGGGTGGACAGTATAGTCCCACTGCTATACGCTGCCCTGTTCCACATGGCATTTCTATCCATGGTGATACCAGAGCACAGTTCACTTCCTGCAAAATCTTAATCCTTCTTGACTCAATGCTGTCTTTAACATATAAAGCCATCCCACCGCCAGCTTGAGCTACGCGCCTCATTTCGATATATTTTGTAACCTGGTATTAGTGTCCCATTGGTTATCCTCATTCCACCAGGTCTCGGAGATTCCCATTTATATCCCCCTCAGCCACCTATCACCCCCCACCCCTGCCTCTCCTAGCTGAGCCCCACCCCTTCCCTTCACAGACCTCGCCCCACATCGCCCTCTCTTTGCTCAACTCCCCCTTCCCGACACGACAGACCATCTAACTCCCTTCCCCTCCCTCAAGACCTCCCCACTCCGGTCACACTTGCCTCTCCCCCCCC
>QEPC01003084.1:346489-358045 GCA_003113815.1 Sphenodon punctatus
GCTGTGTAACTGGCATGCTGCTGACTAGGCTCGTCAGTATCAGTTACACAGCGCCCCCCCCTTCTCCTCTCCTCTCTCCCGAGGGCGCTGTGTAACTGGCATGATGCTGACTAGGCTCGTCAGTATCAGTTACACAGCGCCCCCCCCTTTCTCCTCTCCTCTCTCCCGAGGGCGCTGTGTAACTGGCATGCTGCTGACTAGGCTCGTCAGTATCAGTTACACAGCGCCCCGGCTCTCTGCTCCTCTCCTCTCCCCTCTCCAGGAGCCGGGGAAGCGAGGCGCTGTGTAGTGATATAATTAAAACACAGCTTCCTAAATGCAGTCAATTTCAAAATGCTCTTAAATAAACCCATATGTGAATAGCGCATGGGTGTGTATAACTGCATTTTGAAATTGACTGCGTTTCGGAAAAGCAGCATTTTAATGTATGTGTGAATGCGCTCTATTTCCTTGATAAAAAATATGCTTAAGTATTTTTAACATTAACCTAATGAATTGAATATATTGTAGATCAGGGGGTGGGGAACCTTTTACCTCCCTGGGGACACTTCAAAAATGTGTACACACTCCAAGGGCCACAGATGTTGGGGATGGGGTGTTTAAAGGGTCCTCTTAGAAAGAGGATCCAGATCATAGATCTCTGTGCTGGGATCTGTCCCCCAGCCTTGTGTGCACGCCTTCATCTCTTCTTCCTTCCCCTGAGCTCAGTTTGTCAGTGCTTTGGGGGCAGGAACTGGATTCAAGGGCCAGATCCAGAAACTAGAAAGGGGCCACACAAAAACTAGCTGTGGCTTTGGCCCCTGGGCCTGAGGTTCCCCAGCCTTGTTGTAGATTAGAATGAAAGGGATGGGAGAACGGCCCAGTAGGTAACTCCCCCCTCTAATTCCCATGGCATGAGTCCCACCAGCAGCAGGGCACAGATGTAATAAATGCATTAAAATGTAGCCCAGCAAGACCTGATGGGTCTGTGAGTTCAATAACTGAGGTGCTAACCTGCCTGCTTGCTCCTTTTGTCTGTACCTTTTTAAGGCCGTTTAGGGCATTTTGTAGCTTCTGATGTTTGTTTTACCTTTTTATTCGTAGCACGTTCTTTGTTGAGTACCATTTTCCAGTAGGAATCTCCAAAAAAGGAACAGGGCAGGTTTCCGTAACCACAGAAGTAATTCGGATAGCATCAAGTAAAATCACAGGGGAAGGTAAGAGCCTAGGGTGTGGCTTCCTGAGCCTTAATATCTTCTTCTCTCCTTGCCCCGTTGACTTGCTGTCTTTACCTTCCCCTCCCAGCACAGGCCAGAGCTTTTCAACTAACCATACATATCTCCATACGCGTAGCAGCCATTCCTTCTGCTTTCCTTCTACTCTCGTTTAAACCCCTTAACTCTAGGACATGGCTGAATCTAAGCAAACACTCACGGCTGTCAATCTTCCTTACAGTGGTGAAATTTCAGCAGCGGTTTGTCTTCCCCGTTCACTTTGGGGGAATGATGATAGAACACTGGTGGAACTCGGACCTTGCATTCAACATCTACGTGAGAAAGGGCACACAGAAAAAGGTACTTGCAAAAAAATGTTTTCAAATATAATATCAAAACTCCATGCCCTCTAGTTCCCTCCAGAACAGGGGTGGCCCAAGTGGTAGATCGTGATCTACTGGTAGATTACAAGCTAGTCTCCAGTAGATCATAGTGTGGGGAAAGCAGGCACGGATTTACTGGGGGGAAGGGGAGGCTGTAGGGGCTTCAGCTCCCCCCCCCCCCATTGGTTGTCCTGGGGGCTGACATCATGCTGGACCCGCCCACAAGACTTCCATTCACTGCTGCCTTGCCTAACGTTCTGCTGGAATGGGGCTGGGCAAAGTGCTTCTGGACCCGCCGGCCAAGGCTTCCATTTGCGGGTTGTATCCACATGGTGAACTGCCGGCTAGCTATTGTGCCGAGGATGGTCCTTGCTGTGTAAGTCTGGGGGGTTGGAGAGGCTCGCATGGGGGGCTCAGCCGATTGCTCCACTATGATTAGAAGGGTGCAGAGATCGGGGGGGGGGGTGGGCCTGAAGCCATTGCTGATCAGGGCTCTGAGCGTGGCACAGCTGACTGAGCCTCCCCCTCCCTGCCTGAGTGTCGGAGCTGAGTCACGCTGCTGGGGTCGAGAGGCTGAGCCGGCACGGCCATCGGGGGGCAGTTTCCCACTCCTGTCTTACATGGAGCAATTTCTTTTCTGTACCAATAAAATGCTTATCTTGTCTCAAGCTGAAAGGCCCAATTTGCGTCATATTTCCCCCATAATTCCATCCTTGCCTTTGAAGGGAGGATAGATTGAATAGACGTTTACAAATCAAACAGAAGCGGGTAATCTATACATCTGGATAAGCTGCACTTTAACCACAAATCACTTACTCTGAATAACTTTTAGACTCTTTTCCTTGTTTTCTGTCTCCAGCCAGCATTAGTAGGATCCACAGCCCTTCCTTTGCGGGAAGTCATCCAGTCTGAGCTCCTCGCTGTCAGCTGTGAGTTACCTGTGGAGGAGCAGCAAGTGAAGATGCAGCTTGGACCTTTAAAAGTATATTTATTTATTAAAATTCATACCCTGCCTTTCCCCTATATAAATTTCTAATCAGAACTTTTGGCTAAATTATTTTACTGAATATTCAAACTTAGATGTCAGATGATCTCTCTTTAAAACTCACCTCTTTCGCTCTGCTCTGTCTGACTCTTTATCCTGCTGAGCCACTATTCCTATACCTACGGTCTGTTTACCCTTATCCTTGCCACATGGACCTGCCTGCTGTCATTCTCATCGTAACCAAGCCAAGTACGTGCACTTGAGACCTCGCATCTTCATGAATGTTAGACCCCTTGTCTCTCCCTCTGTTCCCCTTCCTAAGTCTCTCCCCCAGCTCCTGTCTCTCAGATTGTAAGCCCTAGGACCCGGTCTATTTTATTACTTTGTAAAGTGCCAGGTACACTGCTGGCGCTATATAAATGTTTGTTAATAATAATAATCTCTGTTGATGATGATGATGATTTATATGCTGCCCTTCTCCAAGAAGGACTCCAAGTGGCTTAGAATAAAACAAAAATAGTTACCAATAAAAACATAAAAATACTGAAAACCCCTCTCACCCCACCCTTCTGTACCTCAATTCACACAAAAAAATTAATTATGCAACAACCTCCACCTCATAATCCCTCATGTCTGTACCCTTGGGCATGGCATTACTCCTCACTCTTGATCCCCCATGCCTGTACCCTCTTCACAGGGGGGTGGGCATGGCACTCCCACAGCCTCATGCCCAAGTCCCTTCTCTCACAGGTGGACGTAACGCTCCCTCCGAGTCCACCCACAACATTCCAACCCATCCACCCCGCACTCCTACTCCCCCACCACTAAACACAATTAAAACCACAACTCCGCATCCACATCCCTTTAGAAACCAATTAACAAAACAACAAAGTTGCAAATGCAGGCTCAGCCCAGCTGCCGAACGAATGGCTGTCAAACGACGACTAGCCTTTGGCATCTGCCTTTGGCAGCCACCGCAGGCAGCCGCCTGCAGCAAAGTCGGGCAGCTTTTGAAGTTGCTGGGGAGGGTGGAGGAGCAGCCCCTTCCTAGCACATCTGGCTAGGTTTGGGGATGTAGCCTGTGTTTCGAATATAAGAAGTGCCATACTGGGTCATGCTGGGGGATTTCTCTTAGATGTTTTATAAGTTGTAAACTGCCCTACGCCTTAATGGGAAGAGCAAGGTATAAATCTGATTGAATAAATAAGTCCGTAAGTAAATCGGTTTAACGAAGTCGATTTTGTTAGTGTAATTTCATAACCCGCCTCGGTACTGTTCACATGACTCTTTTAAACCAATTGAGTACCTTCCCAAAGCGAGCCTGTGGCCGTGTGCTGATCTGCACCTGTCCCTTCATGCTTTGCCGTGTTGCGCTGCTGGGACATCCGGATGATCCTCCTGCTCCTGCAGAAGCGACAGGAAAGCTTGCAAGGGGAGGTGACGTGCAGTGCAGCCTGCTGGGAGTGATTTTGTATGTTGCGTTCGCCAACTAAATGCAGAAAGGGTCCATGCTTCACAAAACTCTGGTTTTGGAAGCGAAGGGGATTATGTGCTCCTGATTATTTTTTTCTGGAGTGCATACATCACCTCTTCCTCCGGAACACCATTGCGTGATGTTCAAATACTGAAGTACAATCGAGTTAAGGACTTGTTAAGCCGATTTGGCTGTACGTGTGAACAAGGCCTGTGTGTGTGTGGAGTGCACAAAGTGAGGAGGATGGGACAGCCTGTCAGGTGGGGAATGTGAGGGGATAGAGTGTGAACGGAGAAAAAGCAGGGGATTATTATATATTTTGTGACACTTATTCATTTATATAGTGCTGACAATATGCTTGGTGCCGAACAGACGTGAGCAGGGGTGAACGAAGCTTCCGAATCCCGAGAGCCGCATCCGTTTACCACAATGGTGCCACAGAGCCACATGTGTCTCTAGAGCCACAGTTTCTCTACTTCTGATAGAGATGGGTCCCTGCCCTGAGGAGTTTACAATCTAGGAACGACAAAGGGCGGGGGATGCAGGGAGAGACAGGGGAGACATTCATAAAGCTGAGAAGTTGCAGGTACATGTAGGAGGAAAACTGGGTGAAAATTGACAGTGTAGAGAGAGATGTATTTACTTGATCAAATTGTTCTTCCTAAAAATAAATAAATATACTCAGGTTGGATATTTCCTCCCTGTGCACCACAGGTATCGTTGGAGCTTGCTGCGGACAACAAGGACTTCACCAGTGCAAGGTCTACTGGGGTAGGGCAGCAAGCCACAGTTTACACCATAAGAAGTCCAGGGGTAAAGCTACAAGAAGCTGACCGGTATCCTGTGTCTGCCAAAAGCCCTCGCCTCTTGAAACAAAACAATCGTGAGTCTTCCAAGAGATCCAGGGAGCCCTTGCCAGCAGCCATAGAAGTGCCCAGCATTGGGGTGGCACAGCCTTCAAGGTCTGTGCCCATGTCTGTGTCCCGTAACCTAATGCCACAGCTAGCTGCACCAGAAGAGGATGCATTGTTATTACACGTCCTGCTGATGGTCCCTGATGGGAAGGATTTTATCACCTGAGGTGCTGGCATCCGCAGCCCTTGCAACGTGTATCTGAACTGCAAACTCTTCAGCACAGAGGAAGCCACAAGATCTGCTACTGCGTGGGGCGCGACACAGCCTGCCTTTAACTTTTCCCAGGCAAGCCACTGCTCTTCTCTTACATGCTGTAAAATAGCACGTTCCCGTTGCATCCATCTTTTTCTTTAAGTAAAAGCTGATATCTTGTGTCTTGTTGTGAATAATCACAATTTCTTCTAGCAGTGTAGCTGGTGCTGAACAGTTGTGCATAGGGAACAGGGCCCCCTCTTGGGGGGGGGAGGGGGCTTATAATCTAGAATAGACGAGGGAGGGGCACCTAGGGAGACATTCACCAAGTTGAGAAGCAGCAGGTGCACCTGCTTGGTTTAGTTACAAGAGAAGAGGTCGGGCGCAGGAACAAGAAGAGATCCAGATTCGGAGGCAGGGACAAGGGATCGGGACTGTGTAGCCAAAGGGACTTGGGCCTAGGAAACCAGGGTTCAGTTCTTGTCTTGGCCATGAGCTCATTTGGTGGCTTTGGGCAGGCCCACTCTCTCTCAGCCTCAGGTCCCCATCTGTAAAATAGAAATAATGATGACCTACTACACAGGATTGTCGGGGCAAACTAGATAAGGACTGTGAATCACTTTGCACATTGAAAGTGCTCTAGGGATGATAATTATCTATTTATTTATTTATTTAGATTTTTTTACTCTGCCCTATCCCCTGAGACTCAGGGCAGCATACATCATAAAAAGAAAAATACATAAAATACACAATAAAACCCATAGACTCCTAATATGCCTGTTAAATGCCTGGCTGAAATAAGTATGCTACCTCCAAAAGATGCTCAAACCTCCCAGAGGAAGGGAGTTCCAAAGCTGTGGTGGAGCAGCCACCAAGAATGTGCCTCTGCACGCCTGGGACGTATAATAACGCAGGCTGAGTCTCGAGTCCATCCCTCCTGTGTCTACCCTACCAGAGAGTGCTGCTTAGTTCATACAGCTTCCCCTTCAGTTTCAATAGAAATCATTTTGCCTACTAATTATGTGATGCCTGTCCGCCTATTAGGTCACGCCCATTTCGCTGACTTCCAAACACCTGGAGAGACTGAAGAACAACGTCCTGGTTATCGAGGCGTGGAACGCAATGCGAAGCCCAGGCCACGACCGGCTGCTCGGATTGGTGAAGCTGCCGCTGCATCAGTTTTATATGTCCTTTAAGTAAGCAGGCAGCTTGAGAGATCCGGCTGGGATGATGACTGGTATCCAGGGGGGAAGGCGTGTCCGTGCAACAGTTTGCAACAAGAATCGGTGCTGCTTGCTGGACAGCTAAATGTAGGAATAGACTTGAGAACGTGGCCCTGCTCAGCCTGGTTTGCCTCCATGGAGAGGGCATCTGCCAGTTAAAATAACCTCCACTGATCGTTTTGTGGAACAGAATTGGCATGAAATCCCTAATCCTGTTATGCAGTCTAGGGTTTTATATGTTTTGATTTATTGTTGTGAGCTGCTCCGAGTTGCCTGTGTGCAACAGGAAGTGGATTAGAAATACAACGAAATAAATAAATAGGTAGAAGGGACCTTTTGTACCTGTCAGTTGGTGCCGGTAATGTTGAGCCAAATGCAGGATCCGGGCTTAAATTAATAATGGATTTTTAAAATCTATTTTTTATATAAGCATACAAACAGATATTCTGATGCCGTAGAGCTGTAGATCGCTTTTATTATTATTATTATTATTATTATTATTAACAAACATTTATATAGCGCCAGCAATGTACCTGGCACTTTACAAAGTAATAAAATAGACAGGGTCCCTGCCCCTAGGGCTTACAATCTGAGAGACAGGAGCTGGGGGAGAGACATAGGAAGGGGAACAGAGGGAGAGACAAGGGGTCTAACATTCATGAAGATGCGAGGTCTCAAGTGCACGTACTTGGCTTGGTTACCATGAGAATGACAGCAGGCAGGTCCATGTTGCAAGGATAAGGGTAAACCGATCGTAGGTATAGGAATAGTGGCTCAGCAGGATAAAGAGTCAGACAGAGCAGAGCGAAAGAGGTGAGTTTTAAGGAGAGATTTGAAGGTATGAAGGGAGGGGGCAAGGCGGATGTGGACAGGGAGGGAGTTCCAGGCATGGGGGGCAGCAAGTGAGAAGGGACGAAGGCGCTTAGGGGAGCAGGGAAGGCGTGGAAGGGTGAGAGAAGGGACAGAGGAGGAGCGAAGTGCACAGGCTGGAGTATGGAGGGCGATAAGTGCAGAGAGGTAGGGGGGAGCGAGGTTTACTCCTGAATCGTTCACCCATCAGGAGCGCTAAGCCAGAGTGATTCAGGAATAGGAGGAGAGGTATGTACTCCTGAAAAATGAGAACATAAGTAGTGCCATGTTGGGTCAGACCAATGGTCCATCCAGCCCAGTATCCTGTCTCTGACAGCGTCACAGTCAATGCCAGACTGGGTCAGACCAATGGTCCATCCAGCCCAGTATCCTGTCTCTGATTGTGGCCGTTCTCGGTCAGTTCAGAGATATACACAAAAGGTCATCTTGGAGTGATCCATTCACTCCCGACAGTCACTCCCCAACCTGCTTGGCTAATAGCCATCTATGGACCATCTAGCCTCCACGAACTTACCCAGTCCTTGCTTAAACCCAGCTACGCTACTGACCTTGACCTCCTTTGGCAATAAGTTCCACAAGTTAATTGTTGACTGAAAAAATACTTCCTTTCACTCAACACACAATTCGCACGTGGAATTCTCCCCTTCGCTTTTGGAGGGGATTAGTTTCTTTGAAGTAACTGTAGCATGGACCTTTGAAGTAAAAGATGAAGGTTAACGTTGTTTGCCATGACTATTGGGGGAGATGGCTGCATCGTGCATGGGTTGTATAGGTCCCCCAGCCCCCAAAGCTCTATTTTTATGATTAAAGTAGTTTGAGTCTGGAACTGCATCGTGAAGGGAGAACCAAAGTTGGAGTAATTATTTTGATTTTTGTATAACCAAACTAATTACCTCGGTTTAATACTGTTCATCGCGACGTGCCCCCAATCGTGTATTGCTGTCCCTGTTTATTTTCACCCCACTCCAGAGACCCCAAGATTTCTCACCTGCTGCTTCAAGCTCAGTACCCCGTGGTTGCGGTGGACGGCTACATGCCCGTGCTTGATGTCTTCACCGGCAACCAAAATGGAAGCCTCAAGGTCATCCTAGCTATGGGCTCAGCTGAGCAGACAGTGGCCCTGCAGAGACTGAAGAACGAAGATGGTGCCACCCCTCCTTTTATGCAGCGACCCGCTCACTCTCTGGATCCTTCCAGCATAAATCACCCAATGGTACTAGCTGTTACTCTGACTTCTAGAGGATCATTAAGAGAACGCTCCCCTTGTTCTGTTTACCTGTGAGAACTATTATTTATATAGCACCAGCAATATACCTGGCACCATACGATCAGTAGTTAGGGATGGGTCCCTGCCCCAAGGGGCTTATAATCTTAGGGAAGACAAGGGAAAGGGGACTATAGGGGGAGACATTCATGAAATTGAGAAATCTTAGTTACAGGGAAGAGGACAACTTGGGTGTAGAGGCCAAGCAGTAGAAGGAAGTGCTGTGATAGAGCTTGGATATAAAAACTGGCAGGACAAAGGTTTAAGTTTGGTTTATGTGAGAGGATCAAGTTACGGTTTAAGTCTCACGAGAGAGTAGAAACCATGGCTGGTCAGTTCTTACAGCGGAGAAAATTAACTAGCGGCGTGCCCCAGGGATCTGTATTGGGACCAGTGTTGTTTAATGTATTCCTTAATGATCTGGGGAAGGGAGTAAAGACTGAGGTGATCAGATTTGCTGATGACACAGAATTATTCAAGGTAGTTAAAACCCAAGTGGGCTGTGAGGAATTGCAGGAGGATCTTGTGAGACTGGGTAACTGGTCATTCAAATGGCAGGTGGAATTTAATGTGGACAAGTGCAAAGTGATGCACATAAAGAAAAATAACCCAAACTGTGTGTGTACAATGCTGGGTTCTAAATTAGGAGTTACTCAGGAAAAGGATCTTGGATTCATTGTGGACAATACACTGAAATCCTCAGCTCAGTGTGCCCCAGCGATCAAAAAAACCAAACAGACTGTTAGGAATCATTTGGAAAGGGATAGAGAATAAAACTGAAAATATCGTAATGCCCCTATAAACCTATGGTACAACCGCTCCTTGAGTATTGTGTGCAGTTCTGCATCTCAAAACCGACCTATTCGAACTAGAAACGGTACAGATCAAGGGTTTGGAACGGCTCCTGTATGAAGAGAGGCTTGATAGGTTGGGGCTCTTCAGCTTGGAGAAAAGACAACTAAGAGGGGATAGGATCGAAGCTTATAAAATCATGAGTGGGGTGGAACATGTAAATAGGGAGAGGTTATTCACCTCCTCCAACTACTAGAACAAGGGACATCCCATCAAATTAACTGGCAGCAGATTTAAAACTAAGAAGTATTTTTTTCACTCAGCGCACAATTGAATTGTGGAATTTGCTGCCAGTGAAAGTGGTCAAGGCTGGTAGTGTAGCTAGCTTTAAAAGAGGATTGGATACGTTCTTAGAGGTTAGGTGCATTAATGGTTTGGGGGGATGTAACAGCTGACTGTTGGGGGCTAGAACAAGAGGGAATGGATTGCCTAGTGCGACCTGTTGGGGACTTCTCCCAAGGGACAGAGATTGGCCACTGTTGGAGACAGGATGCCGGGCTCAGTGGACCATTGGCTGACCCAGTACGACACTAGTTACGTTCTTATGGCTCAGGGCCCTCCTTCATGGAAGCTACAATTATGAGACTGTCGCCCCTTGGAGGATTGTTCTCTTCATTTTTCTCCCCTCCCGCTCCTTGTTAGCAAGGTTTCCCCTCGACAGAGGCTGATGCAATCGCCCATTGTGGGTGGTGTCTGCGCACACAGCGGCACCGCCATTCCAAGCTGCCTAACACGGGGCAAGTGTTTGGTTTGTTCCTTCAAACCTGGGAGTAAGGCATGGAATGAGCAGGTGTTCGCTTCCCATGGTATATCGGGGAATTCCTTTGGCAACCCACAGAGCGGCCAAAAGCAAGTTCCCAAGAAGTAGGGAAATGGGGGGCCTTATCTGATCCCGTGGGAACAGAGGTGGAGGAAGGTAGTATCCCTACTTGTGAGAGAGAACCCAGCTGGTAGCTCTACCAAAGTGCCCACTGGGGAGCCTGCACCCAAGCTTGGGAAAGACTCGCATTGCGGAAAGGGGCATTTTTGATTGTTGGCACAAAAGCTGCTGCTGTTTTTTTAAATGCCTGCACCAATTGTAGAAGGAATTCTTAGACTATAAGGGCGGTGAACTGATTTTTCTCCATTCCTTGAGGACTTTGTAGCTCTTGCATATTACTGCCTGAGGTGCCGCTCTCTTTCACCGAGATTCCCTTTATCTCCTTTACCAGCTGGAGAGAGAAGGGGAAGGCCTGATGGAGCACGTGTTTGAGGTCCACGTGGAGAATATTCAAGGGCTCACTCCCCTGCAATCTACAGTCTGGGGAGAGGCTGACTGTTACGTGCAGTACCATTTTCCAGTCCAGGAGTTGGATTCTCGAGTGTTGCAAGGCTCGGAGTTATGTGAAAGCGGTATGTTGGGTTTGGGAAAGGATCTTCTTTCAAGCACTGCTTATTTAAATATTACACTAAATGGGAACTAAGCACTGTTTGTTCCTCGTCTTGCTGCCTAGAAAAAGGATAGGTGCAACATCTGCTCCTCTAGTATGGTTAGTGTTCTCTTTGCACATGAGAAACCCACTTTGCAAGTGGCTTTGAGGCAGGTCATCAAGCAAAGAGCCCGTTTCTTTTGAAGGGAGGCTACAACTGATTCTTTCGAAGAAGAGGAGAATTGAGCCCTAAGCTTAATGATAGATCATTTAAATTAGAGCTGAAAGCAGGGCTTTTTTATTCACGAGTATTAGTTGCTTTTCCAGGCAGCCTTTCAAGTACCCAAGCCGATAAACTCAAATTCTTGCTTGCGCCATTTCCAACCCTTCATTGTGGAACTTCCTCCCTCCAGATGTCCGTCATAGCTCCTTCCTCCTCAACTTGAGGCACTTGAACGCTTCTTTATTATTCTCCAGGTGCTTTCAGGATCCTCTGCTGCTTCCCCAAAATGTGTTTTCTCCCTGGGGGTCCCCCTGGACGGCCAGCCAACACAGTAGGGTAGATCCCCGCCACTACCAGTAGGAGGCAGACATGACAACTTTTATGACCATACTCAGGGGATGACCATACTCAGGGGATCACCATCCCATCTCCAGTTGTTTGTCTGCCTTCATACGAGTAGGAAGCAGACGAGCTGCCCTCCTGAAGATATGAAAAGCAGGAACAGCAGCCTTCAGAATTAAAGACCAAGGTAATCCCTGGTGCCAGGGGAGGAGAAACTCCTACCCCTGTTCA
>QEPC01003084.1:366229-384515 GCA_003113815.1 Sphenodon punctatus
CAGCTCCTGTCTCTCAGATTGTAAGCCCTAGGGGCAGGGACCGTGTCTATTTTATTACTTTGTAAAGTGCCAGGTACACTGCTGGCGCTATATAAATGTTTGTTAATAATAACATTTGCAGAAATCGAATTTTATGCTAGCAGAATTTGGGAATCTTCATTGCAGAAATTTAAAAGTTTGGCGGGGGTGGGGCAGGGGAATTGCAAAATATGCAGAGCCCTGAATTGGTGGCTTGGCCCTGAATCAAAGTGGGGTAGATTACCCTGGAGAAAACAGAATGCTGTGTGAATGCTGAGGGTATGTCCAGATGAAATGCTTACCCCAGGATACCTGGCTTCTAACCTGCAATTAACCTTGCAAAGTGCACTTCACCATCAACTGTTTGTGGGGGAAATGATGGAGTAAAGGCCAGTTACCTTGGTTTAAACGTTCTTTGTTGAATTGGGGGTTGCAATAGTCATGTGTGAACGCTGTATGGGAAATTACCATGCAGTACTTTGCCTGTTTTGTCTGAATATAATTGAAGGCAATCACATGGGCAAGCCCCCAAAAGTTACTCTGAAGTTTCCTAGGTTTGGAAAGTTGCAACAAGAGGGAGACCCTTACGCAAGTTTTCATTAGGGGCTGGCTTGATTTTAATCAGAACACATGGCACCTTAACCGTATAGTTGGAAGGAACCTTAAAGGTCATCTAGTCCAACCCTTTGCTTGCTGTCAGAAGTGCATGTCTACCATTTTTGAATTGGAAGGTGACAGTGGATATTTCAGTGGCTTTTCTTTTCTTCTTAGGTATTAGGTTAAAGCCTTTCCGCTCAGTAACCACATTGTGCATCCCTGACCCTGTCTTTAACGACGAACATCATCACTCGTTGCTTGTCTCTGCTGATGTCCCGGTGCAGAGGCTCCTGCTCAGCGCCTTCTCTGCCCACGGCTTATTCGGAGGAGGAGGAATCCAGTTTGAAGTCTGGTGCAGGTATGGATTAAAATCTGCCCCCTCCTAGTTTGGAAATCACCGAGACTAAACAGGAGAATCTCATGTTGTGCAACAGAAGTGTTGCCGGCACTGAAATATGTATGTATTTTGGTGCAGGCGGTAAGTATTATAACCAGGGCCATCGTAAGGATTTGCTTGGCCTTGGACAGAGTTTTGATTGGAGGTTTCTGTCCTTCAGAAACAAAAAAAAACGTAGTCATATTTGTGTCCAAAGTATATTCAATATAAAACATACCCATTTTCATACTGGGTCAGACCAATGCTCCATCAACCCCAGCATCCTGTCTCCGATAGTGGCCAATCTCGGTCGCTTGGGAGGCGTACCCAACAGGTCATAATGGGGTGATCAGTTGCCTTGCCTACCGTTCGCTCCCAAGAGCAGAGTGAGGGGATCAAATCTGCGGATGACACAAAGTTATTCAAAGTGGTTAAAATCCGAGTGGACTGTGAGGAATTGCAGGGAGGACCATACAAGACTGGGTGACTAGGCAACTAAATGGCAAATGAAATATAATGTGGACAAGTGCAAAGTGATGCACATAGGGAGAAATAATACGCGTACACAATGCTGGATTCTAATTTAGAGGTTACCACTCAGGAAAAGGATCTTGGGGTCATTGTGGACAGTACATTGAAATCCTCAGCTCAGTGTGTGGCAGCAGCCAAAAAAGCAATCACAGAAGCCTGAGGTTGCCGCCTACTTCTCCTCTTCTACCCAGACAGCTTTTACCTACTGTACAATTTTACTCATCAGAATCAAGAGGATTTTTACAGCCTTAATCACACATGAAGCCTGGAACTTGGGGGAAACAGGTTTTCCAACTGGAGACATTAGCCCCAGGGTCTAATATGGCACTGATTCTGGCAACACCAAAAATGTCCTGGTGACTGCTGCTTTTTCTCTTGCGCAGGTACTATTATCCTAATGTCAGAGACCAGATGGTTGCCAAGGGGACCTTGCCATTGTCACGTCTGTGCGCCATGGTAACTATGCAGCACCGGGAAGAAGTGGGGATCCAGACCTTTAATCTTCCTTTATTCCCAAGAACTGAGAGCTCGGAGGAACTCCATCCCCGGTCCTCAGGTAATTGAGGCCATTTTGTCATTCCTAGTAGCGTAAGCACCACTAAGAACCAAAGGAACTGGCCTTAATTGAAAACTCCAGACAGTTCTGCCCGTTACTCCTGAACATCCCAATTCACTGTTGGGAAACAAGCTCGGTTCTCCTTGAAGTCGAGGACAAAACGGCCCATTGACTTCAGATGGGGGCAGAGTTCGTTTAAAGCTTTATCCTTTCTGGAAATGGCCCTGCTGTGTTATGATTCTGTGGTCCGATCTCTCGCTTCTGGGGCAGGAGCAACTGAGACTGAATCCTAGAGCTAGAAGGGCCCCCCAGGGGTTCTCAGTTTGAGGTGTAGGCCCCTCAATAGCTCAGCAGGTGGGGCGGGGGGGCATAAGACAGAAGAGCACAGCCGGCAAACAGCTGCACTCAGCTAGGGGAAGTTTCTGAAATGAAGGGGTAGTAAGGGGGGGAGGGAGAAAGGGGGGAAGGTGGGAGAGAGAGCAAGGGGAGTGTGGGGTGGGGACCCCGCTTACCACGAAGGGATGGGGGACGTAGTTTGAGAACCACTGAACTACGCTCTCCCTGAAAGGTGTCGGTCTAACCTGTTTCTAAAGGCCTCCAGCAATGGGGCCTCCTCAACCTCTCACGGCAAATCATTCTCCGTTTGGCCTAAATCTTTTCTCCTTTTAAATTAAGTCCGTTCCCTCTAGTCCTGTCCTCAGTGGCCAGGGAACACAGCTGGAAAAGCAACCTGTTTGATCCACTGTACAAACGGCACAGGAGCCACTCCCCCTGGCTGCTTAATAAGTCGCCCCCCCCCCCCTTCCCAACATGGCATCTTGCCATGGAGCGCAAGGAATGCCACGTGGGCTAAATGCACCATGGGCTAAATAAACGGCAGACAGGTGTGCCGTTTGGGGGGGGGGGGGGGGGGGGGCTCCAGCTGCTAGAGATGCTCGGCGCGGCCGCCGGCGGAGAAAGGTGCGCTAGTGGCTGACAGCACATGGAGAGCCCGCTGGGAGAGGACAGCCACCAGCCACCGTTCTGCCGCAGAGAGTGCTCCAGACGCTCTTGGCTGCTGCTGCTGCTGCCACTCCCTCCCCTAGCAGATGTTTTCCTCTCCCAGCTCGTAGCACCGCCGGCCCTGCTGTGACTCTCTCCCCGGAGGGCATGCTGAGCTAGGAGAAAAAAGCAGCCGCTTGCTGGTGATGGCCCCATTTGTGAGCTGTGAGCGTGCATGTCACGCTCCCCCACATTCCATGAGTATTGACACCAAACACATGGGATGTGGGTTAGTGTAACATGCACACTCACAGCTCACAAACGGGGCTTTCGTCCTGTTTGTTATCATCCTCTCTCTTTGTGTGTGTGCAGGTAGATTGTAATGAATCATGTAGAAAGCCTAAAGATGGAGACAGAGTAGCTCAGATCTCTTTGACTGGACCAGGTGCTCTTGGTGAGGTTATACAAGCTTCCAGGCCACACAGGACCCTTCCTCAGGCATTTAACAAGGCACAACTATAGATTGAGCATTGCAAAACAGGTATGTACAATGAAAGCAATCCCTGGTGTGTATAATTCCTGTCTGCTATATATATATATACCCGTCTTGCATTTTCTCAGTCCAGAGATCTGACTTTGTTTCATGCCTGAGGAAGGGCCCTCCATTGCCAGCAAGCTTGCACGCTCTCCCCAACAGCAGTTGGTCCAATAAAGAGATCGCCTGAACTACTTTGTCCCCATCTCTTACGTTTGGGACCAGCACAGCAGCCACTCTCTCTCTCTCTCAAGGCCAAAGGGAATCCTGTCACTTTGAGAGCACAATAGATGTTAAAAGCTGTTGAGGATTCTGTTTAACACCCATATCCATGTTTTGGATGGTTGCATGACAAATAGAAGTTATTACTGACGTGAGCATGCTGTTGAGTTCTGTATCATAATTCATAGGCACGAGGGTAGTTCAAATTATTCATGTGTGACCTTGGTTTTGCCGCCTCAACCTTGTGTTTTTTCTGGCCGTTGAAATAAATAATAAATAAATAAATTGTGATCATGCAGGCTAAGTTTCTATATATCACAGTCATTTCTGTAACAAAGTCAGAAGTTCAGACTGAACAAGGATGTAGAAAGAGAGGCAATCCTGATTAGCTGGAATGCTCAGCACACATCCATAATAATGTTCTCTTTTCAGAGAGTTCTCAGTATGGAATTATTTACCTGGAATAAATCTTATACTACCCAGTTAATAATCAAAACCTGATTAATGTTGGCTCTAGTTCAAAAATAGAAAGCTGAGCGTCTCTTTTTTCTTTTCTTTTCTTAAAATCCAGGTTTGCTTGATGTGAGTGTAAGGTACAGACGCTCCCTCAGAACAGCAGAGGGAGTCCTAGCTGCTCGAGCTATTTCTATTTCTGTACAAATACACAGAGCAGCCGGTTTGCAAGAAGCAGCCAGGTAAGAAAAAGCACAGTCCTACAAACGCTTAAAGTAGCTTTGTCCAACAGCTGGGCACCAATTTATTTACTTAAAAACTTTATCCTGCCCTATCCCAAAAGCTCTGGTTGGGTTATAATACATGTGTGTATACAATATAACCAGTATGCATAGATAAAACCAATTAAAATCCCCTATCCCTACCTGCCAAATGTCTGGACAAATAGAAACATCTTGCATTCCCTCTGGAAGATCAGCAGGTTGGGGTTTAGATGAACCTGCAGGGAAAGGTAGTTCCAGAATTGCGGGGCAGCTACTAAGAATGTCTCTCTGTGTGTCCTCACATGCAGGAGAGTGCTCCCAGCTGACCTCCGAGGCCACAATGGTAAATAAGAGAGGAAGTGGTCTTTCAGCTATGCGGGGCCCAGGCTAGTTAGGGCTTTATTGATCGAAATCAATGCCTTGAATTGTGCCCAGAACACTACAGGGAGCCAGCACAGACTCTGGTGCACCAGTGTAATGGAACCGATGGCGATTTGCTTGTCTTCATCTCGGGAGAGCCTAGATTAAAATCTTCTTCAGTGCAGAAATGGAAAAGATGGAAGCCAGTCATTGGCTGTTTGAACACAAAGGCTGTTTAAGCGAGGCTTGGAACTGGAGGAGGTGGAGGGGGCGCAGTTAATGATCACAGCGCCTTAGCAAGACTGAAGATGGAATAAGTCCTGATCTCATTAAACATGGATCTAGCCATGGCTACCGGCTCTTCTGAGCAGAACTAAATTCACATTTCCCCCCACATAATTGTAGTGGAAAGCAGCAGCACCATTGAGGAACTGAATCATCTTGGCGTGTTAAACTACTGTACAGCACAAATGGCTTGGTTGACTCAACTTTCCCCCTTAGCTAAGGAAGGCAAAGAGCAGTAGGTGGCTTGAGGGGTTAGTCCAGCGTGGCAAGTTCAGTGCTTTGGAAGTGAAGGAAGAGTGTGTGCGTGCACAGTTCCTCTGGGCAGGAAGGCTGCTCATTTGCCCATACCCAGAACCCAAGGCTAGCCCGTTCCTTGAGCAACGGCTGGGACTTCAGAGGCACCTTCGTTCAGCGAACCTCAACTCAGAAGGGAGGGTGGTTGCCACAGGGTGCTTTGGAGAGTGCAGCAGAAGGGTCAAGTGTGGAGACCTTTGAACTCTCCCTGCCAGCCCTCAGGATGATTTTTGGAGACACAAACGTGACTTCACTGTTTGAATACGAATTTTGCTCTTAGTTGTGCAAACAAAAGTCTGAAAGTAGGATTTGCTCCTTCTCCTGAGTTCTGAGAGGTAAATTCCCCCCTGGCAGGGAATGTCCTGAGAGTTCTAGGGGTGGGGAATCTCTGCCCCGTGGGGTAAATCTGGCTCGTGGCTGTTTTTTATTTGGCCCCTTTCCTGGATCTTACCCACAGATCCTGTCCCTACCCTTAAGCAACAAAAGACTGAGCTCAGGGGAAAGAGAGCAGAGTTGAGGGCATGCATTCAAGGAGAGGGGATGTATCCGGGGCACAGATTCATGATCTTGAACCTTCTCCTTTCCCACCATCGACATCCTGAGCACCCTGGCCTGGCCCCTACGCCTATCTGTCCTGCAGAGCTTGTACTCATTTTTCCAAAGCGACCGGCAGGAGGGGGGAAGTTCCCCATCCCTGTGCTGATCTCTCGGAATCAATGAGCAGACCCTACCCCCCACTGCACTCGTCTGTGTTAGCAATTGTGGGAGCAGTATTGTAGAAGCACCTTAAGGTTGGGTTATTTCCACCACCACCACCATTTTGTGTTAGTGTTCTGTAAGAGAGATCTGGACAAAGCCAGCACGCGCTCAACGCTATCACTGTCCTTTTTGCCAGGGACAGTGGCGCTCTACTGGTGCAGAACAAGAGTGAAAGATTCCCCCAAAGTTCCCATTGTACACATCATCGGGGCATGCTCTTTCCAGAGGACTGGTGTTGTCTGGAACAAACGGTGAAGGGATCTCCTGTTTTATTCATGCTTGTGTCTGTACAAGTATCGACACATTTTGGTACCCTGCACGTCTGCTTCCATGTTGCATGTAAATAATCCAGCTGTGTTGGATGAGCTTTCTTTTTCTTTCTTTCTTTTAAAGAGCGGTGGCAGAAAAGAACCCTCCAATCCAGTACAACGCAGAAGTAGGAGTGAATGCCTTTGTGTGCGCGCACGTCTCCTTCCTCCCCGAGGGGGAGAAACGCAGGACGCAAGCTGTGGCCCGTTCTTTCTGCCCCGCGTTTGACCACCACGCCGAGTTCCCTTGTAACCTCGTGGTCCAAAGAAGCAGCGGAGAGGCATGTTGTCTAGGGGAGCTCCTGCAATCTGCGGAGTTTGCCTTCTTTATCTACCACCAGAACATTAAGTCAGGTAATCAAAACGACCGGTATTATACATGCGAGGAGGGGATGAGGTCACAGCTAACTGTACTAAGGTTTTAACTTCAGGTAGGTCGTCGTTCATCCTGAAGCATCTCAGTGTTGTGCGATTGTAACCCCATTGTCTGCATCCCCAGACGGTAACAGGATTCAAGCCCCCACCCAGGACCACCCTAGGAAACTCAGGTTGCCCCTTTATGCCTGGCAGCCTGGAACTCCCTCCTATTTGCTCGACTCTTCCCTCCCAACCTTCAGATCCCTCCCGAAAACCTACCTCTGGAATTGCCAGGTCATGGGTGGCAATTCCGGACGGGGACTTTGCTGAGTCCTGTCAGGACTAGGACTGAAGCCAAGGTACCTAGAACAGGGCCGGGAGCGGGCAAGCAGGAGGTAGCATCACTAAGAGTGCAGGAACCACAGGACAGGGCTGGCGTTCAGGGGCTGGAGACGGACTTAGCCAGGAGGTATCAAGGGCTGGAGCGGGAGCGCAGATGAGGCTGAAGGCAGCAAGGGCTGGAGTGCAGGAACTGGAGAGTGATGAAGCTGAAGATAACAAAGGCTAGGGAGCAGGAACATGATTGAGCCAAGAAACCCAGCGGCCTGTGGGCCAGACTCTGTTCCGTTGCACTGGCAAACTCAAGGGGGAAACCTGACCGTTATATATCTTCACCCAGCCAATCCCTGCAGAGGTTACATCTAGCCAATCAGGAACTCTGTGGGCCAGGCTGCTGTGAAGCAGAGGGGATTTGCATGCCCAGGTTAAAGCTCTTAGCTGCTCCCAGACGGCTCACTGGGCAAGGAACCTGGCCCAGACTCAGAAGGACCCGGTTCGAGCCCCATGGGCCCAAGAACCTCTTCCATCAGGTTTTTCCTTGCTTTTCGTCCCCACAGATAAGTCACTTCCTGATGCTTCTTCTACTGTCCTTTCATTCAGGGTCCCCTTCTCTGTAACTAAGCCAACCACATGCATCTGCAGCGTCTCAATTTCACGAACCCTGTCTCTTCCCTTGTCTCCCCTAGGTTGTAAGCCCCTTGGGGCAGGGACCTGTCTCTAATTACTGACAAGTGGCAGGTACATTGCTGGTGCCATTCTGAGGATAACCCTGCCGGTTAGGGTTATCCTTAGAGACCTGAAGATTTAATGCCTCAGAGGCCTGAAGGTTTATGAACAAATCAGTTTATTTTTACCCCTTCCCCAAACGATCCTGACAAACTTAAAAGTAAAAAACAAGTTCAGTGCAATTATTATTATATTATTATTATTATAAGCATTTATATAGCGCCAGCGATATACCTGGCGCTTTACAAAAAATAAGATAGACATGGTCCCTGCCAGTGTCTCCTGAAGCATCCAAGCTACTAGGAATAAAGCCAGAAAGAATGATCTGCCTGGATTCCCCGAACCAGTTTACTGGTTCCAGGCCTTCACAAACCAGGAGGACTAGTTTTTAAAAACAACAACAACGAAACCACCTTCATGGATTCCACGAAAGTTGTGGTCTGGCTGCAAACCTAACTCACCAATAGCTGTAATATCTCTTGCCACTAGGGAGCGCTAGATAGGGTTCTCCTTGCTTACTCCAAATTAACTTTTCTACACGCCACCCTTGTAGTTTGGGCCAGTGTGTGTTACGCCTTCATGCTGAACTTCTAAAACTTTTAATGGGGGAGGGCATCCCCCAAATGAAGCACTAAATTTCTAATAAGATAGTACAGGTTTCATTAGAGGGAATATTCTTTATGATTTGCTTGCATTTTTTTTATTCCACCCGTTTGATGTTCCTAACTATTTTCTATTTAATTTTTGAATTAACAGCCACAGGTACAATGAAAGCTCAGACCTCCAGAGATTACCTGCTTGGAACCTTCCGTGTTCCAACCAGAGAGCTGTTGATCAGAAGATCAGGTAGGGGAGACCATGGTATCCTATTGACATTAGCAAGTAGCACACTCTGTTGCCTCTGGTGGATTTCAGGTTTAATAGCTTCGTGCTTTAGGTCCAAATTCTCTCTCGAGTGTTTGATTGTTGCATGAAAAATCCTTTATTAAAACCACAACAAATTGAGTTTCTCTGGATATCGGCTGCTGGCATAGGAGATGTGTGGTGACAATCTGTTATCCAGCCCATGTGAAAGAGATGCAAAAATAGCTTTGACATTGTTATGAGTTTGGAGAGAGTACGCTTGCCATGTTGCTGCCACCAATGCCAATATTTAAGGAACACTTATGAAAAATGCATGTTGCAGGGCCCTGCATTGGTGTCTTACGCCTGGAACATGTATTTTTCATAAGTGTTCCTTAAAAATTGGCATCCGTGGCCGCCCTACATGTTGGTCCAAATGGAAGCAATCGAGACAAGCAGTTTAGATGTGTTTTTTAATTGGATCAACTTCCATTGGTGAGAGTATGTACATGGGCCCTTGCTCGGGCAAGTAACAAGTCTGAGATATTGACTGAACAAATGGAAACTCAAATGCTCAGTCTGTAGTTCTCGCTTCTTATTTGTCTTGAGGAAAGGCCCTGTGTGGCCCAAGAACATATGTATTTAGTGTGTTGGGTTTTTAAAAAAATCTTTCCCTCCCCCAAAGGCACCGACCAGGTGGCTAGCAGTATCCTAAAAACATGAATCTAAAACGTAAACAATAAAATGAAAAATAAAACCACGCACAAAATACCCATTAAAAAAACAAACTAGTCCCAATCTTGCCTGTTGAATACCTGGCCGAATAAATGGGTCTTGCGTTGCTTCTGGAAGATGCTCAGTCTAGGGCTTTGGAGAACTATCTCCAAGGGAAGGGAGTTCTGGAGCTGCGGAACAGTCACTGAGAATGTCTCTCTCGATGCACAGGTCGTACGGGCCTGGCTCATGCTGGAACTTGCAAGAGAGTGCGCTCAGCTGACCTTTGAGGCCACACGGGGCATAAGAAGGGAGGCAGTCCTTTAGATACGTATTCATCAACAGAAGTTGGTCCAATAAAAGATGCCATCTGAACTTCTTTGTCTCTATTGGGTTATAAGGATACATTGCACAGCTCGGGATACCCTTGCTGAAGGTCTGTCTCTGTGAGAGAGGAACCAGTCCATATTAGCTAAAAGTCATTGAAGGGGCCTCAGGAGGGAGGGAATGGGAAAAAAGAGAAAACACTAGGGATTGACATCTAGTGCTCACAGCATTCATTCGGAGATCAGGGCTCATTGTCGCTTGAAATGCCGCCTCGGGAAATCGGTGACTTTACCGTCAGAAAGCAGTTGCGTACCCAGCTTTCCAATAATGTAGAGCAGCCAGTCTTCAGTTAGCCATGGATACAAAAACGAATATCCTACGCTCCTCCAGTTATCTTTCTGCTTGGGGAGGGGGTGGCATTGTCGGGGCAACTGCTGCAGAGCAATTCAAGTCTTCATGGGGCACTGGCCTCCACAATGCCACTCCCTCTCCATCACCCAGCCCACCCCCTGGTAGGTTCATTCAGCTATCTGTGCACTTAGCCTTTGAGAGGATGTTGAAGTATGCGGACATTTGCAGCTCTAGCTAGAAGCGCTTTGGTGGACCAAATGGTTTTCAAGAGTAGTAAACATTTACAAATATTGGTCAATATATAATGGCTTTTCATGGGTGCTTTTTTTTTTTTTTAAAGATCACTTTATTGGTACCTCTTAAATCAGAAAATTCCACTGTACTAATCTGGTGTTGGGGGTCAAACAGCCCCCAGTTAAGCCATATTTCTTTTTAGGGGGGGCGTAATTTGAAAATGACACCAACTTTCTAGAAACAAATTCACACTTTATCAAGATTTTTTATGGGGAGGACAGGAATAGGAACAACACAAAATGAAATGGGGTCAATAATACCCCACAATGTTAACAATACCAACTACACAGGAATGGCAGCAGGATCTAATTGACCCCACCATTTTTTGGGACATGAAATATGAACACATTGCAAAAGTAACATTTTCAACTAAATGAAAATGCAGGCAACTTAAGAAGAGGTTAAGAAGGTTAAGCTTAAGAAATGCAGACAACTTAACTGCTCTGCAAACCAACAACACAGTTGCAAAACCGAGCTTTCAGCTGGGGTGCTAGTTATCGAAGTATTTAACCAAGCAATTAGTGAATCTCTCTAATTATCTGTGTATCCTCTGAGATGGCTCCAGGAAGTCTCCTGATCTGCCTTTAGAGAACAACCTTACTGCAAACAGGTGTTGACCCTTACTGACAAAAGGGTAACTTAGCAAGTAAATGGAGGGGTGGAAACTCCCCCCCCCAATCAATCAATGGCTGATTGATAAGCATTCTTCAGCATGAACTCCGCAAGCAGCTATGAGGGGAAAAACAGTTTTGAAGGTTCACACCAAGAAGGTAATAACTGCTAAAAAATATATATATACAACACATTTTATGTTTGTAAATTGGTTTATTTAGCTTGGAGTATAATAGACCCCCAAATGCCTTCGTAGTGATTTTTGTACACACAAAAATGTCATTTATGAAAACAGACACAATGCTATGTTATTTTTCTATTTTCTCCTTTCTCTCAACAAATGGAAAGAACAGGTTCTTGTTTAAGCATTTAAAGAAATAATAAAAAATAAGCCATTTTAACAGCATTTTGGGGGTCAATATTACCCCCAGCACCCAAGGCTTATAGTACTTTCAGTTTCCCATACAATGCAATTGGTGTCAAACTGGCCCCAAGTGCAGAGGGGGCATGAAACACCACAGGGCAATTGAGCCCATTATGGTTGAGGAATACATGGAGTATGGAGTGGTAGAAGTTTGCTTTAAAAGTTTTATTAACTCTTTTGTACCCCTCTTGTGTCAGTTTGAACCCGCCTATTGGGCTAGGGTTCAAGATGATAATTAAAAAACTACTTATTCTGTGTGTTCTGCTAAAGGTATTAAAGGCTGGTATCCAGTCACCCTTCCGGACGATTTGCTGCCTTCCCCTTGCACGAACATCATGCAAACCATTGTAGGCGGACTGGAGATCTCTGTTAGTTTTGCTCATCCTGGAGACAGAGAACGAGTTGTAGAGGCAGCGAAGCTTTTAGGCTGGAATCAAGATGAAGACAGCACCGAGGAGGAGGAGGAGGAGGATGATAACAGAGAATGGCAGTCGAGCAAATCTCCTGCAAGTGTGACCATTTCCACCCCTAGAGTGTGGCTCCCAGTGCACAGCATCCTACTTGCGGGCCAGGCCCACCTGAATAAAAACACACATTGCTATCTCCGATATAGGTTGTATGACCTAGAAGCCATTTGGACTTCGCTTAGGAGGCCAAAATTAACCGAAGATGAAAGACATGCAACAATAATCTTTAAGAAAAGCAAACAGTTGGAGCTTAACTAGAGCCATGCGCTGCAGTGGTACTTCCGAGAGGAGAGACTAGAGATCCAGGTGTGGCGGGCTTATGGGAAAGAAAGCAACGTAAAAAGGCCGCTCGACACAGATCGTCTTATTGGGTCTGCGTACGTGGACCTTGCAGCACTCGGCGAAAGGTCGAGGAGAACGTTAACTGTTAGCGGTAAGTTAATTAGTAACCTCTTTTTGCTGTCTTACGTTTTCACACCTTTTTAGCTGGTTCAACTTTACCTGTTACCTGGGGCAAACCAGCCGTGGCCTTGTTTTGTCCTCTTCCACTTATAGACAGTGCCCAGTTCATCCTGCGCTGTTGCAGCTGCTGCAGGCTTTGCAGAATTTGGTACGTTGGACAGTTGTTGCAGGAATTCCCGACAATGGAAAACCAGCTCTGTGAACTAGCCAATGGGGTTTTGACACTGTCATTTGCTGACATACAGTTCTGGAGTCATTGCCCCCCCCATCACAGCTGCCAAAGATGTGTAACCCCGTTTGAAAAGTCTGAACAATATTTTATGGCTTTCGTAAGATAGGAGATGCCCAAAATGATGGCATGGCATTCTGGGAGACTTGTTCATATTTTTAAAAATTAATCATTTATGTAATTTTTATTTTATTTTATTTTTAGAAACACTTTGCAACATAAAAACTTCTTGATTTTTATTTTTTTATATACCACACCCTATCCCCAAAATGGGTCAGGGCGGCAACCACATACAACATTTAAAATAAATAAATAAATAAATAAATAAATCCTTACAAATGCATGTAAAATAAACCCCCACGCCTCCCAATCCCCCACGAACCTATCCCTCCCACTCGCGTTCCTTCAACTCTCACTTGGAGGAATTCCAGCCACCGCCCCCATGGAGGAACCATGGCTAAAGTATCCCTCGCACCCATCTCTCCCTGCCCACAACATATCCCCCCAAATACTGTGCAAACAAAGGGACTATAATCTGAAGAGGAGGAGAGGCAGCAGATCCTTTGGGGCGCCGCAGCTTCATGTCCATGGGCCACGCAGGCCACAAGTGACCCAAGAATGTTTGACAACTTTCAGCTGACACCTTCAGCCGGCTTAACCCCTTCCCGAAGGCTGTACCTGAGGGTAAATCAGCTGGCACCAGTCCTCAATCAGGAGGGATGGCCCACAGATCGCCATATCCCTCCAGTTATAGTTTGTACTGCTCAGAGAAACTGGATTTATTTTATTTTATTGGCTTTCATAACTGCAGAATTTGAGACTCCCACCCCACCCACCAAGAAATAAAATCCTGCTGATAAAGTTTCCCTTGTTCAAACGGTACCAACCTGTAACAACGTCCAATAGTGAAGAATTTGCTCGTGGTGTTGATGGCATCGGTGAAGGACTGTCCGTGGGGGTTGGTGTGAAGGAGACAGTCTGGTTGAAGTCGGTAGCACAAGAAGGATGAGTCACGGTGGTTACTGAGCGCAGCCTGTCCTAGTGAGTAGAGCATAGGACTGGAGCATGGAAGGACCTTGACATTTTCGATGCCGCTCATGGTTTTTATATTGCATCCGTCATCCAAAGACTTACGCTAAACGTTTAAGCCACTGTGGTGCAGTGGGTAAGGTGCTGGACTTGGACCTGGGAAGCCAGGGTTCAAATCCCACCCTAGCCATGAACTCAACTGGGTGGTCTAGGGCAAGTCACAGCCTCTCCGCCTCAGTTCCCCATCTGTAAAATGGGAATGTGTGTGTGTTGGTTTTTCCCTCTGTTCTCGTCGTTCTTGTCCATCTTAGATTGTAAGCCCCCTGCGGCAGGGACTTGTCTCTGAAATTCTGTGACTGTAAAGCGCTGCTTAGGTCTAGTAGCGCTATAGGAATTAGTAGCAGTAATAGTAAATATTAGGAAGAATTTTCTAGCTATTGGGACAGTTGAACAGTGGAATAATTAGCCAAGGGAGGTTGTAAAGGCCACATTGCTGGAGGCCTTTGGAAGTAGGTTAGACAGATATCTGTCAGGGATGGGGTATGTCAGGTGGGGAACCTCAGGCCCAGGGGCCCAGTGCGGCCCCCCAGTAAGTTTTTATGTGGCTCCTTTTCAGTTCCTGGATCCGGTTCCTACTTCCAGCCACTGGAAACCTGAGCTTCAGGGTAAGGAGAGCAGAAACGAGGGCATGCATACGATAGGGGACAGATCTGAGTACACCCCTTAAGCACCCCCGCCCCCAGTTTGTACGTGGCCTTTGGAGCTTGAACTGGCCCCCATGATAGAAAAGGTTCTCCACCCTTCTGTAGATGCTGCTTTAATGGGAGGACTGGACTAGGTAACCCTGGGAGACTCCCTAGGTCACCCTCAGTTCCCCAATGGGAATGTGTGTGTGTGTGTCTCTGTCCCTGTGTTCTCCTCACCCATATCCATCTTGGATTATAAACCCACTGGGCAGGAACCTGTCTCTGAAAATCCTGTGACCGCTGTAAAGCGCTGCTGCGTCTGCCTGGTAGCGCTATAGAAATGAGAAGCAGCAGTAGTAGTCCCTTCCAGCTCTGATTCTGGGATCCGAGTCTCAGCTGTTCACCACTGGGTCTTCTGAGCCGTATCCTGATCAGACATTGGGTCCAGAGCTTCAGTAAACCTCTCTGCATCTCAGTGGAATTTTCCAGGACCCATAGTAAGTGCTGCAGAAGGCAGCCTTGTTCACTCTGGTATGACACTACTGAGGGGCGAGTGCCTTACAGTCTGCCCCCGGGGGCAAGAGAGAATTGAACTGTCTAGGGTTGGCTTGTCAACACCCCACCGGGAGATGTGCTTATGTAGAGAGAACCGTAGCCAAGTCAGGATCCAGCCAACTGATCGAAGACCGCTGCTCCCACCTGACGAACGCTCAGATCCTTCCTAAAAACCTACCTCTTCACCAGGCTTTCCCGAGCTCCTCATCCCCTTAGTCTCCTCCCTGATTTACTCAGCATCTCCTTCTGCCCTGTAACTCCGCTAAGTATGTGCACCTGCAACTTTGTGGATGTATTCCTGTCTCACCCCCCTCCCTTGTTTCTCCTGGGTTGTAAACCCCTTGGGGCAAAGACCTCTCTCTAATAGATTGAAAAGCACCAGGCACATTGCTGGCGCTGTATAAATACTTAATAATAGTAACATTTTGTCCCTACAAAACGTAGCAGCTCCCTCCAAGCTGCAGGTTGACTATCTGTAAACACCCATCTGCTTTTACAGGCGTCTATCCCTTGTTCAGACACGATGCCGCAAACCTGTCAGGAGCAGCTATACGGGTTCACGTTGCGCTTGCCCCCGCTCCCTCCAAAGTCCCTTCTCGGGGACCCGAGGGCATGGAANCGCTAAGTATGTGCACCTGCAACTTTGTGGATGTATTCCTGTCTCACCCCCCTCCCTTGTTTCTCCTGGGTTGTAAACCCCTTGGGGCAAAGACCTCTCTCTAATAGATTGAAAAGCACCAGGCACATTGCTGGCGCTGTATAAATACTTAATAATAGTAACATTTTGTCCCTACAAAACGTAGCAGCTCCCTCCAAGCTGCAGGTTGACTATCTGTAAACACCCATCTGCTTTTACAGGCGTCTATCCCTTGTTCAGACACGATGCCGCAAACCTGTCAGGAGCAGCTATACGGGTTCACGTTGCGCTTGCCCCCGCTCCCTCCAAAGTCCCTTCTCGGGGACCCGAGGGCATGGAAGGCGACAGCGACAGTGAACGTGGCGATGCGGAGAAGGTTCCTGGCTCCGGCCAGCAAGGCTACGAAAGCCGCCGTCACCAACCCGATTCCTCAAGCCCGGAGATTCCCAAGGAGAAGCCGTCTGAGGAAATGGCCGCAGGGGACGTAGAGAACACATTTGCTGTCAACATCTTTGTCGAGAGGGCAATGCACCTAAGCTTAAAAGGTAAGAACGTTGGACCGGTGGGTGTTCACCGTGGGGTCCTGCCACAACAATTCTTAAAATAGGATGTTTCAGACTTTTATTAGTAGGAAGGTTTTCATTATTTTTCAAGTTTTTTTTTTTTTTTTTTTAAGTTGCTTGTTAGAAAAATTGTGGCTGTTGGAACCAAGCCCAGCTCATCGTAGTATTATTATTTTATTTATTTTAGAAATGTTTACTCTGCCCATCCTGCCACAGGCAGCTCTGGGCAGCTTACAATCAACAATAAAAGCACTTAAAATTCTCAAGACAAGGAGGAATTTAAAATATCCCTAACCTTCCCCCCCCGCCCACTGCCCATCCTCCCCATCAAAAGCCAGGCGGAACAGCCACGTTTTACAACAGCATTAAAAAGAGGGGAGATCCGGAGCCAAACAGGCCTCCACCGACAGTGTTGAAGGTGCCAGAATGATTGAGGACAAGAACAGAGTCGAGGCCCTTCAAGCGCAGGCCCACGCGGAGTGCGTTGCCGTAGTCTAGCCTAGAGGTTGTAGCACTGTGTTATGCATAAAAACTAGAAAATGCTACGTCTCCTATGCTTTTCCTTGTCTAAGCTAAGACAAACCAGAGCAGTCGTAAGACGGCGATTGTAATGGCGGTTGTAATAGCAGATCTGCTCGGTCAGGGTAGGAAACCCCTGAGTGTTCTGGGGGGCTACAAGACATCTTTATTTGGCTAGGAGTTTGGCGAGGAAAGCTGGGCCATTCTTATGTTTGTATATATTTTATATTTATTTCTACATGCATTACGATACCCATTTCGAGCCTTCGGGATAGCATGGGATACATACATAAAAGATGCGGTTATTATTATGCACACTTGAGGGGGCGCCATCCCAACTCTAGCCATCTCACAAATGCACGCGGGTTCCACGCTCGGCATGGTGTAGACGCCCCCTGTTCCTGAGTTGGGCACTTGTTATAATGCAAACCGCTGTTTCTAAGAAAAGCTCTGCTGTCAGGAAAGGACAGTCAGGAAAGGCCCGGATTAGCTGCCGCTTCTCAGTCCTTAGAAAATGTCTCATTGACTATTTTAAGTCTGTAGATTAATAGATTCCTCTCATTTACTAGGAGATATTAAGCAAAGGAATGAATTGCTTATTGACATGTTTTTTAAACAAGAGCACAGCTGATATGCTCAGTCTGACTTCATTTCTTATGGTGTATTTTACAATGGTTACTCTCTGCGATCTTCTGAGCTTCAGAGACTAATCTGTTCAGGAACCGGACAATTGCACTGTACCTTAAAACTTACACAAAAGAAACACTGTGTAATTCTGCCCAGTACTTATCAGTAGCAATGTGTACTGAGCAGCATTACGCTGTGTTTCTTTTGCGTAAGATACTGTGCAGTTTCTGGTTATTGCTACACCAAAAAAAAGGAAAAGGAGGGAAAAAAGAATGTGCCTGTCTCTGTAAAACTATTTATCATAGGCCGTTTTCACACTGGACCCCCCCCCGCCCCCTTCCGTGTGCGGGTCGGGGGAGCATCTGTGCGAATGCCATGGCAGGTGCCCGGGGGGATCGGCGGGTGCCCGTGGGAACGCGGTGGGGGTGCATTCGTTCTCCCGCGCTCCACCTATTACCCACACACGGAGCAACGGGCGCCAAGGCTCTGTGCGTGGAGGTGGGTGGGTGTCTGTGGGAACGCACCCCCCCACGCTGCCCACTGCGCCACCCCCCATCCCCCCCACGCGCCCGTTAGAAAAGGGCGTGAGACAGAAATTCGTTGTCATTTTGTCAGTTCAAAGCAAGGTTAAATGTTACCGTTTGTTACAACGAGAACAGCGTTACAGCAGAGTCTGCTAACGTCAAATTTAGTGGCCTGTCTAAAATAATCTAACTTCTTAAAACTTCAATCTAAGCACCAGCGATGGACCTGTCTTTGGCACTGTATGCTGTCTGCATTTTTTTTTAAAGTACAAACAGTATTAAAACCGCTAGAAGCAACACTCAGTCCAATAGAAGTTAACGTGGTGACCTTGGGGTCCATGATGGAGACGTGGAGAAGAAGTCAGTGTTTCAGATTTATTTAAATTGATACCTCACCGTTCCCATTAAGACTCAGGGTGGCTTACAACATATAAAAACATCTTTAAAAATCCCCTTAAAAACC
>QEPC01003084.1:389215-400169 GCA_003113815.1 Sphenodon punctatus
ACTGCCTCCAAACCTGTAGGGGTTCCCTTTCCTGTATTGGCCCAAGGAGCAGGCTCCCTCGCCCCAGATCTCCCCCCTGTTCAGGGTTCAGGCAGCACGGGGCTAGAGGTAGAGACATCAGGGGCTGGGCACCCCCCCCAGAAAAGGCAACACCAGAGAGGGGAGCGTGGGGGACATCCCCCAGGAGGATCCATTCCGCCTCCTCTAAAGAGGGGGGGAGGTGAGGAGTAGCTCTTCTCGCCTTGAGGGCCAGGATCCACCCGTGGCACCTCAGCGGTGCGTGCTGGGCCACCGGCACTGCAGACAGTTTCCACCTCAGCGATGACCGGCCGCCATCTTGTCTCACCACAGGTTCACTGCCGGGTGAGTTCCCCAGTGACAGGGAGACCCTGAACTAGATCCTGCTCCCCCCGGAGCTTCAGAGAGAGCGGGAGGGAAGTGGCCAGTGCTCAGGCCCCCAGGAGCAAGGCAAGCGGCTTCAGCCGGCATGACCGCTCCAGGGTTTTGCACCACTCGAGGCGCAAAAATACCTCTGCTTCCTCGCCCACACAGAGTTGCGGGCAAGCAGGGCACAGCCCTGCTTGCGCAGCCCCAGGGATAGGAGAAGGGTCTCTCCTGTTGCTCCCCCAGTCAGGGCTTCTACCCCCTCTGGGAGCTCCCCCCGGGGACAGAACCCCCCCATCCCTACCCACATGGAGCAGCCATAACCCCAAGCTCCCAAGTCCCGCCCCCAGGGATAGGGCTGGATCCCTAGACAGGGTGTCAATGGAAGGGGAAGTCTCCCCAGCAGTTCTGATGTGGCTGTGCCAACAAATAGTTGGGGGAGTTATCCCACCTCCTGGGGGGAAATCCTACCCACTCCCACAGCCTTAACCTCTCCCTAGGGGGACAGGAGGATGGGTCAGGCCTCCACTCCTCCTGCTGCAATAGATCCTCATCCCCAGAGCCCATGGCAGTAGGCGCTGGTAGGGCAGGTCCCACCCCACCCCACCCCGACTTGCGGGACTAGATGAGGAAAAAGAATGGAGACATTTCAGACAGGGAAAGTCAGGACCCCGTCACAAAAACCGGAGCAAGGATTTTCCAGCTGGAGCTGTTTGAACCACTGGTGTCAAAACTGGCTGGCAGGATAGGGTTCCCGCTGCCACAGCCCCCGCCTCCCTCAGATAGAAGAGCACATGGCAGAGTACGCCACTCTGGTCCTACCCCAAGAACTACCTGATAGCACCACCCTCCCCCTTTCATCCTTATATTGGAAACTGCTCCAGGCAGAATGGGCACTGCCGGCAAAGGTGAAGAGCTCGCACTCATTAACACGCCGCTTTTACTCCCTACCGGAGGCCCAATCGGCTCCCTTCGGTCTGCCCAAAGTAGATGCAGGTGCGTGAGATCTCGCCTCGGTCTTGCCCAGTGACGGGGACGGAGCCCCCAAGGGCTCCTTGGACAGAAAGACAGAGTCTTTCCTTCGGAGAGATTTCAACTCCTCCTCCACCGCATGCAGAGCGGCAGCAACAATGGCAACCTTCACAAGAGCCATGGTCCTTTGGATAAAGGACATTAACAATTTGTTTCCATTTAAGGAANAAGAGACGCGGTCCCTGCCTGTGGCTTACAATCTAAAAGACAAGGAGGGGGAGACAGGGAGAGGGGACAGTGGGAGAGACGGGAGAAGGCAGACAAACATTCAAGCAGATGCGAAACTCAGGTGCGTGTGCTTGGCTTGGGTACAATCAGGTTCCAGCAGTCTGCAGAGAATGCACGTGTTGCATATTCCTAAACCCACCTCTCAGACAAATTCTGCTTAATCTTGCAAACTCTAGGTGCTGAGGAAACATCCCTTCATTTAGCCATAACAGCACCTGCAACTTGCATTCAGCAATACATGTACGGCAGCATGTACCTGCGGAGCTGGTATCGGAGGTGGTCTTGCGGTCCCCGAGAACAGTTGTTCTGGGGGACTTCAACATTCACGCTGATGCCAGCCTTGGAGTGGAATTTGAGTTCATGGCTGCCATGGCAACTATGGGACTGTCTCGGTTGTTGGCCCGACTCTGATGGAGGACATACCCTAGACCTGATATTTTGTGCCAGCCTTAAGGCAGGGGGAGGTGGGGTCCATTGATGGGGGAGGTGTTAGCAGTGCCCTTGTCATGGACACATCATGACCTCCTTCAGGCCTGACTCCTGGCGCACGTCTGCCCCCGGAAAAGTACAGAACCAGTTTGGTTGGTTTGTCCCTGGAGACTTATGGAACTGGAGGGGTTCCGGAATGCTCTTGGGGAGTTACCCTCCGATCTCAAATACCGTTAACTCAATGACCTCCTGGCTTTTTGGAATACTCTGCTAACTGAGGCCATCGACCGAACTGCTTCTAGGCATCCACTCCCTGACCTCTGACAACACACGTCGCCCTGGTTTACGGAGGATCTGCAGCGGATGAAACGAGACAGGTGGCGGTTAGAGCAACGGTGGCATCATTCTCGTGCTGAAGCCAACCGACTGCGATATAGAGTCAGTTTATGTACCTAAGCCGTGGCTGTGTGGGCAGCAAAGTAGAGGTTCTTTGCTGCACTCGCAGTGTCCGCAAAGTCGCGTCCAGCTGAGCTTTTCCAGGTGGTGAGGGGGCTAGTCAGTCCGGCCTCCCTCCGCCTAGAACTGGAATCTTCCAGTACTCGCTCTGACGGTTTTGTTGACTTTTTTGTGGATAAAATTGCTCAAATTCACCACACCTTTGACACCGCGCTTGTGGCAATGGGAGAACCAGAGGTAATGGAAGCCCCACCTTGTCCTGTTTTGTGGGATCAGTTCCGTTGGATATTGCCTGCTGATGCAGTGGATGTCCTGGGTGCTGTCAGGGCCTTTTGTGAATTAGATACATGCCCGTCCTGGCTGGTTAAGGCCAGCCAGGAGACGTTGGGGCCGCTGTTGGCTGGGGTGGTCAGCGCTGTCCTAAGGGGGATCCGGGTGCCGGACCGCCTCAAGGAGGCGATGGTGCGACCTCTGCTTAAAAAAACATCATCGGGCGTTGACTCCCTGGCCAGATATTGGCCTGTTTCTAACCTTCCCTTTTTAGGGAAGGTACTTTGACTCCCTGGCCAGGTATTGGCCTGTCTCTAACCTTCCCTTTTTAGGGAAGGTTATTTGAACAGTTATTTGAAAAGTTATTTGAACGGGTGGTGGTTTCAGGGTTCTGGCCCTGTTGATCCTGTTAGATTTTTTGGCTGCATTTGACCCCATTGACCATGAGATGTTGGTGACCCACTTGCGGGACTGAGCCGGGGTGGGCGGAACTGTTCTTGAATGGTTCCGCTTTTTCCTGGCCGTGAGAACTCAGCTTGTGGTGCTGGGTGATTGTTCATCTTCTCCCTGAGATCTCATGTGTGGAGTCCCACGAGGTTCTATTTTGCCCCCTCTCCTGTTCAACATGTATATACAGCCATTGGGTGAGGTCGTTCAAGGGTTCGGTGTGCGGTGCCATCGGTATGCTGATGACACCCAACTTTACCTGTCTTTTTCAACAGACCCAGACCTGGTAGTCTCAGTGCTCACCCGGTGTCTGGCGGCTGTAGGGGACTGGATGAGGACAAATCGTCTGAAGCTGAATCCTGACAAGACGAAGGGGATGCTGGTGGGTAGAGCTGAGGGAGTGGTAGCGTCCGTCATTGACGGGGTCGACCCTCCATTGGCTCCTCAGGTCTTGTAGTCTAGGAGTGCTCCTTGACTCATGACTCCACCTGGATGTCCAGGTGGAGACCGTGGCGAGGAGAACATTTCACCAGTTACATCTGGTGCGATGGCTTCAGCCATATGTCTCAGACACTGACTTGGCCACCATCTTCCATTCCTTCATTACCTCAAGACTGGACTGTTGCAACGTGCTCTACATGGGGCTCCCTTTGAGATGGTCCAGAGACTGCAGCTGGTGCAGAATGCAGACAGGGACAGGTCGCCGAGAGCACATTACACCAGTGCTTTGTTCTCTGCACTGACTGCCTATAGTGTACTGGTCTTGAGTCAAAATGTTGGTTTTGACCTATAAAGCCCTAAATGGTCTGGGCCCCTTGTACCTGTGAGACCGCCTCACTTCCCTGGTCTTGGACCAGCCCCTGCGGTTGGCCGGAATTGCCTCCCTCGGTGTCCCCCAGGCATCCCGGGTGGCGACGATGAGGGGGGCATTCTCGGTGGCCGCACCATGGCTGTGGAACTCCTTCCCGATGGAGATCCGCCTGGTTCCAGACCTCCCGTCTTTCGAAAGACGGTGTAAGACCTGGCTGTTCCACCAGACGTTTGGCGAGAGAAATGGGTGGGAGGGTTGTGGCTCTCCTTATGTTCTTTTATGGTTTTAAATTATATTTTTATATTATGTATTTATTGATGTGTGTCCTGTAATATACTGTTCTATGTTGTAAGCCGCCCCAAGCTGCTGTGGCAGGAGGGGGCGGCTGAGAAATCTAAGTAAATAAATAATTAATAATACATGAGAGGATATTTCTTCACAGCCTACAGGTTTAGAGAATGCCAGATTTCATCACTTTATTTGTACTTCCTGAGACCAACCAGACCAGGTTTGATTAGCTGTGTCCTTTTGGGGTTTGCAGGGCGTACAGGTGCCAGCATGTAGCTCTTGGACTCCTTGTAAATTCCCAGTGCCGTTCTGTTCAAATATAGGTGCCACCAGTTTAATTCCTTAATGACTCTTTAGTCATGCGGAGGGATTCTTTTAAAAACAGGTGGTTCATCTTTAGGCTGAAAATCATTAACCAGTTATTTTTGGAGTAGCCCCACTTACTCCGGAGTAAGTGGCATGTAGATTGCAGTCTTTGTTGGCCACTGAGATGGAATGTGATCAAGGTTTATAAACTCATGAGACAGTAAATAAGGAGCTCCTGTTTATCCTTCCTCATAAGACTAAGACGGGGGGGGGGGACACCTTAGGCCAGGCTTTGTGGGGGTATGGGGGGGGCTTTGGATGATTTTAGATTGTGTATTGATTATATTGCCCCAATTGCGGTTACTTTTTAGTAGGGCCTGGGTAGGGATAGGGTTTTTTTATTTATTTTTTATAGAAAGGGATGGGCTGGGCTGGGCTGGCCTCCTGGTGAGAGCAGGGGGTGGGGCAGGGATGGGATTAGTGGGCTGGCTCTAATAGACAGGGGAAGAAGACACCACCCTGTGAGAGGGGGTGGGGGTCTCCCTCACCATCCTGGCGACTCGGACATGGGGGAGGCCGCTGCTATCGGGGGGGTGACAGGGCACGGGAGATACGGTCCCTCTGGAGGCTATGTACGATCTCAGAGGGGAGCAAGGTGCTTGGTGCCTGTCCCCTTGGTTGCCCCCAGGGCAGGTGAGATGGAGGGTGAGGTTGGAGGAACCCCAGGCCATATACTGCTGCTGCTGAATGCCAGGTCAGTCGTTAATAAGCCATTTACAGTCCGTGATTTGATCCTGGACCAAGCGGCTGACCTGGCATGTTTGTGTCAGGGCCTGTACTGGCTGCCCTTGTTCCTGTCTCTTATACACATCTAGATGTGTATAAGAGACAGGTCCTAGCCTACAAGTCAAAGGGGTTACAGTTCCCTCGGGGTATCACGGCCCCATGATACCCCGCTTCATTGCGGAGCGTGGCCACTAATGCAGCCTTGCTACAGGGCGCCTCCAGGGAAGATATCTGGGCCTGCTGGACCTCGGTCCATACTCTTACCCATCATTATCACATAAATACTTGGACCTCAGCAAGGGTGGCCTTTGGACAGTGGATGCTCCAATGAGTACTGTGGTAATTACGACTTCTATGTTCATGGGGTTATTTGACCTTAAGATAATATCCCACCTGTTTGGGATTTGCTGCTTGAGCACATCCCACAGGGGAGAGAGAGAGAGAGCAAAATTTGATTTCACCTACCTTGTAAATTTTCCTCCTTCTTCCCTCCTGGGGAGGCAGGCAGTCTGGCCCACCCTATGGAAAACGCAAGTACAGATCCAGAAGCACCTCTCCAATCTGAACACAAGACTCAGTGATCAGTAGTGTTGTGGATACAGAAGGGGTTCCCTCAGTGAGCTTAATGACTCAAACTGAGAATGACCTACTGTCAGACTGAAAGCAGTCTTGGACCTAGATTGATGGTAGTTCTCCATCACCCACCCACCCCAGTTGATAATCATACCCGGGTGGGGGCAAACATATTTGCGATCCTGCTAGGGGACACATTGCCTTCTGCAAGAACCTGTCTTGGAGAATGTATATGTTGGGATAGATTTTTCTTCTAGCTTTCTAGTTATAAGCAGTTGTAGCTTTTGTTAAGTTTTTTTTCCTTGTCATAGTTAGCTTGGATAGTCGCATATTCTGGGTGCCAGACCAGGGTTAGCTCCTCCCCTAGGTCACGGCAGCCAATCAAAATCCTGACCCTGCCTCAAACTGAAGTGAAGGAGCTAAGCCCAACGAGAACTGCCTGCCTCTCCCGGAGAGAAGAACGAAAATTCACAAGGTAGGTGAAACCAAATTGTTGTGTTTCATTTACTTTGGGACCCCATCTCCCAAGTCTGAAGCTTGTCTACACTCTCTGCCAGGCCATGAATGAGGAAAGAGTTTTCATACAGTCTTTATTAAAGTGGGTCTCTTTCATCCTGACTATTTTAGCTTCTTTTTTAATGCTGCTGCTATTTCCAACAAGTCGGATATTAAATAGCCTCCTAGATTAACTGTTTTTTTGTTAAGCATTCTCTACCTCTGTCCAATTTTCATCTCCACACATCTCTCTACTAGCTTCTTGCAGATGGGTCGCCTCCATCTTGAAGAGATGGAGACCAAGTGATTCACATGATGTCTTTTATCGGACCAGCTGCTCTCGGCGAGAGAGTGCAGCAGACGTTGATCCGATAAAATATCTCCTCTGAACTACTCTGTCTTTGAGGAGGCCTCATCACTGGAGGCCTCTTTCAGGGATGATGTCAATGACATCACCATCCACTTGATCTAGGCATTGGCCTCAGGTGATCTCCCAGGACCACTCCTGGGCCCTAAGGCACCTCAACAACTGGTCTCCAGAGTGGAAAGGAGCATTTCCCTTTGAAGAGAGCCTTCCCCCGCTGCACTGGAGGAGCTCTCCTAGCCTAACCTCTTTCCGTGGGGTTCTGGTCCTGCTCTCCTCCCCAGAGGTGATCTCTGAGGGGCTGGTCCCCCACCCCACGATCTACTAGAGACTAGCTTGTGACCTATCAGTAGATCGCAGTCTTCTTCCTGGCCATCCCTGGTGTAGTTAATGTGATTTCTTCTTAATGGCAGGTGGACTGGACTAGATAATGTAAAGCTGGAAGAATCCCAAACGATTCTGTGATTCCATCTCCATCTCTCATATTTTGGACCAACACAGTCATCCATGTTCCCCTCCTCTACATCGTGAAATTGCTCTATCCAGAGCTGAATTTATGACCGTATGCTCTAATCCCTTCTCTCTCTCTCGGTCTCTCAGCCTTTATTTACTGTTTTTAAACCACTGAGATGTTACACTTCAAGGCATTTATAGCTAAAAGGTGTGCTTTGTGCTCTGCTTTTTCCCCCACAGAGGCCGAACGAGTGATAGGATTTGCATCTGTGGATCTCTCCCCCTTACTTTCCGGCTTCCAGTTAGTCTGCGGTTGGTACAATATTACAGACTTCAGCGGGCAGTGCCAAGGGCAGATTAAGGTGGCCATTTCCCCCCTTGAAAACATCCTTCATCTCAAAGGAGAAAGGCAGGCAAGGAGTCGGACCAAAGCCCCAGGTTCCTCGGTACGCACTCTAGTTTCTTTCCGTTCACAAAGTGGAATTAGATTTCTGTATCATTGTCTGTGTAAATCAACCAAGCAAGTTCTACAGTGTTTTTTTTTAAAAAAAGCAAAAAAAGCAGCAGATTGATCTTGAGTGGATTGAGCGCAGGGCTGCAGATTCCAGAAAATCCCCAATTCTAATCCCCGTTCTGCCGCTAGCTTTTAGCAACTTAACTCTCTGCCTCAAATTCCTTCTTCATAAAAGAGGGATAATTTCCCTACCTCGCAGAGTTGTTGGGATTTAAAGTCCACCCATCTGTCTCAGAATGCATTCCCTGGCTGTTATTTTCTAGGTAGCACAGGAACTGGAAAACCTATGTTCTCATGTTTGAATTTGTGCAGTTTGACCATGCTTGGTATGTAGTCATTTATGCCCTGTCTCCACTAGCTCCTTAGACCAAGGTTAAGGTTGGCTTTGCTGCTTTAAATGCCTCTCATTCCCGCCCACCTCAGTTCTCAAAGGTTGAGTTGCGTCAGGCCTGAACTTGCAAATCTTCTTTCCAGGGTTTGAACTCAAGTTATCTTAATACATCTTGCTTTAGCTTGAACCAGTGGAAGCCACACGAATATGGCTGCTGCTAGAGAGGGGGTGGACACCACTGCTGTTCCTACTCTACCCACTCCTGGGCCCTTCCTAGTCCAAGGCCATCAAGGGAATTGAGCTAAAGTAAAGCAAGCTTTGCCTGGCAGTGTAGACGCACCCTTGGCAAGTTTTTATTCCAGCGGGAGAGAGAAACCTTTTCCATGCCTTGAGCCACACTTGCCTTGTTTTATAAACTCTCACAACAATTTATCCTGTCTCACTCCTTCCTTTTGCTTCCAAGCTTCTTGAACGTGTTGTCTACTCCCGCTGTCTCGACTTCCTCTCTGCCAACTCCTCCCTTGACCCCCTCCAATCTGACTTCCGCCCCCTTCACTCTACTGAAACTGCTCTCGCTAAGATCACCNGCAGGATCTCAATCTGATTTTTAATTTTGAAGGCCTTTGTTGCTCTCTGGGGTGGTGGGATTGGATTTGTTTCATGGTGGGGGTTACGCAGGCAAAAGTTTGGGAACTGCTGTTATAGCCAGGGACATAAAATAGTTTATTATTATTTGTACAAGTGCCAGGTACACTGCTGGCGCTATTTATTCAATAGTTCTAGACAGGTCTCTGCCCCATGGGGCTTACAATCTAAGAGAGACAGTTAATAATTCACTAGCCAGGTGTGAAAGATGAATCAACAGGCTGGGGTTTCTCATGGAGAAGAGGGTCCAGGGCTTTGAAAATCCACTTGCCAGCTCAAAACGTTGACTCGCCAGAGGCAAACAGACAATTGGATTTTTTTCAGCCCTGCCCTTCCTTGAACATAGATAAACGTGAAGGGACAGCTTTGTACTGGCTAACGCCACACGCCCAGGCTCTGAGGTTCCTGATCTACATGCTAGTCCTATTGAGAGGGCAACCGGTCTTAGCAAAGGTAAGAGCGAGGAACTGGTTCTAAAATATATTTTCTGTCAAGTCTGAGCATACTTTTGGTTAATGATTAGAGACCTTGAATGGCTTTTAGTGCATCTGCAATCAAGATCACTCTGCTCATTCACTTTAACGGCAGCTGACGTTGGTTACCAGTTCAGGCGTATGTTCACATCCATACCAGCTTCCTCAGGCTTATCGAAGCTCTGCAGATCCTTGCTAGGGCTCTTTCATGTATCATTCTAGGTTCTCTCTCCTCTGGAATGAGTCACAGATACACAGAACAACAATTCTAACCACGGATGTTACTTTCAGCCTTGACGCGTTTTCTATTTAAGAAATATTTCGTGCTCTGGTGTTTGGACAATGTCCCACATGCCATACGACACCGAATTAGCCCACTGGAGACCGTAAAGCCCAGGTGAAGACCTTTCCCTCCCCATGAGCCACTTTGAAAATTGGTACAAACTCCAAGGGGCTGCATACAAGTTGGGGGCAGGGGTGTGCTCAAGCGGAGGAGGGTCCAGGTTATAGATCTGTCTCCTTTCAACATAAGTGGTCTGTTAAGTCCAGGATTCTGTCTCCAACAGTGGCCATTCTCAGTCCCTTCAGAGGAGTACCCAACAGTTCATAAAGGAGTGATCACTCCCAGCTCCCAACAGTCAGCGGTTACGTTTCCCCAAGCTACTTGGCTAATTGCCGTTAATGGACCTTGTGGTCATGCCCTCATCTCTTCTCCCTTACTCTGAGCTCGGTCTTTCAGTGCTTGGGGGTAAGAACTGAATCCAGAGGCCAGATCCAGCAACTGGAAAAAGGGGCCACATAAAAACATTTGGTCCCTAGGCCTGAGGTTCCCTGCCCCTGTCGAACCTGGTAATGGCCTAGGGATTTGTCTCGCTCCTGGGGAGGCAGGCAGTCCTCGTTGGACTTAGGTCCTTCTCTTCAGTTTGAGGTAGGGTCAGGATTTTGATTGGCCACCATGACCTAGGGGAGGAGCTAACCCTTGTTTGGCACCCAGATTTGTTCCTGCCTTCTCAGGAGTAAGATCCAGGGATTTTTTTAAAAGTTCATAGCTTTGAGGAGGAGGCACGCTGCCTCCAAACCCCTAGGGACTCCCTTTCCTGTGTCAGCCCGAGGAGCAGGTTGCCTCGCCCCACATCTCCCTCCTGTTCAGGGTTCAGGCAGCACGGGGCTGGAGGTAGGAGAGCCCATTGGGGGCCGGGCACTCCCTGTGACAAAGGAGTTTCATTGTGGCACACTTGAAAAGTTTCTCTCACTGGCTAATTCAAGTGTGCCACAATGAAACTCCTTTGTCACACAAGGGGCCGATCTTTCCCGTTTACAGACTCTTTACTCTCTGGGTTCGCAAGAGCTTGAGGGCTCTTGTAGCTCACTTGTGTTTCAATATTAGACACTAGACCACTTCTTTATAAAGTAAGAAGATATTTATTGATTACATAACAAGATAGTTGAAACAGAGTGTTATTAGAAATAAAAGGTAAACATAACGCATTCCTAACTTATATTGTTGAGTTCCTAAACTATTAATCTTACCCTAAGCAAAGTCCATAAGTTCTGGTTTTCTCAGCCATAAGGAAACTGGCTGGGCTCTGGCTTCTTAGAGCGAAAGCTGTCTCTCACTTCATCTTCCCCCAGCCTGCTGTTTAGGCTGGTTCTTTCGTATGTAGATGTT
>QEPC01003084.1:403933-426319 GCA_003113815.1 Sphenodon punctatus
CTCCCCCTTCCTGAACGAATCCTGCACAAGCTCCTAGTCTTCACCTATAAAGCTCTTCACAACCTCGCTCCCCCCTACCTCTCTGCGCTAATTTCCCTCCGTACTCCAGTCCGTGAACTCCGCTCCTCCTCTGTCCCCTTTCTCACCCTCCCCATCTCCCCTAACCGCCTTCGTCCCTTCTCCCTGGCTGCCCCCCACGCCTGGAACTCCCTCCCTGCCCACATCCGCCTCGCCCCCTCCCTTCATACCTTCAAATCTCTCCTCAAGACCCACCTCTTCCACTCTGCCCTCCCCAACTCCTCGCTCCCCTCACCTAACTCCTGCTGATCCCCTCCATCCAGTACAATCTGTTACCTGAGGTCTGTGTACTCATATCCTCACCACACGGACCAGCCAGCCATCATTCCTGATGTAACTAAGCCAAGCCCGTGCACCCGGGACCTCGCATTTTCGTGAATGTTACACTCCTTGTCTCTTCCTCTGTTCCCTTCCTTCGTCTCTCCCCTTCGCCCGGGTCTCTCAGATTGTAAACCCTAGGGCAGGGACCGTGTCTATTCCATTACTTTGTAAAGCACCAAGTACATTGCTGGCGCTGTATAAATGCTTGCTAATAATAATAATCCCTGGCTTTTCTGTTTCAGATCCCTGCCCACAGCCCTTTTTCATTCCCGGCATTTCCCAGCTACGCCACAAGATGCTCTGAACAGCTGTTTAATCCCTCATCATCGAAGGATGTTGATTTCACCACTACTGAGAGGTGAGAGAGATGGTGAATAAAAAAAATAAATATTTGGCAATAAGCGCTGATTTTCTAATTGTGTCACTTATTAGTGTTGTTTATGTGACACCAGCAATGTGCCTGGTGCTGAACAGTTGGTTAGAGAGAGGTCCCTGCCCTGGCGGGGCTTACTATTTTATTTACATGTTTGCATTTCTATCCCGCCCTTCCCCTAAGGCTCAGGCAGGTTACGATGCATAAACATTTTTTTTTAAAAACCCAAATATTTTAAATACCCAAATAAAAACCGGTAAATCCCCTAGCCCACAACGCCCTATCCCTGCCTGCCAGATGCCAGGCCAAACAAGAAGGTTCGTCTTTGTCTCCAGAAGATTCTCAGACTTCGGCGAACCTGCAAGGGAAGAGCGTTCCATAGTTGAGGGGCAGCCACCGGGAGGGACTGCCTCTCTGCCGGACCCTGGTGCTAACTTGGTGGGCAGAGGGTACCCACAAGAGGGTGCTGCCAGGTGACCTCCGAGGCCACGATGGAATATTTAGGATGGCAGAATCTGGGAGTTAAGGGAGAGGGGAACTTAAGGGAGAGAGATGGGGATACGTTTGAGAAGTTGCAGGTGCATGTACTTAGCTTAGTTACATGAGGAGGAGGGAGATCCTGGAAGATAAAGGAGCAATCGATGGTGTGAGGAGAGGGAAAAGCCTGATGGAATAGACAGGTTTTTAGGAAGGAGGGAGCAGAGCAAATATCCTCGGGGAGGGAGTTTCAGGTTTAAGGGGCAGCACAGGAGAAAGGGATGAAGACTTTTAGGGTGAGGACAGAGGCGGGAGAAGCAAAGTTCCCAGGTGGGAATACAGCAGGAAATGAGGGCAGAAAGATAGGAAGGAGGGAAACCATGAGGATCTGGAAGGTGAGGTAGAAGGTAGGTAACTGATTGTATTCAGAGCTCAGACATTTTATCCAGCACTTTACCAGCCTGAGTCTAATCTCACAGGATGAAAACTCCTGGTGGTGACATGCCAAATCAGCAAGTTTAGGGACTTAAAACATTTGCGTGCTTAACTATAAGACTGTTTTTTATAAAGGGTGGGGGATGGCCCAGGAGATGCCATTTTCCTGTGTCCCTGTGCCTATTTCTCACCTCAGTAACCCCTTAGCCAAGTTTCCCCATGCCCCTGCTGCCGCCTTCACTGCTGTGGCTGCACTTCATTGGCGTGGACTAACTGACAGTTGTTTTCCTCTGCCCTGTTTACGTGGCTGGATAAGGGTGTATTTTGTGTATGATGCTTCTGGCTGTATTTTGCCATGCCTCCCAGAGGCAGATGCTAAACTGAAATGGAAATTCAGGGTGAATTTTGTCTTCCGTGGATCCACCCATTCCAATGTGATTGGGCAAAATGAGGATTGAGCTGCAATTCAGTCTCCATTTCACTGGAGATCTGGATCGGCTGTGCCCCATGCTGGGTATACGCAGAACAGTGGTACAGTGCAAGGCGGCAGCACGGCGCATTCAGAACTTCATGTGGAGTTTTGCCAGNCGCCCCCTCCCTTCATACCTTCAAATCTCTCCTCAAGACCCACCTCTTCCACTCTGCCCTCCCCAACTCCTCGCTCCCCTCACCTAACTCCTGCTGATCCCCTCCATCCAGTACAATCTGTTACCTGAGGTCTGTGTACTCATATCCTCACCACACGGACCAGCCAGCCATCATTCCTGATGTAACTAAGCCAAGCCCGTGCACCCGGGACCTCGCATTTTCGTGAATGTTACACTCCTTGTCTCTTCCTCTGTTCCCTTCCTTCGTCTCTCCCCTTCGCCCGGGTCTCTCAGATTGTAAACCCTAGGGCAGGGACCGTGTCTATTCCATTACTTTGTAAAGCACCAAGTACATTGCTGGCGCTGTATAAATGCTTGCTAATAATAATAATCCCTGGCTTTTCTGTTTCAGATCCCTGCCCACAGCCCTTTTTCATTCCCGGCATTTCCCAGCTACGCCACAAGATGCTCTGAACAGCTGTTTAATCCCTCATCATCGAAGGATGTTGATTTCACCACTACTGAGAGGTGAGAGAGATGGTGAATAAAAAAAATAAATATTTGGCAATAAGCGCTGATTTTCTAATTGTGTCACTTATTAGTGTTGTTTATGTGACACCAGCAATGTGCCTGGTGCTGAACAGTTGGTTAGAGAGAGGTCCCTGCCCTGGCGGGGCTTACTATTTTATTTACATGTTTGCATTTCTATCCCGCCCTTCCCCTAAGGCTCAGGCAGGTTACGATGCATAAACATTTTTTTTTAAAAACCCAAATATTTTAAATACCCAAATAAAAACCGGTAAATCCCCTAGCCCACAACGCCCTATCCCTGCCTGCCAGATGCCAGGCCAAACAAGAAGGTTCGTCTTTGTCTCCAGAAGATTCTCAGACTTCGGCGAACCTGCAAGGGAAGAGCGTTCCATAGTTGAGGGGCAGCCACCGGGAGGGACTGCCTCTCTGCCGGACCCTGGTGCTAACTTGGTGGGCAGAGGGTACCCACAAGAGGGTGCTGCCAGGTGACCTCCGAGGCCACGATGGAATATTTAGGATGGCAGAATCTGGGAGTTAAGGGAGAGGGGAACTTAAGGGAGAGAGATGGGGATACGTTTGAGAAGTTGCAGGTGCATGTACTTAGCTTAGTTACATGAGGAGGAGGGAGATCCTGGAAGATAAAGGAGCAATCGATGGTGTGAGGAGAGGGAAAAGCCTGATGGAATAGACAGGTTTTTAGGAAGGAGGGAGCAGAGCAAATATCCTCGGGGAGGGAGTTTCAGGTTTAAGGGGCAGCACAGGAGAAAGGGATGAAGACTTTTAGGGTGAGGACAGAGGCGGGAGAAGCAAAGTTCCCAGGTGGGAATACAGCAGGAAATGAGGGCAGAAAGATAGGAAGGAGGGAAACCATGAGGATCTGGAAGGTGAGGTAGAAGGTAGGTAACTGATTGTATTCAGAGCTCAGACATTTTATCCAGCACTTTACCAGCCTGAGTCTAATCTCACAGGATGAAAACTCCTGGTGGTGACATGCCAAATCAGCAAGTTTAGGGACTTAAAACATTTGCGTGCTTAACTATAAGACTGTTTTTTATAAAGGGTGGGGGATGGCCCAGGAGATGCCATTTTCCTGTGTCCCTGTGCCTATTTCTCACCTCAGTAACCCCTTAGCCAAGTTTCCCCATGCCCCTGCTGCCGCCTTCACTGCTGTGGCTGCACTTCATTGGCGTGGACTCACTGACAGTTGTTTTCCTCTGCCCTGTTTACGTGGCTGGATAAGGGTGTATTTTGTGTATGATGCTTCTGGCTGTATTTTGCCATGCCTCCCAGAGGCAGATGCTAAACTGAAATGGAAATTCAGGGTGAATTTTGTCTTCCGTGGATCCACCCATTCCAATGTGATTGGGCAAAATGAGGATTGAGCTGCAATTCAGTCTCCATTTCACTGGAGATCTGGATCGGCTGTGCCCCATGCTGGGTATACGCAGAACAGTGGTACAGTGCAAGGCGGCAGCACGGCGCATTCAGAACTTCATGTGGAGTTTTGCCAGGTCTAACATCGGCAGCAAAACTCCGTGCAGCATTCCGAAAACACAGAAAATCTCTGCAATACAGAAAGGGCCAATTTATTTTAGCCCTTGTGGGCACGGAGTGAAATGGGGCTACATTATTATTATTATTTTATTTATTATTATAAACATTTATATAGCGCCAGTCGTGTGACCTGGCGCTGTACAGAACATAGAAAGAGACGCGGTCCCTGCCTGTGGCTTACAATCTAAAAGACAAGGAGGGGGAGACAGGGAGAGGGGACAGTGGGAGAGACGGGAGAAGGCAGACAAACATTCAAGCAGATGCGAAACTCAGGTGCGTGTGCTTGGCTTGGGTACAATCAGGTTCCAGCAGTCTGCAGAGAATGCACGTGTTGCATATTCCTAAACCCACCTCTCAGACAAATTCTGCTTAATCTTGCAAACTCTAGGTGCTGAGGAAACATCCCTTCATTTAGCCATAACAGCACCTGCAACTTGCATTCAGCAATACATGTACGGCAGCATGTACCTGCGGAGCTGGTATCGGAGGTGGTCTTGCGGTCCCCGAGAACAGTTGTTCTGGGGGACTTCAACATTCACGCTGATGCCAGCCTTGGAGTGGAATTTGAGTTCATGGCTGCCATGGCAACTATGGGACTGTCTCGGTTGTTGGCCCGACTCTGATGGAGGACATACCCTAGACCTGATATTTTGTGCCAGCCTTAAGGCAGGGGGAGGTGGGGTCCATTGATGGGGGAGGTGTTAGCAGTGCCCTTGTCATGGACACATCATGACCTCCTTCAGGCCTGACTCCTGGCGCACGTCTGCCCCCGGAAAAGTACAGAACCAGTTTGGTTGGTTTGTCCCTGGAGACTTATGGAACTGGAGGGGTTCCGGAATGCTCTTGGGGAGTTACCCTCCGATCTCAAATACCGTTAACTCAATGACCTCCTGGCTTTTTGGAATACTCTGCTAACTGAGGCCATCGACCGAACTGCTTCTAGGCATCCACTCCCTGACCTCTGACAACACACGTCGCCCTGGTTTACGGAGGATCTGCAGCGGATGAAACGAGACAGGTGGCGGTTAGAGCAACGGTGGCATCATTCTCGTGCTGAAGCCAACCGACTGCGATATAGAGTCAGTTTATGTACCTAAGCCGTGGCTGTGTGGGCAGCAAAGTAGAGGTTCTTTGCTGCACTCGCAGTGTCCGCAAAGTCGCGTCCAGCTGAGCTTTTCCAGGTGGTGAGGGGGCTAGTCAGTCCGGCCTCCCTCCGCCTAGAACTGGAATCTTCCAGTACTCGCTCTGACGGTTTTGTTGACTTTTTTGTGGATAAAATTGCTCAAATTCACCACACCTTTGACACCGCGCTTGTGGCAATGGGAGAACCAGAGGTAATGGAAGCCCCACCTTGTCCTGTTTTGTGGGATCAGTTCCGTTGGATATTGCCTGCTGATGCAGTGGATGTCCTGGGTGCTGTCAGGGCCTTTTGTGAATTAGATACATGCCCGTCCTGGCTGGTTAAGGCCAGCCAGGAGACGTTGGGGCCGCTGTTGGCTGGGGTGGTCAGCGCTGTCCTAAGGGGGATCCGGGTGCCGGACCGCCTCAAGGAGGCGATGGTGCGACCTCTGCTTAAAAAAACATCATCGGGCGTTGACTCCCTGGCCAGATATTGGCCTGTTTCTAACCTTCCCTTTTTAGGGAAGGTACTTTGACTCCCTGGCCAGGTATTGGCCTGTCTCTAACCTTCCCTTTTTAGGGAAGGTTATTTGAACAGTTATTTGAAAAGTTATTTGAACGGGTGGTGGTTTCAGGGTTCTGGCCCTGTTGATCCTGTTAGATTTTTTGGCTGCATTTGACCCCATTGACCATGAGATGTTGGTGACCCACTTGCGGGACTGAGCCGGGGTGGGCGGAACTGTTCTTGAATGGTTCCGCTTTTTCCTGGCCGTGAGAACTCAGCTTGTGGTGCTGGGTGATTGTTCATCTTCTCCCTGAGATCTCATGTGTGGAGTCCCACGAGGTTCTATTTTGCCCCCTCTCCTGTTCAACATGTATATACAGCCATTGGGTGAGGTCGTTCAAGGGTTCGGTGTGCGGTGCCATCGGTATGCTGATGACACCCAACTTTACCTGTCTTTTTCAACAGACCCAGACCTGGTAGTCTCAGTGCTCACCCGGTGTCTGGCGGCTGTAGGGGACTGGATGAGGACAAATCGTCTGAAGCTGAATCCTGACAAGACGAAGGGGATGCTGGTGGGTAGAGCTGAGGGAGTGGTAGCGTCCGTCATTGACGGGGTCGACCCTCCATTGGCTCCTCAGGTCTTGTAGTCTAGGAGTGCTCCTTGACTCATGACTCCACCTGGATGTCCAGGTGGAGACCGTGGCGAGGAGAACATTTCACCAGTTACATCTGGTGCGATGGCTTCAGCCATATGTCTCAGACACTGACTTGGCCACCATCTTCCATTCCTTCATTACCTCAAGACTGGACTGTTGCAACGTGCTCTACATGGGGCTCCCTTTGAGATGGTCCAGAGACTGCAGCTGGTGCAGAATGCAGACAGGGACAGGTCGCCGAGAGCACATTACACCAGTGCTTTGTTCTCTGCACTGACTGCCTATAGTGTACTGGTCTTGAGTCAAAATGTTGGTTTTGACCTATAAAGCCCTAAATGGTCTGGGCCCCTTGTACCTGTGAGACCGCCTCACTTCCCTGGTCTTGGACCAGCCCCTGCGGTTGGCCGGAATTGCCTCCCTCGGTGTCCCCCAGGCATCCCGGGTGGCGACGATGAGGGGGGCATTCTCGGTGGCCGCACCATGGCTGTGGAACTCCTTCCCGATGGAGATCCGCCTGGTTCCAGACCTCCCGTCTTTCGAAAGACGGTGTAAGACCTGGCTGTTCCACCAGACGTTTGGCGAGAGAAATGGGTGGGAGGGTTGTGGCTCTCCTTATGTTCTTTTATGGTTTTAAATTATATTTTTATATTATGTATTTATTGATGTGTGTCCTGTAATATACTGTTCTATGTTGTAAGCCGCCCCAAGCTGCTGTGGCAGGAGGGGGCGGCTGAGAAATCTAAGTAAATAAATAATTAATAATACATGAGAGGATATTTCTTCACAGCCTACAGGTTTAGAGAATGCCAGATTTCATCACTTTATTTGTACTTCCTGAGACCAACCAGACCAGGTTTGATTAGCTGTGTCCTTTTGGGGTTTGCAGGGCGTACAGGTGCCAGCATGTAGCTCTTGGACTCCTTGTAAATTCCCAGTGCCGTTCTGTTCAAATATAGGTGCCACCAGTTTAATTCCTTAATGACTCTTTAGTCATGCGGAGGGATTCTTTTAAAAACAGGTGGTTCATCTTTAGGCTGAAAATCATTAACCAGTTATTTTTGGAGTAGCCCCACTTACTCCGGAGTAAGTGGCATGTAGATTGCAGTCTTTGTTGGCCACTGAGATGGAATGTGATCAAGGTTTATAAACTCATGAGACAGTAAATAAGGAGCTCCTGTTTATCCTTCCTCATAAGACTAAGACGGGGGGGGGGGACACCTTAGGCCAGGCTTTGTGGGGGTATGGGGGGGGCTTTGGATGATTTTAGATTGTGTATTGATTATATTGCCCCAATTGCGGTTACTTTTTAGTAGGGCCTGGGTAGGGATAGGGTTTTTTTATTTATTTTTTATAGAAAGGGATGGGCTGGGCTGGGCTGGCCTCCTGGTGAGAGCAGGGGGTGGGGCAGGGATGGGATTAGTGGGCTGGCTCTAATAGACAGGGGAAGAAGACACCACCCTGTGAGAGGGGGTGGGGGTCTCCCTCACCATCCTGGCGACTCGGACATGGGGGAGGCCGCTGCTATCGGGGGGGTGACAGGGCACGGGAGATACGGTCCCTCTGGAGGCTATGTACGATCTCAGAGGGGAGCAAGGTGCTTGGTGCCTGTCCCCTTGGTTGCCCCCAGGGCAGGTGAGATGGAGGGTGAGGTTGGAGGAACCCCAGGCCATATACTGCTGCTGCTGAATGCCAGGTCAGTCGTTAATAAGCCATTTACAGTCCGTGATTTGATCCTGGACCAAGCGGCTGACCTGTCATGTTTGTGTCAGGGCCTGTACTGGCTGCCCTTGTTCTAGCCGGGTACTCCATGCAGCATCAGCCACGGACTGACTCTCAAGGGGGAGATATACTCTGGATTTGGTATTTTGCACTGGCCTTGAGGCAGGGGGTCAGTTAGTGAGGGAGGTGTCATCTATACCCTTCTATACCATCCATTATCTCCTGTGGGCCAGTCTCCCGGTGCGTGTCTGCCCCCGGCTAGGGGTGGAACCAGTTCGTATGGTATGGAACCGGATCTCTTCCAGAATGCTCTGGGAGATATACCCTCCAATCTTGACGACTGGTCGCTCGATGACCTTGTTGCCATTTGGAACACCTTGTTGACCGAGGCCATCGACTGCACAGCTCCTAGGCGTCTGCTCCCCAGGCATAGGCGGTGCAAGGCTCCATGGTATACGGATGACCTATGTCAGCTGAAACAGGAGGGGAGACGGTTAGAGTGGCGGCGGCATCACGCTCGTACTGAAGGCCACCGATTGCGGCATAGGGCTGCGTAAAAAGCCTATCCTGTGGCTATGCGGGTAGCAAAGAGGAGCTTCTTTACTACCATCATATCGTCTGCAAAGTCACATTCAGCTGAGCTTTTCCGGGTGATGAAGGGTTGGTCCGTCTAGCCTCTCTCCACCTGGAACTGGAATCTTCCAGTGCTCGCTGCGACATGTTTATTGACTATTTTGCAGATAAAATTGTAAATCGCAGCCGAAAAGCTACCTGAAAATGGTAACGCCATAACTCAGTTAGCAGTACATATAGTTATCTGCACATAGCTATTATAATGCAGACAGAAATTACCAAACGTTTACCAAAGAATTATCATCATCATCTTTGTAGTTGTTCTTTCATTTTGCATATATTCTATTTGGATCTAACTTTGGTGTTACTGTTAGTTGTATTATCCATCTTTTGTGTCTGCCCGTTATGTTTTATGCATTATTTGATTCATGTCCTCTCTCTTGTCTCTTTCTTCTCCCAAATCTTCTGACCGACTTCTCCATAGGGCCCATTTGTGGTCCTATGTTGGGGCTGTGAGGACGGCAAGGAAGGAGTTCCTTGCTGTCCTCATAGCGTCTGCGAAGTCACGCCCGGCGGAGCTGTTTCAGGTCTGTCTCTTATACACATCTAGATGTGTATAAGAGACAGGTGTAAATCAACCAAGCAAGTTCTACAGTGTTTTTTTTTAAAAAAAGCAAAAAAAGCAGCAGATTGATCTTGAGTGGATTGAGCGCAGGGCTGCAGATTCCAGAAAATCCCCAATTCTAATCCCCGTTCTGCCGCTAGCTTTTAGCAACTTAACTCTCTGCCTCAAATTCCTTCTTCATAAAAGAGGGATAATTTCCCTACCTCGCAGAGTTGTTGGGATTTAAAGTCCACCCATCTGTCTCAGAATGCATTCCCTGGCTGTTATTTTCTAGGTAGCACAGGAACTGGAAAACCTATGTTCTCATGTTTGAATTTGTGCAGTTTGACCATGCTTGGTATGTAGTCATTTATGCCCTGTCTCCACTAGCTCCTTAGACCAAGGTTAAGGTTGGCTTTGCTGCTTTAAATGCCTCTCATTCCCGCCCACCTCAGTTCTCAAAGGTTGAGTTGCGTCAGGCCTGAACTTGCAAATCTTCTTTCCAGGGTTTGAACTCAAGTTATCTTAATACATCTTGCTTTAGCTTGAACCAGTGGAAGCCACACGAATATGGCTGCTGCTAGAGAGGGGGTGGACACCACTGCTGTTCCTACTCTACCCACTCCTGGGCCCTTCCTAGTCCAAGGCCATCAAGGGAATTGAGCTAAAGTAAAGCAAGCTTTGCCTGGCAGTGTAGATGCACCCTTGGCAAGTTTTTATTCCAGCGGGAGAGAGAAACCTTTTCCATGCCTGGAGCCACACTTGCCTTGTTTTATAAACTCTCACAACAATTTATCCTGTCTCACTCCTTCCTTTTGCTTCCAAGCTTCTTGAACGTGTTGTCTACTCCCGCTGTCTCGACTTCCTCTCTGCCAACTCCTCCCTTGACCCCCTCCAATCTGACTTCCGCCCCCTTCACTCTACTGAAACTGCTCTCGCTAAGATCACCAACGATCTTCTTGTGGCTAAATTTAATCTCCCCTACTCCATTCTTGTCCTCCTTGACCTCTCTGCAACCTTCGATACAGTTGACCACTCGCTATTGCTGAACTCACTTCACTCCCTTGTCTTCTGTGACTGTTTTCGACTGGTTCTCCTTCTACCCCTATGACTGCTCCTTCAATGTNGCCTGGATCAGCAGGTGGAGGCAGTCACTAAGGCTGCCTTCTGCCAGTTGTATCTGGTGCATAGACTGCGTCCGTTCGTCTCCAGCCCAGACCTGGCCTCCCTCATCCATGCCTTCATCACCTCGAGGCTGGACTACTGCAACGCGCTCTACATGGGGCTGCCCTTGTTCCTAGTCCGGAGGCTGCAGCTAGTTCAGAATGCGGCGGCTCATGTCCTTACGGGGACAGACCATCGGGAGCATATTACACCTGTGCTCCGGGCTCTGCACTGGCTGCCGATAGCGAGCCAAGCCAGGTTCAAGGTTTTGGTGTTGATCTATAAAGCCCTACACGGTCTGGGCCCCTCGTACCTCAGGGACCGCCTCGCCCTCCATGCCCCAGAGCGGCTCCTTCGGTGCGCCAGGGGTGCCTTCCTGGAGGTCCCCCGTGTTAAGCGGGGGGCCATGATGGAGAGGGCATTCTCGGTGGCCAGGCTGCACCTTTGGAACTCCTTTCCGGAGGAAGCTCGCCTGGCCCCCAGCCTGTTGACATTCCGGTGAAGTTGCAAAACCTGGCTGTTTGCCCAGGCCTTTGGGGAGGGTGGGAGGGGAGGGTGAGGGGTTTTTTAGCTCCCCCACCTGACTTGTTATTTATTATATATTATTTATGATATCTAGCCCTGTTTTAATATTATTGTTATGAAATGTTTTTAATTGTTTTTATTGTATTTTACTGTTGGAAGCCGCCCCAGACTGCTTTGCAGGAGAGGCGGGGTACAAATCCATTAAATAATTAAAAAATAATAATTCATCTCTGCCACCATCTATGCCAGGGGTGGAGAACCTCGGATCCAGGGGCCAAACGTCGCTTGTGCTTAGCTTTTATTTAGCCTTTTTCCAGTTCCTGGATCTGGCCCCTGGATCCAATTCCTACCAACAAGCACTGAGCTTAGAGTAAGGAAGCCAAGATGAGGGCATGCTCAAGAGTATAGGGGAGAGATCCATGGCACAAATCCGTGGTCTGGATCCTTTACTCCCTGACTGCACTCCTAAATCACCCCGCCCTCAACTTCCATGCGGACCTCAGAGCTTGTTCTATTTTCAGAGTGGCCCACAGAAGGGAAAAAAGGTCCCCCACCCATGATCTTGAATGGATGACTCCATATATGCTTTGTTTTTGTACATTTTGCTTGAAGTATCTGAGGTTGTTGGCCGCTGTTGGAGACAGGGTAGTAGGCTGAATGGACTCTTGGACTAGTCTGTTATGACACTTGGCGTGTTCTTGGGTTACTGTCTCTATTCTGTGCTGGTGGGAAGATGGCTAATAATGTACCAATTCTTAGCAGAGCCAATTCCTCTGGGACGTGGACCCCTCGCCATGAAGAGCACGTCCAGAACATCCGCAGGTTTCATGAATCTCTGCAGCAGATGGAGGGGAACACGCATCGGACTGGAAAGCTAGACTCTCTGTCCCATTCCTCCCGCACTTCACTGCTCGCGGCTCTCAGGTAAAGCAAAGCCCCGGCCACGCTAAAAGATCCACAGCGTTGACTTGCACAATAACGCTTCGCATCTTTCAGTGTTAGCACTGAATTTTGACACGGTAATATTCAAAAGTCAGAGGTTCCCGGGACGAGAGACCGGATTCCAAGCAGAGTGAATGAAGTCGCAGAGATTTCATAGTTTTAGCCAGAGCTGGCCTTACCTAGGGGCGCAACCTGGGGCGACCACACAGCGGTGGTCTGCTCTTTCCAGCGGTTCCGCAGTGACCCCTGTTTTTAGCAGGGCAGGGAATGGGGAGCCCCGCTCTCTCCCAATCAAGCCCCAAACATGACCCTGTTTAAGGTCCCCATGGTGAGCACCCCAAAGAGGAAGGGCCACAAGGAGCCCCATATTTTAGCTTTGCCCTGGGCCCCACAAATTCTAAGGCCGGCCCTGGGTTTATCACTTCCATTGTTGCTGCCTGGGGTCATGAGATTGCATTTAAATCTCAAAATGGCTTCATGCAGTCAGAAAGCCTGGGAATCCTGGTGTAAGTTGCTTAGCGACATAACCTCTGCCTATCAGTTCGATAGCGCTACCAGGCGGATGCAGCACTTTACAGTCTCAGATTTTTGGAGACAGGTTCCTGCCCGGTGGGCTTACAATCTAAAATGGACAAGGGTGAGGGGAGCATGCAGGGAAAAATGGGGACACACCTATTTCCATTTTACAGATGGGGGAACTGAGGCTGAGAGGTTGACTTGACCAAGGACACCCAATGAGTTCATTGGCTAGGGTGGAATTCAAGCCCTGGTCTCCCAGGTCCAAGTCCAGCACCTTCTCCACTACACCACACTGGCTCTTTGGACCAAATCCTGGCCTGTGGCTACTTTGTTTTCTTTCTTTCCCCATTCCTGAATCTGGCCCATTGATCCTATTCTCACTGAAAGAGCGCACTTAAGGGAGGGGAGTAAGGATGAGAGCGTACACTCGAGGACAAGGGGATAGGTGCACAGCACAGAGCCGTGACCTGAACCCTGCTATTTCTGGTGCCCCTGCCCATGCTGAGCACCCCTCTTAAGCACCGCCAGACTCTGCCCCGTTCAGACCTGGGAGCTTGTTATTAATTCCCCAAAGTGACCTGTGGGAGGGGGAAAGTTTCCCATGTCTGACCTACCGGGGACATTACAGTACAACCGGGATAACAAGGAGTGCTGCTGTTTTAGGGCTCCGGTGCGTTGGCTGAGCAGTGTAAAAAGCCTCAAGACGGGAATAACCAGGGTTTGCAAGGCGGGACACGGCACCCTCCTCTCTTGCCAGCTGCCAATCCCCCCACCTAAGCACAAAGCGTTTTAAATCTCTAAGCTTAACTTTTCCATCTTACTCCCACACAACTCGATGCGTTTCCTGATTGGTAGGAATTGTTCTATAATTTATTCATGTTATTCTTATCGGGGTCGCCCGCATTACAGCTCCTACAGCAAGAGTGGGTTCCAAAGTTTTGAGGAAGGGCCCCCGAAACTTCAGAACTTGGAAAATCCTCAGCCGAGTGCAAGGAAAGGGGGCTAGTGGCCAGTGCTAGGCCCCTGCTCCCCCTTCGTGGCACCCGCTGGCCAGGAAGAGAATAGGCCGGCAGGGGCTATGGGGTAGAGTACTCAAGGTGCTTAAGAGGGTGGAGGCCTAGCAAGGGCTCAGGGGTCGAATACGCGCCCTCTGGAGGGTGTCCAGGGACGTGGCTTCCTCAGGGGTCAGGTAAGTTTAAAAAAAGCAATGGCAGTGCCATCTTGGAAAGGGCTGAGCATGCTCAGGAGGGACCATTGTTGTCCCTCTCCCCCCTTTTTTAAACTTCCCTGGCACCAGAGGAAGCCACGTGTCGCCGGACCCCCTCCGGAGAGTGAGTACCCCTGAGCTCCCGCTAGATTCCTACCCCCTCTCCCCTGGCCCATTCCCTCCCCACCCGTGACTTCCTCTGGCTCCCTCCTCACCCCGCCACCTTCAGAATTCACAAGCATTCTCCGAGGGTCCTCAGACCTGCTCCAAACACCTGGGGACCAGTTCTCGGAAATACTGGCGAATCACTTTTTAAATATTCGATGCAGCCCTAATCTGGACCTTCCTCTTCTTGAGTGCAGCCCGTACGCTTCTCTTTGCCCCTTACGCACCAACTTCCGTGTGGTCTTTGGAACTTGTACTCCTTTTCAAAGTGGTCCCTGGGAGGGAAAAGTTTTCCCACCTCCACACCTGCCTCAGCGGAAGAGTGGGCTATAAGTTTAAATAAATAAATAACCCTGCAAGGTTAGGTCATCAGTTATTGTACCCATTTTGTGGAACTGAGGTTGAGAGAGAGTGACTTTTCCAGGACCACCCAGTGAGCTCAAGGCCTCCCAGGTCCATGTCTGGAGACCACTCTGGGCTCCCAGGTCCACATCCAACTCATTATCCATTAGGCTGCAAATATTTTTCAGCCTAGTTCTAAACTGGGGGAAAGGTGTTTATTACAGAAGTACTGAAAGTGTTCTAACCAGTAGAGTGTCAATGATTCCAGTTGGTTGTAGGTTTATCTCCTGTTTGATTCCTCGCTGCTTCTCACAGGAAAAACTTGAGCGAGCTGGATGAGATTCAGAGATACTTCAGCCAGAAGTTAACTATGTCTTTCCTTGACACCGGCACATCCCAGAGAAACGTGGAACAGCCAAGCAGTCGCCAAGACCTTACCCCCCGGGTGGTGGATCCCGATGGATGCCATCTTTTGGAAAAATCGAATCACTTGGTTTCTCAAGTCAGTACCCTGATCAGTGGTAAGAAATTGTTTTGACTGGGATACTTTACTAAGTCACCAGGAAATCCTCTGTTTTGAATCCTCACTGGAAAGTAGCCTGAAATTTCTTTCACATATTTTCCCAATCTTTTTGAATTAAAGACCAGTCTCTACTGGGCATCTTAATATTTACTAGTCCTGTATGTAGTTGAGGGGTTGGGGGACCTTTTTCCTCCTAGGGACTGCTTTGAAAATTAGTCCAAGCTAAGAGGGCTGTGTAGAAATGGGGGTGGGGCTGCAGTAGGAGTGCACTTAAGAAAAGGAGGGTCCAGATGGATCTATCCCCTCTCCTTACGTACACCCCCTCATCTCCACCCCCTTATTCTGAGCTCAGTTTTTCAGTGTGGGGGTAGGAACTGGATCTGGTGAGCCAGATCCAGGAACTGGGAAGAGGCCACATAAAAACTTGCCACGGGCTGCATTTGGCCCCCGGGCCTGAAGTTTCCCCAATCTGATGTAGTTCATGGGTACAGATTTTACTGGGCTTTCTACACTTCAGCTTAACTGTGTTTTGAATGTCATTTGGCGATCACCTATTACACATGCAAGTGTGGCATCTTCCTCGTATTGAAGACAGCAACAACAATTAGAATTTCATATAAACTCTAAATCTCCCCACTTTACTAGGGAGAAGGGGGGGGAAATATGGTCCTGGCTCCTTTTAAACGATTCCTATCCCAGAGTCAAGATCAAGTCAATGAATAGCACTGATTATTTGCAAAATGGGACATACTTCCGGAAAGACAAGATGGGATTCAAGTGGCGTTTGCAGTTGATTTTTCTCTTCTGTTCAAGGGCTGTTTATGTAGGGGTGAATGCAGTTAATTCCAAAGGGATGTGGTGATTTTTACTGTCCGTGTTGCACCGGGTTTTCCAGTCTCCATGAGGGAGGCCACACGACTGGCAGCAGTGGCCGGATCCCCGTACAGCCCCAGAGCGGGCAGTCGCCGCTACCACAGCGTAGCAAGCACAGGGAGGCAGCCAGAGAGTTGTGGGGAAGCAGGGCAGGCCGGCCCCTGTCAGAACCGCCGCCACAGCCAGCGAGGGTCGCAGGGCAGACTGCGTAAGCATACGCTCGACCCTGCCCCACCTCCCTCGCCCGGCCGGACCTAAAGCCCGCCCCCAGCCGTGACAAGAGGGAGGAGGAGTCCGATCACATGGTTACCTCGCCCTGGGCAGCCTTACTCCAGACAGACAGAGGAAGGTAAACAAGCCAGGGGTACAGCTGCTCCAAGGACACGTCACAAAAGCAGCCAGCCGCTCGCCCTGCCCTGGGGCAGAGGGAATATCTCGTGGGCTCTGGGAACACGAGCCACTGCATCGCTTGGTTTGTTTGCCCAGGGAAGGACAAGGCTACCTAAGGCCTGGTAGCCCCCTTCTCCCTAGTTTGGAATGGCTGTTCCAGTTGGAATCGGACAGAATATTGCTGGTTCTGATATTGGATTGGAAGAGGCAAACTGGCCCATTCCAATCGAAAATCTGAATCAGTAAAATTTTGAGTTTGCCCCTACTCACCACTAGCTTGTTTCCTATATGGAGTATCATATTAGTCTCATTATCTGTGCATATTCTGATTTGGTTCTAGTATGTTGTACCTAGCAAAGCATCTAGAAAACCAAGTATCTACATCCTCTAGTAAAATAGCAGGCTGAAGAGAGATTGGAGGTTATTCTAGAATGTCTTCCTCTGTTCTAACCTCTACAGAGTTGCTACACCCAAGCTGTAGGACCCATCGCCGGTATAACAGGCTTGTTTCTTCAAACACCACTTCCTTGATCTTCATGCCACTTAACTTCTGTTCTATAGACTTGGCCACCTTTTTCCCCAGTTAATTTTGTTGTATTAGTTCTGCACCCACTCCATCTTTCTCTCTCTCCCCCGCTTCTTGCCGTCTTTCCCAGTGCCCTCTCCGCCGCCGTGATATTCTCTTTAAATCTTCCTTCTAATCTTTCATTTCTCTCTAGAGACACTACTTGGTCAGCATCTATCTTCCACTGACCACCGGTTTTCCATTTTCTCCAAGACTTTGATGAATGGAGGTCAGGTTGGCCTTCAGCTAGAAACTAAAAACAGCCTTCCTTGTTCTTAAAATAATTACGAATGGCTGCAGCAAGGAAGTATTGCAGAAAGGCCGGGAATGTTTAGACTCTCAGGCCGATCGGCCTTCCACTTGCCTTAATTACAGTGAATGTCAGTACTTGCCAATCTGAATTTTTAAAATATATTTTTCTTCAGTTTATTATTTATTTATTTATTATTTATTTTATTATATTTGTATGTCGCCCCCCATGCCCACGGCATCTCGAAGCGGCTTCCAACAATATAAAACAATTAATTAAAACATTTTTAAAATCCACAATATCATCATTAAAATGCATTAAAACACCCCCCTACAAAAATTCAACCCACCTTCCCCACTTCCGAAGGCCTGGGAGAACAGCCATGTCTTACAGGCCCGACGGAAGGCCATTAGACTCAGGACCAGCCATGCTTCCTCTGTGAGGGAGTTCCACAACCGGGGCCCAACCACCGAGAACGCCCTCTCCATTGTAGCCCCCCGCTTTACGCGAGGGATCTCCAAGAGGGGGCGCCCGGTGGACCGAAGGGTCCGTCCTGAGTCGCGGAGGGTGAGGCAGTCCCTGAGGTATCCAGGTCCAAGACCATGTAGGGCTTTATAGATCAAAGTCAACACCTTGAACCTGGCTCGGCACATTACAGACAGCCAGTGCAGTGCACGGAGCACCGGTGTTATGTGCTCTCGTCAGCCAGTCCCTGTTAGGAGACGGGCCGCCGCATTCTGCACTAGCTGCAGCCTCTGGGTCAGCGTCAAGGGAAGCCCCACGCAGAGCGCGTTACAGTAGTCCAGCCTCGAGGTGATGAAGGCATGGATCAGAGTGGCCAGGTCTGGTTTAGAGATGTACGGGCGCAGCCTCTGCACCAGATACAGCTGGCGGAATGCCGCCTTCGCCACCATATCCACCTGCTGATCTAGACGGAGACCCGCGTCCAATAACACCCCCAGACTCCGAACCTGCTGGGCCACGGAGGGGCACACCCCCTCCACAAGAGGGGGCAACATCTCGCCCGCTCGACCTACCACCATCACCTCCGTGTTATCAAGATTGAGCTTCAATCTGCTCTGCCACAACCAAGTCGCCACAGCCTCCAAACATTGGCATAGCAAGGAGACGACAGGGCCTGGGTTGGGTGAAAAAGAGAGGTAAAGCTGGGTGTCATCAGCATATTGGTGGCCACGCACACCAAATCGTCTCACGATCTCCCCCAAGGGCTGCATATATACATTAAACAGTAAAGGAGACAGAATTGAACCTTGCAGAACGCCACAGTCCAGGGCCCAGGGACTAGATGTTTCTGCCCCCAGGACAACCAGCTGGGTCCTCCCCGAGAGGAATGACTGGAACCACCCAAGGGTGGTCCCACCCAGACCGCCCAGGTCACGCAGCCGTCTCAGCAGCAGCCCATGGTCCACTGTATCAAACGCGGCCGAGAGATCTAGCAGGACCAGTAGTGTCGAACGTCCTGCATCCATCTCCCGGCGGAGATTGTCACCAAGGCCACCAACGCCGTCTCCGTACCATGGCCGGGCCGAAACCCTGATTGAAAAGGATCGAGAAAACCGATGCTGTCTAGGTGAGCCTGGAGCTGCAAGGCCACCGCCCGTTCAATAACCTTCCCTAAAAAGGGAAGGTTAGAGGCGGGTCGGTAGCTGGCAAGTGCGTCCACATCCAAAGATGGCTTCTTCAGCAGGGGGCGCACCACAGCCTTCTTGAGACCGGGAGGCAAACTCCCCCGCCGAAGGGACGCATTGACAAGCCCCATTAGCACCGGCTCCAGTATCTCCCTGGAGGCTTTCACCAACCAGGATGGGCATGGATCTAGTTCACAACTGGTGCCCCTAACCGACCCCAGGATCTCCACAGCATCGGCTGGCGTCACTTCCTGAAACTTATCCCACAAAGATGGACCAGACAGCACCTCCATCACCTCACGTTCTATTCCTACTGTCTCTAATCCAGTGTCAAAGTTACTCTGGATCTGAGCAATCTTGTCTGCAAAGTAGATGGCAAACTCCTCACAGCGGGCCTGGGACAAGTCTCCATCCAGGCGGAGGGAGGCTGGACTGACCAGCCCCTTGCACCACCCGGAACAGCTCTACTGGACGCGACTTTGCAGACACTATGAGGGTGGCAAAGAAATCCTTCTTTGCCATCCTCACAGCCTCAGCGTAGGACCGCAAATGGGCCCTACGGAAAAGTCGGTCGGATTCAGAATGAGTCCAACGTCAGTGTCACTCTAGTTGCCTGCCTGCCTGCTTCACACCTCGCAGCCCCTCGGTAAACCAAGGGGCCCTGCGAAGTCGAGACAGGGGACGTCTCAGTGCCACCCTGCCAATGGCCTCCCCAAGCAAGATGTTCCAAGCCCGGACGAGTTCATTAACAGAGCGGCTGGCCGGGTCCAGGGTTAACTCCCCCAAGGCCTCCTGGAACCGTTGAGGTTCCATCAGCCTCCGAGGGCGGACCATCCTAACTGGTACCTTCCCCTTCTGGGGGTGACGCACTAAGAGACCGGTCGTAAGGAGGTAATGATCCGTCCATGACAAGGGCATAGCTGTTACGTCCCCCACTACTGGATCACCTGCCTCAAGGCCAGAGCAAATCACCAGGTTAAGGGTATTCCCCCCCCACATGAGTCGGGCAACTAACAACTTGGGACAAATCCCAAATCGCCATTGCCATGGCAGCCATGAATTCTTGCTCCGCCCCCACAAGGCCGGTGTCGGCATGGGCATTGAAGCCCAGCGCCACCACCGAGACCAGCTCCGCTAGAGCGGAGAGGGATGCTGCTGGGCAGGAAGGGGCCCGGTACACCAGCAGCACCCCCAAATTACTCCCAGCCAAATCAAACACCAGATGGAGGGCCTCGATCCCAGGGATATCTGGAACTGGATACCTCCTAACTGACCACGTCTCTTTCAAAATCATAGCTACGCCACGTCCTCGGCGCAAGGCTGATGCTGCACGGCATACCCGGCTGGAACGAGATCCACCAAAATTGGCCCCAGAAGTTTCATCCCGGAATTTTCAGTTATGCCCTGTTAGTTGACGCTGATTCCTTTTTGTCTCCATTTTGAATGTTCGTAGCCTTCTGATGTGGCTCAGACGCCTCTACTTTCTCATCCTCTCATTGTTGCTTGACTGAGCTTAATTGTCGTTCACAAGCGGCAGCAGCTTGGCTGCCAAGACCATCCACCTCACTAGCCGCTTTCCTCTGCTCCTTTAAATGGCTGCCTCTTCCCCCTTCGCATCTAGCACAAACTCTTTGTCTTCACCTTCAGGGCACTCCATGGCCTTGCTCTTCCCTGACTTTCCACCCTCCTTTCCTGCTATGTTTCCACCTAAAAGCTTAATTTCTCTGCCTCCTCAGAGTCTCCTGCGCCCTTAAACCATCCTCACCCCTTCTCCCTTGTGGCCCCCCAAGCCTGGAGCTCCCTTTTGAATACATTCATTCTGCTCCCTCTCTCCCTGCCTTTAAATCCATCCTAAAAACCTACCTCTTCCTTCAGGCTTTTCATAGCTCCTTGTCTCCACAGACTGCTCAGTGATAGTCCCGCTCCTCTCCACTGAACAATGTACACTTCTCAACTTCATGAATGTATCCCTGGCTCCTACCTATGTTCCCCTCTCCATCTCTCTTCTCTTGTCCACCCCCGCGCCAGACAAGGACCTGTCTCTAATGCTTGTTCAGTGCCAGGCATAGTGCTTGTGCCATATAAATAACTAATAATAGGTACACTAAAGTGTAATGATGAAAGTTGTATGCACTTTCTTCTGTATGCACTGACTTTGTTTCTCTTTATCAGATCTTCAGAAGAACATGATTGAAAATACCAAAGAATCTACCAGTCTGCACCGGGACGGTAACCAAAATTCAGGTGTTAGATATGAACTTCCTGCTGCACCAGACCTAAGGGATGGAGCCGTCGGGGTCGAGACACTCGGAGACCAACTAGGATTGGCCCTCCCAAGTGCCCACACAGACATGCCTTCTTCCTTCTCTCTTGGGAGGTCCGCGTGTGGAAGAGGCATGCTGTATGAATTTCTCGACCGAGCAGACGCTGAAAACGATCCACTTTTGTCGCCAGACTACATCCAGGCCGAGGAAGGTAAACAAGCCAGCCAGTCACACAGCGAGGAAGAGTACGAAGAGGATGTGATAGAGCCCAGAACGCTGAATGAAATCACGACGGTCACGGACAAAACCAGCCCCTGGTCCAGCATTGTATCTGAGACAGAGCATGGTCCCGATGAGCAGGCAACAGACTTAAATGCAGATCCGCATTTTGTGGTCGCTCAAAGCTGTGGAGGGGAAAGTGTCCAGAGTAGCTCTCTGTGCAGCGTACAGCAGGATGACCATCGAAGCATGCCCAGCTCCGCTAAATCCAGCAATAGTCTGTATGCGGAAGGAGATGGTGGATTTGAAGTGGGGCGTAGCCTTGGAATTGCAGACGTAACCGCTGACGCGGGGCTGTTTCAGCCAACACGCCTATCGAAAATCCACCAAGCGGATGATGAACCATTAGAAAAAGAGACCGATGAGCAAGACGCGGTATCGGAGATCCACAATGTAGAAGAGGACACGGGGTGTCACGCAGCACCAGGCGCGCTCTTTCATTTACCAGCTAGTGGGGACTTTGATGCGCCCCTTGCTGCAGAGAAAGAGGAGAAAAGTGAGGGTTTAGCTGTAGATCATCAAGAGGAGGATGAAAGTGAGTCTGATGGAAAGGGGTGCAGGAGTGTTTCCCCACAAACCAGTGGAAGCCGCTCAGAGGAGAGTCCTGAAGAGTCGGACAAACCTGGAATGGCCAGTGTTGTGTTGTATCCTTTTCTCCTTTAATCAGTGGTGCAGAGTGCACTGTTGCCACTGCGGTCTCGCCTTTAGTTTAGTTTAGTTTGTTTATTTATTAATCTCTCTGCCACGACGGAAATGTAATGTTTTAGGGGTGGGCCGTGGCTCACGTGGTAGAGCAGCGCATGCGGGTGGGTGGGACAGGGGATTTTTTTTAGCTGTTTTAATGTGTGTTTATATTTTGTAAGCTGCCCTGAGCCTATTTGTGGAGGGCAGAGTTAAAAAACTGAATTCTTATTACTATTTTAAATTTATATCCTACTCTCCTTTCGAAGGACTCAGAGCGGCTACAACAGAAAATTCATCACAAAGAAATAATAATAATTTTAAAAAAGCAATTGAACATTACACAAAGTTTAAACAAAACAAAAAAAAGAGCCTTTTCCCTTTTCATAGAAAACCCTTCCCCCAATTCCTCCCTCCCCCAGAGGGGCCAGCACACAACCCTTAACCCCCCCCACACACACACACACACACACACACACACACCACACACACTTCCCTTCCCCCCCCCCCCCCCCA
>QEPC01003084.1:433594-446794 GCA_003113815.1 Sphenodon punctatus
CAAGTCCCTTCTTTCTGAAGCAGCGTTCTTAACCTCTGCTGCGTGTGTGTGTGTGTCTTTGCTAAAACTGCTTGTAAGTGAGGTTTAAGGTTGTCTGCCTGCTTTTAAACCTGCCTAACCTAACTGAAATTGCTTGATTAAGTAATGTAATGTCCATCCAACATTAACCCTTGGAACTCCTTGCTGCTGGGTTATGCCGCCTACCGTTGCCCTGGCTCCGCCTACCATTGCCCTGGCTCCGCCTACCGTTGCCCTGGCTCCGCCCACCGGCCTTACTGCCCCTCCAACCTCAACACCCACCAGCCGCCCCTGTTGTTGTTGTTTGTTTTTAATGTTTTTAAATGTTTTTTAAATCTTGTGAGCTGCCCCAAGATGTCTGAGGCAGGAGGGGTGGCATATAAATTTTAAGATAGATAGATAGTAAGATAAATCCCCCAACCCAACCCCTCCCTGCCAGATGTCTGGCCAAAGAAAAAGATCTTGCATTGTCTTGGGAAGATGAGCAGGCTTGGGCTTAGACTCCCTCCAAAGGGAAGGAGTTCCATAATTGTGGGGCAGCCACTGAGAATGCCTCTCTCCGTGCCCTCGTTTTAGAAAACTGGCCAGCAGATGGTACCTGCAAGAGGGCACTCCGGCTGACCTTGGAGGCAATGATGGAACATGAGGAGGAAGGTGGTCTCTGAGATACTTGGAGCCTAAGCTCTTTAGGGCTTTATAGGTCAGAACCAGCATCATGAATCATGCCTGGAAAGCTATTGACAGCCAGTGCAAACTCTGGAGCACCAGGATAATGTGTTTCCAGTGCCCCACCCCCACGGAACACAGGCCGCCTTAGTACCAAAGCGTTCGTAGAAGCTGGAGGCGGGGGTGCTTAAGGGATGCATTCAGGAAGAGGAGGGTCCAGATGATGAATCAGTGCCATGGATTTATCCCCGATCCTTCTGTGCCTGCCCTCGTCTCTGTGCTCCCTTCCCCTGAGCTCAGTCTTTCAGTGCCGGGGGGGGGGGTGGTAGAAATTTGATCAAAGGGCCAGATCCGGGAACTGAAAGGGGGCCCAATAAAGACTAGCCACAGGCAGTATTTGGCCCCCGGACCTGAGGTTCCCCACCCCTGATGTACAGCATGCTGCACAATAGGACTGGGATTTGGGAGTAATCCTAAATCAAATAGTAAGGGGGGGGGAAATTGGTCTATTCTAGGATACTGCGTGAATTTGGAAATCCAACACGAAGCTTTATTATTTTTGATTTGAATGATGATCCCCCCTGGTCCATCCTACAAGGGGGGGAAATGGAAATCAAATGCATTTTCGAATTGTCCTGATTTGTTCTTTTCTCCAAAGAATTCCTAAAGAATGTCTAATCTGTGTTGGGAGTCGAGACTGGCATTTACATCCCTTTTCTAAGCTGTTTTCCATCAAAGTATTTGTGAAGAGGCTCCTTTTAGGTCCAGGAATATCCTTGTGGGCTGCCTCGTCAGACCCTCAAGACGTTTTCAAGTAAATACTCGATAGCAGTAATCAAAACAGCCTTTCTTACCTCTGCACTAAGTGCCTCTTTCCATACCGAGCTTTCTAGAACTCCAGACTCTGAGCTCTCTCTCCTCGAGCCACTTGGAGAGCCTGATCCAGTGAATGTATACATGGGAGAAAGACTCTCCTAGCCCGTTGCTAGGAAAAGAATGCTCAAGAAGAGAGAGGCGCTACGGTACCGACAGTTGAATTAGTGTCGGCGCTTGGAAGAAATAATACGCACCTAGAACTGGATTTAGTGGGGAAGGGTCATTACATGGGAGTCTGGAACTCTTCTTGGCTAAGTTGGGTCATATCAGCAAAGTAATGAAAAATGAATGTATCACAAATATTATCGGTAACATCCAGTGTGGGAGGAGTAGAGGCCCAGCACTTGGTCTCTGCCTCCCCATGTGTTAATGCTAGTCGTGCATGCCCCAAAGCCGGCTTCATGCCAAGAAATGAGAGCAGACACGTGAACACTTTTTTTTTTTTTCCTCAACATGCAGTTGTGCACCATGAGGTTTTAGAAATGTCGTCATTCCCTTCCTCTTATTAATTATTATTATTATTATTATTATTATCAAGCATTTATATAGCACCAGCAATGTACCTGACGTTTTACAAAGTAATGGAATGGACACGGTCCCTGCCCTAGGGCTTACTATCTGAGAGACGGAAGGGGGTGGGTGGGGGTAACGAAGGAAGGGGAACAGGGAGAGACAAGGAGTGTAACATTCACGAGGATACGAGTGGTTACATTGAGAATGATGGCTGGCTGGTCCATGTGGTGAGGATATGAGTAGACAGACCTCAGGTAACAGATTGTACTGGATGGAGGGGATCAGCAAGAGTTAGGTGAAGGGAGCAAGAAGTCGAGGGCAGAGCAGAAGGTGGGTCTTGAGGAGGGATTTGAAGGTACGAAGGGAGGGGACGAGGTGGATGTGGGCAGGGAGGGAGTTGGAGGCGTGAGGGGCAGCTAGGCAGAAGGGACAAAGGCAGGGGAGGCGTGGGAGGGCGAGAGGGGGTAAAGGAGGAGCTGAGTTCATGGACTGGAGTATGGAGGGAAATTAGTGCAGAGAGGTAGGGGGGAGCAAGATTGTGAAGAGCTTTATAGGTGAAGACTAGGAGCTTGTGCAGGATTCGTTCAGGAAGGGGGAACCAGTGAAGAGAAGAGAGGAGGGGTTGCATGTGGTCAAAGTGACGGGTGAGGTGGATGACCCTGGCAGCAGAGTTTTGGACAGAGATAAGGGGAGAAAGGGGAGAGCAGGGGAGACCAGTGAGAAGGAGGTTACAGTAATCGAGGTGAGAGATGACCAGGGCGTGAACAAGGGTTTTGGCAGAGGAGACAGAGAGAAAAGGGCAAATCTTAGCAATGTTATGGAGGGAGAAGCAACAGGATTTGGCAACAGAGTCGATGTAGGGTTTAAAAGAAAGGGGTGAGTCAAAGATGAAGCCTAAGCTACGGGCTTGGGGGACGGGAAGGATGGTGACCCCATCGATGAGGATCGACAGGGAAGAGGGAGAGGAAGGATGAGGGGGGAAGATAAGGAGTTCAGTTTTAGCCATGTTGAGTTTGAGTTGACGTTGAGACATCCAGGTAGAGATGTCAGAGAGACAGTTGATGAGACGAGCTTGAACAGAGGGAGAGAGAGAGGGAGTAGAGAGATAGAGTTGAGTGTCATCAGCATAGAGGTGGTATTGGAAGCCATGGGAGGCAATGAGTTTGCCTAAGGATGAGGTATAGATCGAGAAGAGGAGAGGGCCAAGAACAGAGCCTTGAGGAACACCAACTGAGAGGGGGAAGGAGGAGGAGGCGGAGTTGGAGAGAGACACATTAAAGGAGCGGTCAGAGAGGTAGGAGGAGAACCAGTTATGGACAGAGCCACAAAAGCCAAGGGAGTGAAGGGAATCCAGCAAGAGTGAGTGGTCAACAGTATCGAAGGCAGCAGAGAGATCAAGGAGGACAAGAATGGAATAGAGACGTTTAGATTTAGCCACCAGAAGATCGTTGGTGATCTTAGCGAGAGCAGTTTCAGTAGAATGAAGGGGGCGGAAGCCAGATTGGAGGGGGTCAAGGGAGGAGTTGGAGGATAGGAAGTCAAGGCAGCGGGAGTAGACAACACGTTCAAGCAGCTTGGAAGCAAAAGGAAGGAGTGAGACAGGACGATAGCTAGAAGGGTCAGAGGGGTCAAGAGTGGACTTTTTGAGAATAGGAGAGACTGTGGCATGTTTGAAGGCAGAAGGGAAAGAGCCAGTAGAGAGGGAGAGGTTGATGATGTGCAGGAGGGAAGGGGCAACAGTGGAAACAATGGAGGTCAGGAGGCCGGAGGGAATGGGGTCAAGGGGGCAAGTGGAAGGGGTGGAGGAGGAGAGCAGGGAGTAGATTTCCTCAAGGGAGGTGGGAGGGAAGGAGGACAGGAGAGGAAGGGGAGGAGGGAGAAGGGAGGGAGTAGGAAGAGGAGAGGAGTGGGAAGCAATGTCGAGGCGAATCTTGTCTATCTTGGAGGTGAAGAAGGAGGCAAGATCCTGAGCAGAAAGGGAAGAGGGAGGAGGAAGATGGGGGCTTGAGGAGGGAGTCAAAGGTGGATAACAGGCAGCGAGGGTCCCGAGAACAGGACTCAATGCGGGAGGCATAGTAATTCTGTCTAGAAAGAGAGACAGCAGAAGTAAGGGAGGAGAGACAGAATTTGAAGTGAAGGAAGTCAGCAAGAATAAGAAGGCTGCTGAGTGTGGTTGTTGCACGCCGGCTGTGTATAGCCAGTGGTCTTCTCTCAAGCTCGGTCTGCTGTCCAGACTACTTTGACATTTAAGAAGCCTGATCTTGAAGCTCAGTATAAAATGCTGACAAAGCTTTTTCTGTCTCCGGCGCTCGGTGATTAGATAATCCTGAGTCGGTTTACATTGTCCTGCAAAATTGCTGCTCTTCCTGCTACAGGGAAATGGAAGCACAGTCTCTGTACTGGAGCCCTCTTTCCTCTTGACTGTCTTTTTGATCAACAAATAATACACATGAATGCCGTGCGCAGGTTGTTCCCAGCTCCCTCCCGATTGTGTTGGCCGGATGTCAGTCGGTGCGACGGAGGCACCCGAGCTGCTGTCCCCTGACATTTCAGCCATACACACACGCTTTCTCTGGCAAGGAATGGAATCAACATCATGTCATTTGAAACGGCTGCTCTGGAAAATACGCAGGAGGTTAAAATTATTTCTGAAGGGGCATCACGCTTTTAAGGGTCAGGCTCATCCTAGCAAATCCAGCATCTAGCGCATACATGTTTCAGTGTGTAGGAATGTTTCTAGCTCAGAATATTTGATGTAAATTGCAGCTTACTCTTTAAAAGCAATCTTTCACGTGCAAAGTCATTTTTTTTTTTCTTTTTTTTTTACGAAATTCAGATGTAGTAAGTAGCGATCTGTTATGCTTTAAAAAGACGTTTAACACAGGCCGTTTTTAAACTGACTGGTGGGTGGCAGGATGGGTGGGTGTCCATTTCCACAGGGGCACACGCACCTCCACCCACGGAGCATGGGGCATAGGAGCCCATTGGTCTGTGGGTGGGTGATGGGGGGAGCGCACACGCACCTATCCCCCGCAACGTTCACACGGACGCCTCCACGCGCTGAAACGGTGTCGAGACGGGGGGGGGGCATTTAGTTTATTTTTAGCATTTTAATGTTTTTAATTGTATTTTGTGTGTTTGTTATTTATACGCGTTGTAAGCCGCCCCAAGCTGCTCTGTGAGCAGGAGGGGTAGAAAAATGGTGAAATAAATAAGTTGAATATAATAGTTAAAATGTCTTGCATGAAATCATGCTTAACAGTAGATTATGTACTTTCAGTAAATCCTTCTGTACTCACTAAATCACATCAAAAAAGTTTTTAAATTCCCCAAATCCTAAATAATCACGAGTCAGCCAGGTATTGCTGTGTGAAGGGCTTTCTAACTCTCGCTGCAGCAACGGCATCGTTTAGTGTCCTGTCTGAACGGTTTCTCTGGAGACGCGGAGGCTCCAGGAGTCCTACAGCCGTCAAGCGGATTCCTTTTACAACTAGCAAGACCGTAACTGTGGGGAGTGGCTCCTCAGTGAGGAGATCTGCGCTCTGGAGAGTCTGGCGATGGCTGCCAGCCCGGGAAGCAGGGCAGATGGTTTCCCCCCCGCCAGGCGGGCAGGCCACTGACCGATCTCCTGCTGGGGCAGGCCGAGGCGCTGGCCACACAAGTGGGCACCTGGCCCTGGCCTGAGTCCCTCCCCTAGCCTGGCCCTGGCTGTGACGTGCCAGCGCGCAATGGGCCCAAAGCCCCGCCGTGGAGCTCACCATGCAGCGGGGCAGAAGGGGGCCCTGGCACACAAGCTGCCACACCTCCGTTCGGGGTACGGGTGCTTCCCCGAGGACGCAGCATGTAGCCACCAGCTGCTTGCTCTGCACCCGGGGGGAACATCTGGCAGCAGCCAGGCACACGGTTCACTGCATCCCGTGGCCCAGCTGCCCAAGGCAGGGTAGCCGCCCCAGGGGGACATCACAGCCCTTACAGGTACAACAGCCTACACTAAGCTGTGGTTATAACCCTTACAGTTAGCAACCTCACGAATTAAATCGTTACTAGAATTGTCCAAGAATTACTTCTAAAAGGCAGGGATAATTGTTTTACAAAATTAAGAGCTTGTGGAGTCTATTGGAACTGCCGCCGTCAGCAGAAAAACAGCTTTTCTGGTGGGGTGAGCTTAGAGCTTTAGTGTTTTCGTCCTTGCTAAGCACACTCAGCTGCTATAAAGCCCTTGTGCGGCAGCCCCGAGTCACTCCGGGTAGTTCAGCCCAGAACAGCCCTTGACCCTTGTGCTTTTATAACATTACGCAGGACATGCAATGTTGGGGTTTGGGTTCCAAGGCTACATCCTCCTCTCAGTGAAGTAAATGGCCAACTTTTCAATGGGGACAGAAAAGATTTACCATTTTAAATACAGAGTTCGATTTGCCCTGTTTGAGATTGCTAAATGGATCCAGAGTACATGACGTTTGTGTGTGTGTGTGTGTGTGTGTGTGTGTGTGTGTGTGTGTGTGTGTGTGTGTGTGTGTGCGCTCAAGCTCTGAGATATAGAAGCTTTTTCTCTTCCAAGGACTACTTGTAACCTTAGTGCAAGGGGGTGGGCCGTGACTCAGGTGGTTGAGCGCATGCTTTGAATGTATAAGGTCCCAAGTTCAATCCCCGGTATCTCTGATTCAGAATCTCAGGTAGCACGCCTGGGTGAGGCCTCTGCCGGGGATCCTGGAGGGTCTCGGGCAGCACGCCTGGGTGAGGCCTCTGCCGGGGATCCTGGAGGGTCTCGGGTAGCACGCCTGGGTGAGGCCTCTGCCGGGGATCCTGGAGGGTCTCGGGTAGCACGCCTGGGTGAGGCCTCTGCCGGGGATCCTGGAGGGTCTCGGGTAGCGCGCCTGGGTGAGGCCTCTGCCGGGGATCCTGGAGGGTCTCGGGTAGCGCGCCTGGGTGAGGGCTCTGTCGCAGAACCTGAAGAGCCAGATTTGAAACCCTGCTGCCGTGTCAGGTTGTGACAATGCTGGGCTAAGATGGACCATTGGTCTGACTCAGGCAGCTCCTTATATACTGAGAGCTGCGTAGAAGGTGTGGGGGGATAAGGGGTGCGCTCAGGAAGGGAAGGGTCCAGGTCATGTGGAACTTGTTGCCGGAGGATGTGGTCAAGGCCCGTAGTATAACTGGGTTTCAAAAAGGATTAAATCCATTAATCCTTTAGGCTAATAGCCAAGTAGCTTGGGGGATGTAATATCAGACTGTTAGGAGCTGGGAGTGAACGGCAGGTTGTGAATCATTCCATTGTGACCTGTTGGGTACTTCTAAGCAACCAAGAATGGCCACTGTCGGAGACAGGATCCTGGGCTTGACGGACCATTGGTCTGACCTGGTATGGCACTTCTTATCATGGATCTGTGCCATGGATCTGTCCCTTATCCTCATGTACTTAAACCGTTAGTGTGTGTGAATTCTCCTGTGCTACCCAGGCAGCCCTTTCATAGTCTGACTGTCACAGGGAGGTAGTTTCCCCACTCCCCATGCAGGAGTGGTCATGCAAACAGTTTATCCAGGGGTAGCTGGCAGATTTCAGCAGCAGAACCAGTTCTGGAACCCTCCATGAAAGCATTTCCATTTCTAGCAGCAGCTGAAGACCAGAACCAATATATCTGCAAACCTTTGTTTTCACATAGTTGCGTTTTGACATCCGGCACAAACTCCTTGTCCTCACCTTGAAGGCTGTTCATGGCCTTGCTCTTCCCTGTCTGTCTTCTCTTATTTCTTGCTACGCTGCCACCTAGGAACTTTGCTCCTTGAATGCTACTACCCTCGCCCACCTCAGACTCTCCTGCTCTTTAAACCATCTTCACCCCTTCTCCGATGCTACTCCCTACGCCTGGAACTCCCTCCCTGAATACATACCCTCTGCTACCTCCCGACCTACTTTCAAATCCCTCCTGAAAATCTACCTCTTCTGCCAGGCTTCCTTCACTCCTCATCCCCACAGACTACTTTATTTATTTAAATGGATACCCTGCCCTTCCTATAAGGCTCAGGATGGCTTACAGCATATAAAAGCACATAAATATATATCTATTAAAAAACATCCAGCCCCTATCCCCTCCTGCCAAACGCTTGGCCAAAAACCTTACATTGTTTCCAGGAAATGCTCAGTCTATAATGGACCTCCAGGAGAAGGGCACTCCACAATACTGAGGCAGCCACTGAGTACCCCTCAGCGTGCCCTCGTCCTATAAACCTGGCAAACAAGTTGATCCCCATAAGAGAATGCTCCTGGCCAACTGCAGGGATTGCGATGGAACATAAGTGGGAGAGGCTCTCTTTTTCAGATATGTGGGGCCAGACTATTTATTTATTTATTAAAATGTATATGCCGTCCTCTCCTGCTATAAGCATCTCAGGACAGCTAACACTTTAAAATCCATAGCAACTAAAATACAATTAAAACCTAAAATCCCCAGATTAAAAGAACCCATACCCAAACCCTCCCCAGCCTCTTTAGGGCTTTAAAGGTCAAAACCAGTATCTTGAATTGTGCCCAAAACGTTATTGGGAACCAGTGTGGACTTAAATTCAAAGTCCTATATTAGCATAGCCGTAGCCATTGCCATCAGGAAATGTAGCCGTCACACGCGGCAATATAAATCAAACATATAGCACATATATAACATTTATTATTATTATTATTATTATTATTGGCATTTGTGTAGCACCTGGCGCTTTACAGAACAATAAGAATGACGCGGTCCCTGCCTATGGCTTACAATCTAATAGACACGGAGGTGGGAGACAAGGAGAGGAGACATAGGGAGAGACGGGATAAATAACATTCACACAGATGCGAGGTCTCAGGTGCACGCGCTTGGCTTGGTTGCAGTTAGGCAGGAGTCTGCAGGGAGGGCAGACAGTAAAAATGGAAAGGCGTTGGGAAAGGCAGTGAGGAAGAGGTGGGTTTTGAGGAGGGATTTGAAGGTGCAGAGGGAGGGGGCAAGGCAAATGTGGGCAGGGAGGGAGTTCCAGGCATGGGGGGCAGCGAGGGAGAAGGGGCGAAGATGGTTAGGGGAGCAGGGAAGGTGAGGGAGAGCGAGGGAGGGGGCAGAGGAGGAGCGGAGAGTGCGTGCAGGAGTGTGTAAGGAGATTAGGGCTGAGCGGTAAGGGCGGGGGAGCCGGGTTGTGAAAGCATTTATAAGTGAATACCAGGAGTTTGGGAAGGATGCGTTGGGGGAGGGGGAAGCCAGTGAAGCGAGGAGAGGAGAGGCTGCACGTGGTCGAAGCGACGGGCTGAGTGGATGACCCTGGCAGCGGAGTTTTGGATGGGGATAAGGGGGGAGAGATGAGTGCGGGGGAGGCCAGTAAGGAGGAGGTTGCAGTAGTCAAGGCGGGAGATGACCATGGCGTGAACAAGGGTTTTGGCTGAAGAGACAGAGAGAAAGGGGCGAATCCAAGCAATGTTGTGGAAGGCGAAGCGACAGGACCTTTCATGTCAAAAACCTAGTACAAAATATAGAATTTTTTTAAAAAGACTAAAAAGACAACTAAAGACATAGGAAAGGGAACTGTCTCAATAGCTGAGCATTGAGACCTCACACTAATTAAGATGATTTAAAAGCAAGAAACTTTTCCCTCCTCAGGAAGGCAGCTAACAAAAAGGACATAATGGCATGAGTTACAGTAGGTTTTATTATCAGAAAGAAAATACTTCACCATTTCATGGGGAGATCTGCCAGGAAAGTTATCAAAAATCTTAGCCAGCTAAAGAGCCCCCAATTCGTCATATAAATGACAATCACAAAGAATGTGTTCTATTGATTCTGCCACCAGATTGTCGAAAGGGCCGAGTCTCAGGTTGTACGGCAGCCCCCCCAGCACTCGTGTTGGTAAAACATTGAGTCTAGCACACATGAACATATGCATTTTCCTAAATGAACATGTAAATAAAAGGTAATCGGCCAGTGCCGCCATACTGGGGGTCAGGCCAATATAGTGTGCCGGAGGCCTACAAGAGGAAATACTGGCAAAATCCTCTTGCTTGCTCAGGTCAAGTAATCTGCCATATATCTCCGCTTTTGCGGCCCTCAGGTCCATTGACAACAAATCCGGAATGGAGAGTCCCAAGGTGCGGATTTTAGCTGTTACAGTCTTATTCCATGAGCTGGCATAGGAATTGTTCCGCAAAAAGAAAAAAAGCCCCGCATCTGGATTTCGGGATAGATTTATACGGAGCCATAAAACGAAAGCTTGCGTTCAAGGCTCACTGTTCTGCTTCTATTTGAACTGCTGCGGTAGGCACGCTATTAGGCACCCGCAATAGGGAACGCAAGAATTTCGCCTGCCAAACATTAAGATCATGTGGGCGTAATATAGCCCAGATGGCCGCACCGTAGAGAAGTTGAGCTCTGGATTTTGCTTCTAAGGCCCTGATAGCAGGAATAAAAAAACCTCCATGCCTCCTATAAAAAAAAACGCAAAAGGGCTCTAATGCAACCGTTAGCCCAAGCACTGACTGAATTATAATGATGATTCCACCTAAGGGAGGCCTGAAATAATATACCGAAGTATTTATAGGTGTAGACCTGGGCGATAGCAGACCCATTTATTGGCCACCGGTAAGTTTTTGTTGTCCTCCCAAATTCCATATCCTTAGTCTTAGTGTAATTAATACTAAGGTTATTTGTCGCGTACCCAATGCAGTGAGCTGCCTCTGTAACCCAACCCTAGTTTGAGAAAAAATGATGGTGTCGTCCGCGTACAAAAGACATCCGAGCGGATGCATCCCTATTTTGGGTGGAAAAAAAGAACTTGACATAAGGGGGACCAAGTCATTTATTAAAAAATTAAATAGTGCCGGCGCCAGCACACAGCCCTGTCTAACACCTGAAAAAATATCCAGGCAATGTGACAGATGACTTGACTGGTCAATGCGGATAGCGAGGGAAGTTTTAGCATAAAGGGCTTTGATTTGCCGAAGAAGCCGTCTATCTATAGATGACCTCTCCAACTTTTCCCACAGAAGAGATCTGTCAATCGAATCGAATGCCGCCTTAAAGTCAACAAAAACACAATACATCTTACGATTATGTTTGACCTATTTCTCTTCTAAATAAGAAAGAATCAGACAGTGGTCTATAGTAGAATGACCCTTCTGGAAGCCCACCTGCTCTGGGAATAGAATCGAATTATGATTCATCCATGCTACCATAAAATTTAACAAATGTTTGGCATATAGTTTACTGATGGTGCTCAAGAGACTTAATGGGTCTGTAATTCCCTGGGTTGACCCTCGCACCGCTTTTGTAAATAGATACGACTATGGCATCCCCCCAACCCTCTGGTACTATACCGGACCGATCTATATGGGTGAAAAGGGCAGCCATAAGAGGAGCCCACCTTTTGGCATGATGTTTTAAAAACTCGGGGGGAACAAAATCCACACCAGGAGCCTTGTTGGACTTAAGTTGGGAAATCAGTAACGTAACCTCCTGGTGTGGACTTTGAAGTACGGGTGTAATGGGCTCCAACTGTCCTGTCATTCAAGGTCCACTTCTCCCGGTAACTAAGCTAAAGTCGGTGCACCTGCGACTTCTCAACTTCCTGAATGATGTATCCATGCCTCTCACTGTGTTCACCCCTTCCTTTGTCCATCTTCGATTGTAAAACTCCCAGGGCAGTCCCCTGCATCTAATGGTTGTACAGCTTCAGCTATATTGCTAGGACTATACAAGCAATCTTATTTCGTTAGTAATGCTAACCTACAAAGGATTTGCACCGAGGGCTGTATATGGCACTCCGAGAGCATCGCAGGTTGAACTCTAGGAACAGATGGGAGTTGACCTCAGTTAATCCTGCAGTTGCACCTGCTTGCTGATACAGAGTTGTGTTCGCTGGGCTTTGAAGGGAGTGTAGCCAAGTCCTCCCACTCAGGCCTCAAGCTGGAACTTGTGGACAAGGAAAATCCCACGTTAAGCAGGGAAGCAAGGCCATTGTGACGGGGCAGGTTTTCGGATCCCTGGTGACATGGTCAGGTCAGGACTATATGCAACATGAGAGCTACCCCAGGAGCTCTAGGGAATAGCTGGGAAAAGAGAGGAGGATTTGTGGCTTTGAGAGTGGCAGGGCACGCTACTAAGCAAAGTGCAGTTGGAAGGAATTCTGTCCATTCCATGTGCACGACGTAGGAATCATGTTGAATTCACAGAGGGATAGATACCAAATGGTATTGCTCGCTTTCTATAGCTGCCAAAAATGTATGTAGATCAGTGTTTCCTCTCACAATTATATCCTGTGGCTTAATGACATTTGGGCTTTGCCTTAAAGCCACAGCTCCTGGAAGCGGGTGATCAGGACAAAATCTCAGCTTTTTTGATCACTCTTTCCCTCCCTTATTGTTCAGAAAAGCTGGAAAGAGTGAACCCTAAATCTGAAAAGTCCAGAAAGCAAAGAGAGACTCCAAATCTTACTGTTGTTAATCAACTCATTTTTAAACCAGTTCCCATGATTCTATGGGTCCTGGCTCCCTCTGAATGCGAGACTCTGGCTGGCAGCGGCGAAGGTCTAAGCAGAGACTTCCTAAGACCACTCTTCAGGAATGTGGAAGCGTGCACTTGTGGCTGAGAGGACGCTAGAAATCCATTTCTTTAATTATCCAAAATTAAGTTCCATTCATTCTAACAGCTCCTCAACCACGTCTCAGTGGGTGTTTTTACACACACGTTTCTCCTGCGTGTTTGCTGTTACATCCGGAACTTTCTGTGTGTCTAAATCTCTCCGTGGGGCTGCCCTTGGTGACGCCTCGGAAGCTGCAGCTGGTGCAGAATGCGGCAGCCCCAGCTCCTGACGGGGACGGGCCGCAGGGAGCACATGACACCAGCACTCCGGGCTCTGCGCTGGCTGCCTAGAGCGTTCCGGGCCCCATTCACGATGCTGGTTTTGACCTTTAAAGCCCGACACGGTCTGGGCCCCTCCTACCTGAGAGACCGCCTCACTCCCCGGGCCGTGGGGCGATCTCTGCAGTCTGCCTGGGGTGCCTTCTTGGAGGTCCCCCGGGGGGCCACAATGGAGAGGGCGTTCTTGGTGGCTGCACCGCGGCTGTGGAACTCCCTCCCAGAGGAAGCTCGCCTGGCTCCCAGCCTGTTGGCCTTT
>QEPC01003084.1:447315-461349 GCA_003113815.1 Sphenodon punctatus
CTGCCTCAGGGCAGTGTGTGTGTGTGGAAAATGCATCCAGGAACTGCCTCAGGGCAGTGTGTGTGTGTGAGAGAGAGAGAGAGAGCACGCGGGGGTCATGAAGACAATGTGTGTGTGTGTGTGTGTGAGAGAGAGAGAGAGAGAGAGAGAGAGAGAGAGTGAAAGAAAGAAAGAGAAAGAAATGCATCCGGAACTTACTTGTGGAATTGTAAACGAAGAAGATTGAAAGACCAGCATTTAAGATGTGTGTAAAACTGCCCAATGTCAGCTGATGCACAGACCATTTGTAAATATCATCTTACCAACTGCTGGAATGCAGCTACTTCTAGGGTAGAGCAGAACACTCAACGACAGCTTAAAACAAGCTACAGAGAATATTGTACTATTCTTCAGAAGAGAGCACCAAGGATGACAAAGGGGAAGGAGAGAAAGACTTGGGAGGAGAGATTAAAAGAACGAGAGGTTTAGCCTAGAAAAAAGATTAAGGGGTTTTGAGGGTGGGCGGGACACGATTACAGGTTTCAAATATGTCATGGCTCATATAAGGGAAATGGTGTCCAGCTGATCTCTCTGCTCCCCGAGGACAAGATAGAGGGGATGGGCTTACACTAAAGGGGAAAAGATTTAGGCTAAACATTAGGAAGAATTTTCTTAACTCCCAGGACAGTTTGGCAGTGGACTAATTTGCCAAGGGGAGGTGTGGAGGCCTCATCACAGGAGGTTTTTAAGAATAGGTCAGACAGACCTCTCTCAGGGCTGGGCTCAATAACCTACGCAGTCCCTTCCAGCTCTCACAAAACTGCCGGTGACATTTGGGAAAGTGGAGTGTGCCGCCGTCCTAGCTGGAATTTACTTGGAACCTTCAGGTTAGCACCCAGAACTGCCGGGGACTCTGGAATCCTAGCCAAAGGGTTGGTCCTACCTATCCAACTCATTTCTAGAAGACCAGGGTGGCCTCCTGACAAGGTGCAGTTTTTCAGAGAAATTTATTTTTGGCTTTTTCAGCTGTGTCAGGTTTCATCGTACCCAGGCAGGTTTTCTGCAGTGGAAGAAGGAACGCCTCTTAGCAGTCGCACTTCGCTCCCACGCCACTTGCCAGCTAACGGCGTTCATAGGTCAAGAGAGTTAGCACCCAGCTGGCTCGAACTGGTTGTGCGCCCTCAGCGGAATGAAGCTTTCAGCTGTTTCGTTGGGGAGGCAGGCGAGGGAAGTGATGCGGAGAGACTCAGCTGCTGCTCTGGCCACAGAACAACCTTGAGAGGGGGGCGGCCAGTAGACAGGAGGTTGAGAAACAGGGGCAGGCTGCCCTAGCCAGCTCTGCAGGCAGTTTGTCAGCTTCTTGCAGTTGGATTCTCCCTTGTGCAGCTGCGCTGGGGGGGAAAGAGAGCCTCAGCCTTTGGGATATTTGCTGTTCTGTGTGGTTTCAAAAAAGCCTCCTTCCAAGTCTTTCCCTTGACCGAGATCTGCAACACTTTCTTTATGGATTCCAATGCCAGGAAAGATTGTTACAACCTAGTCTGGCTATTATTGATTATGATTGGACCAAGCCTGTGCTTGGTGCTGTGCAATCATTAATCCGGGACGGGTCCCTTCCCTGAGGGAGCTTACAGGCTAGAAGAGACAAGGGAGGCGGGGGAGAGACATTCACCCAGTCATTCCTGCATCAAGCCCAGAATCTTTGGCTGAGTTTGTGTTAAGACCTCCCGTCTAGAGACCGGCTCAGGCTTCAAAATCAAGTCAGGTACAAGCCTGGCTATGCTGCCCAGGGACTGCCCAAGCCTGGTCCTGAGGCAAGTGGGTTCTTCTGTCTTCAGGACTGGTCTGTAAAGGGGCTGGGTTACGCTGTTGCTCCGCCTTTTTCCTGATGTGTCCCAGTTCCCCCCCCCCCGAGCAGTGTGGCATCACAGCGTTCTCAAGGGGTGGGACTTCTTGCCCCAGAGGCAGCCCAGCCAAAGTCTAAGGAGCTAGCGATCCTGAACTGAGCTTGACCAAGAACCCTTGTGTCCAGTTGGGCTCAGCCTTGCACGCCAGGCCCTAACCCAGTCTCCATTTAAAGCAGTAGTTCGCAGAATTTTGCCTCGGCGACCCCATTTTGCGATTCAAATATAATCCTGTGATCCCAGGCGGATATGCCCAAGTATATGTAATCTCAGTCGGGCTTGTGATCGCCCATCCACGGAAGCTCTGGATCATGACCCACGTTTTGGAAGCCTCTGATTTAAAGAGTTAAAGTGATTCGGAACTGCCCCCATCCCATGCCGTGGTTTCCAACGGCTAAATTACTCATGGAGACCCCTCTGTCTTAGGAGAGAACTGTTGTGACAGAGTATGAGAAATTCAGCTTGGGAGAAACAGCCCAGCTAATGTGGGGGAAAGGTCAGACGGGCCGCTCTATCTTTAGCCGGTGAAAAGTCTGTCTTCCCCTGACATTTACAGAAGTGCAGGTCAGCCCAAGCTGAGTGCCTCTAAAACATTGCAGCCCTTAATGCGTACACTCTTGCTACATGGGTGGCTGTCGCAACTGGCTTAGTGTTGAGCGGAGAGAGGGGACCCCGAGTCTCCCTGCTCTCGATGTTCTCAGATGTAGAACAATCGCCTCTAGGACAAAGTGGGGAAACATTGAATGGGTTTACAGGTCCACCAGTCAGGAAATTCCGGCACCTCATCGATGTAACCCAACCCCCTGTATTATGGATGGGCATTGCTACCCACCGGTAATACCCACCCGCGTTTTCAAGTAATCTACTGGGTGCCCATGTACTGAGTCGGGCACCCAATTGTCTGAAAATACGGGTATTACTGTTACCAAGCTACCAGTTGGTAAAACGATAAATCAGTACCAGGAGTTGGAAAATTGGGACAAAAAAATGGTAAATTGGTAACCGGCGGAAGGGCCGAGACCAATCATGGCTATTGTTGTTGCAATGTAGGATTGTAAGACTGTGGCTGTTGGAGGCTGTGTTGCTAGGGGCGATGTCTGTCTAATCAGCCAATCAGAGGCAGCTAATTGCTTAAACCTGGAGCAGGAGAGGAAGCTGTTGTCCTGCTTCACTAGAGTGCACAGAAGGGACCACCAGGGAGAGGGAGAGTCATCGCCTTTCCATCCTGATATCCGTAGGTTATCTAGGATGGTTTGTTTGTTTATTTATTTATTTATTTATTTATGCCCCCTCATGCTTATGGCATCTCGGGGCGGCTTACAAAAAAATAAAATATACAATATTAAAATTCAATAAAAAAACATAAAAAGAACTTAAGCAAAATTTAAAATATCTCCCCCCAGCTACCCCACACTCTCCTCCGAAGGCCTGGGCGAACAGCCAGGTTTTGCAAGCCCGGCGGAAAGCCAGCAGACTTGGGGCCAGGCGGGCTTCCTCCGGGAGGGAGTTCCAAAGTCGCGGCGCGGCCACCGAGAACGGCCTCTCCATGGTGGCCCCCCATCTTACACGGGAGACCTCCAGAAAGGCGCCCCCGGTGGACCGAAGGAGCCGCTCTGGGGCGCGGAGGGTGAGGTGGTCCCTGAGGTATGAGGGGCCCAGACACTGTAGGGCTTTATAGGCCAGAACAAACACCTTGAATCTGACTCGGTTCGCTATAGGCAGCCAGTGCAGAGCAACGGGGGTAATATGCTCCCATCGTCCCATCCCTGTAAAGAAACGAACCGCCACATTCTGCACTAGCTGCAGCCTCCGAACCAGCATCAAGGGAAGCCCCACGTAGAGCGCGTTGCAGTAGTCGAGCCTCGAGGTGATGAAGGCGTGGATGAGGGTGGCCAGGTCGGGCCTGGAGATGTACGGGCGCAGCCTCCGCACCAGATACAGCTGGAGGAAAGCGGCTTTAGCCACCGCCTCCACCTGTCAATCCAGGTGAAGGCCCGAATCCAATAACACCCCCAGACTCCGAACCTGCTGGGCTACCGGAGGATGGACCCCCTCTACGAGGGGAGCCAATACCTCCATCGCTCTACCCACCATCATCACCTCCGTCTTATCGGGATTAAGTTTGTCTGCTCTGCTACATCCAATCCGCCACGGCCGCCAAACATTGGGAAAGTACAGAGATGGCAGGACCTGGTTGGTGTGGGACACATCACGAAGGAGGTGGAGTGAAGATACTGGCATGGTCCCGCCTCCTGTGATGTCACAGTACTCTAAAGGAGGTGGGGCCACATTGGAAAGAAATGAGTCTCTTTACTAATGTGGCACCGCCCCCTTCGGAGTGTCATGACATCACAACACGCTGAAGGTGCGTGGCCATGTCAGGTAGAGGCGGGAGGGACTCTATCCCCTCCTTTGAGGCCTCTCCCCTTTCCGGATCAAAGAGAGGTTTGCCTCCGTATGCCCCAAGAAGGAAGAGGCTAAGAAGTTGGAGACCTTAAATTACACGGGGCTTCCGTAGAGCTGGTTGGTCATGGGAGAGATGGCTTGGAAGTCCAGGGAGAAGCTTGACTCACTAAGAGGGAAGACCCCCCCTGCCTGAGGGGGCCGATGGGTGAGACAGACAGATTGGAATAGCCTTAAGGAACTGTCCACTGCGAAAAAGAATAAAACCGTCTGGGTGAAAGAGGAGCATGCAGTGGTGTGCTTGGGCCTGATCCTGGGCAGACTCAGGGCCAGAGCACTTGTGGGGTTGAGACTAGCATCAAAGACTAGGGACTAGCCAACACGTCGGTTAGTTTCCTGATCTTTACCACAAGGTTCCTTTGGGTTTGTGCCGGCTCTGACCTGTCTCCAGTCTGTTCCCAGATAAAGATATCCCTGCAAGGTGCTGGGGTGGAAGAGAGAACACTAACACATAGCACCCCTTGCCGCTCGCTTCAGTCATAGCAGGGACCCTGTCTATTTTATTACTTTGTAAAGTGCCAGGTACACTGCTGGCGCTATATAAATGTTTGTTAATAATAATAATAATATACAAAAATCCATTTTAAATGACTTAAAAAGAAAAGGTGAGAACAGTCTGCACGGAGGGGAACCAGCCATGGATCCTGAAAGCACCTAGAGAAACCGTCCGTCTCCCAGTGCTGTTTAAAGCCGAGGAGGGGAGGAGCTGAGATGGAGACCCGGTGGGACCACACCGAGGGTCCCGCCGGAGCCAAGGCCCCGATCGCCCGCCAGCTTGAAGAATCCTAGAGCCGTAGCGATGTACGAGGGACCTGCGAGGGCAGGACGCCGCCAGCTGGAACATCCCTGGCAGATGCCTGTCCCGCCTCTCTAATGACGGAGAGCCTATGACCTCCCTAGGCACTGGCAGCTGCTTCCATTGCCGCGCGGCTCTTCTTACGGTTAGCAAGAGTTTCCTGCTATTTAACCGAAATCTACCTTCCTGCGACTGAAACTGGCCAGGAACGATGCTGTAGAAGCTGAAGAACTTAACAAACCACCCATCTGGAGGGCGATCATTGATGATTAATTCATCTGACCATGCCAAATAAGGATCAGTACAAAACGGTCAGAGGGATAAATGATCACCCTGTAGTTCAAGCTTCATGCAAAGTTCAGGGGAGAAGCATGGAAAGCCTAAGGAGTTTTATGTAACGTTCTGGCAACGGGGAGGGCAAAGTGCAGAGCTATTAAAACTGGTAAAGATCAGGCTGAGGGGAAGGTACCGGGACAGTTATCTCTTCAGAGGGCAGATAATAGTGCCTGTTTGCTGTTTATCTGATTTCTGAATAGATACCCATCCTGGGAAGGGCCGACAGTCAAGGCATTGCAAGCGATTCCTAGAATTCTGGAGTGCAAGGACAGAAGGTTGCTCAAAGGTCACACTTCGTCGCCGAGGGGAGCAAGACGAGAGGCTGTATTGTATTCGATCTAGTTGGGCCTCGCTTTGGTTTTACTCATGAAGCATTTAGAAGAACAAAGTGCACTGCTAACCTGACGTTATTCCGGAGTAGGAAGTGAAGTACGTGCTCCCCTTCAGTTTGTATTTGAAGTAACCATTCATGTGAACGCTTATTGGTGGGAGGGTAACAACCACAGCTCAGCAAACATTACATCTTGGCTAGCGGGGAAATTGATGCAGTACTACTTTGGTTTACACTGTTGGTGCGAACGTTACCTAAGTAGAGGAGTTGCTTTTGATTTAATAAAATCCAAGTCGTTATTCTGGTTTACCTCGGTTCATTGGGACATGGTGGCCTTAGATTGGGAAACCAGTCGATTGTAGGACTGTTCTCCACAGTAAGTTCTCTGGTACTGTCTAATAATCAGGGAGGCACGTTCTCTGTGTTTTCCTCATCGGCAACAACGGGGGAAAAGCCATGAACGTGGGTCCATGTTGATGACGATCGGTGGAGATTTGCCTCGCGCCGGATCTCCCCTCCTTTTGCAAAAGATGTAAGACCTGGTTGTTTTGCCGGGCGTTTGATGAGGGGGATGAGTAGTGGGTGGGGTTCTGTGTTTTTTCTGGGTTTTGTTTGTAAGGGTATAGGGGCGGGTTTTGGACTTTTTAAGTGGGAATTTAAAATGTGATTTTTATTATGTATTCTATTTTATATTTGATGTACACTGCCCTGGGCTGTCATTGGGGCAAAGGGGGGGGGGGGAGAGGAAATTTTAGAAGCCTAGCAGAACTGCTGCATGAGAGCAGAGGCGTGCTAAGCTACCAGTGTATGTGCTATAAGGAAAATAATTAAAAGACAAATTGAAGGAAATGCGACATGTTAAGAGGCTGTAGCTTGTGGAAGAGGAAGAAAGGGGAAGATGATAGTTGGTTATCCTGGTAATGGACATGCTTCAAAGGAGTATTGTATGCATTACTGTCACGTGATCAGAGTCTCTGTCAGTCATGTGATCAGCACAGCGCTATAATGTCTGTCGTGTGATCAGCACGGTGCTGTAGCGTCTGTTCTAAGTGTTGGTTAGTAAATCTGTGTCACTATCTTCTCCTTAGGCAGGAAGCAACGTCACTGCAGGGGGGATTCCATATCGAAGGCAGAAGAAACACAAACCAAACCTCACATCAGCTGATCTGCCCAAAGAGGAAACAAAGAGAATTGCCAGGATATTTTCTGCCCAGTTCTCCAAAAAAGAATAGCCCCCTCTTCCAGAGAGGCTGCGTCGAGAGGAAACTGCTTCCGCCAACACTGGGGGTTAACGTTAGGCAAAACAACCCTTTTCGAGATGACGTTATTCTATTTCAATCTCTGCCTTTATTTTTAGAAATGTCGTCTTACCGCAGCTACCACCTTAACCCCAGGAAGTTCACCCAGCAAGAGCAAAGCTTCTCCTTGATTTAATGTATGAGTTTGCCTTTAATTTAAATGGGAGTTGTGTGCCCATAGCTTAAAAATAAAAGAACAGAAATGCCTCCTTTCCCCCAGCCATCTCACTAGTGTTTCATTGCCGGTCTCTAGAGGCCAGACGCACTGGCTGCATAGAATGCCGAGGGTTATCTGATCCCTGGCTAACCAAGAACAAAACTTCCCCCGGTCCTATCCATGTAAAATGTTCCATTCTTTTTGCAGAGTAAATAATATAACAATGGCCCCGTCTTCATCAAAAACTAGCTAAATGGAGAGAAATTGAGAAGCTGATTCAGCTTCAAGAGAAAATATAAATTCCTGACGCTTCAAGTATCAATTCCTCTTTCTTGCCATGGGAATCCTTTTGTAACCAAAACCTACAGCCTTCAAGAGACCGTGACCCAGATCTGGCAAGTTACTATTTCGTACCCTTGCAAAATTGGCAAGACAAATCTACCATTGCCTTGAGTGTTGGCACGTTTACTTTTATCTCTGGCTTGGTATGCTGTAAGAAAGATGTACAGATAATGTGTAAGACTGTATTTTGTTCGCATGTGGGGTTTTGTAGATGTAAACAATTTGCCCTGGTTTTATTTGTATAGGTTTTTTTAAGTGTTGAAGAAGAAGAAAAATCACACTTTTTAAATGTCTTCCAATAACTGATCTGAATGCAAACCATGCTAATTTATTTTTTTTAAGGATATAAAAGTTTTTTCAATAAAATGACTTTTGTATTTTTTTGTGATTTCTTCAGTGTGTATTCCAGTTACTTTGCTCTAGAAGCCCATGTTCACATGCAGAACGTTAATACCTTTTCCTGGAGTCACCAAATGTCCCAGGGGTTAGGATGTCAGCTCGGTATTTATTTTTTATTTTTATCCCACCTTATCCCCAAAGGTTCGGGGCAGCTAACATCATAAAATACAAAATAAAACCCATAAAACCTCATAAAATGTTGATTGGGTTTGCCTTTCCCATGAACTAGTCATCTGTTGCCCGTTGTGACATTTTTATTAATTACTTTGCAGACAAAATCGCTTGTATTCATCATGACTTGGGTGCTGTTGTTTCACCTGCAGAGTCAGCGTTTGGGGTTGTAGAAGCTCAACCCTGTCCTATATGTTTGGATCAGTTTCAATTAGTGTTGTCCACCGGTTGCGGAGGATTATTATTATTATAATCATTTAGGGGGAGACAGGGAGAGGGGACACTGGGAGAGACAGGGGAGAAGACAGACAAACATTCAAGCAGGTGCGAAGACTCAGGTGCGTGTGCTTGGCTTGGTTACAATCAGGTTGGTTGCAGCAGTCTGCAGAGGAGGGCAGACAGTAAGTATATGGGGAATGACTAGCAGGGACTGGGAAAGGCGACGAGGAAAAGGTGGGTCTTGAGGAGGGATTTGAAGGAGCGGAGGGAGGGGGCAAGGCGGATGTGGGTAGGGAGGGAGTTCCAGGCATGAGGGGTGGCAAGGGAGAAGGGACGAAAGCTATTAGGTGAACAGGAGAAAGGAGGGAGAGTGAGGGAGGGGACAGAGGAAGAGCGGAGAGCGCGTGCAGGAGGATGTGCTTGGAACGATGCAGGCAACAAGTTGTGAATTAGATCCTTGCCCGAGACGTCGGGGGCCATTGCTGGCCGGGGTTGTCAATGCCTCCCTTTGGGAGGGTAGGTTGTTGGACACCCTTAAAACTGCAGTTGTCCGCCCCTGCTCAAGAAACCATCTTTGGATGCTGACTCCCCGGCCAGCTGTCGTCTTGTCTCTAACCGTCTCTTTTTAGGGAAGATTATTGAACAGGACCCAGCAGTTTCAGACTCATTTATTTAAACTTGTATCCCGCCCCTCCTGCGAACAGCTCGGAGCGACTAACAAGTTCATCATAAAAGAATTTATATAAAAAATAAATACTAAACAGTCCATAAAAACACTACAATAAAACAGGCTGGGATGATAATGATAAATAAATAAGGGTGGGGGAAGATAAAACTCAGTGCTATCAAATTCCTGGACCCATTCCAGTCAGGTTTTCGTCCGGGATGTAGCATGGAGATTGCGCTTGTGGCCTTGGTTGATGTTCTACACCTGGAGATTGACCAAGGGAATTGTGCCCTGTTGATCTCATATCTTTCAGCGGCCTTTGATACAGTTGATGATGGGGTGTTAACACGACCGCGGGATTTGGTTGGGGTGCACAGGACTAGGCCTGAGTGGTTCCATTCCTGCTGGGGAGGTCCCAGCCGCAGGTGGTGATGGGAGATTGCTCGTTGCCCTCTCATGATCTCCCCTGTGGTGTCCCGCAGGGTTCCACCCTGCCTCCCCTCTTGGTCAACATGTGTATGAGGCCGTTGGGCGAGGTCATTCAGAGGTTTGGAGCAAAAGGCCATTAGTATGCTGATGACACCCAGCTCTACCTCTTCTTTTTATCCAACCCAGGCCCTGCAGTCTTGGTGCTTACCCATTGCCAGGCTGCTGTTGGGGACTGGATGAGGGTGAGCCAAATGAAGCTGAATCCAGACAAGACTGAAGTGATGATGGTTGGCCGGTCTTGTGACTTGGAGGGAACTGGAACCCTTGTTATTGACGGGGGGCCTGGCCCCCTCTAGTTACACAGATTTGCAGCCTTGGAATGCTTCTGGACCCCTTGCTGCACCTGGATTGTCAGGTGAGAACTCCATCTGGTGAGAAAACCATCCCTTTCAGATACGCATCTGGCCACCGTCATCCATGCCTTCATCACCTCGAGGCTAGACTACTGCAATGTGGTCTATATGGGGCTGCCCTTGAAGACTGTTCAGAAAAGGCAGTTGGTGCAGAACACGGTGGACTGCCTCTTAATGGGAGTGGGTCGCTGGGAGCTCATTCTGTGCTTTATAGTCTGCACTGGCTGGCTATAGCGTTCCACGCACGATTCAAGGTGCTGAGTTTGACCTCTAAAGCCCTAACCAGCCAGGCCCCACATATCTGAATGACCACCTTTCCTTCCGTGCTCCACTGTGACCCAGTGCCCTCTTGCAGGTACCACCTGCCAATCTTGTCTGTATGACAAGGGCCCACAGAGAGGCATTCTCAGTTGCTGCCCCAGTATTGTGGAACTCGCCTCACCCCCTCCCTCCCCCATAGGTCCATCAGAACCCGAGCCTGTGCATATTCCAGAAGCAGTGTAAACCCTTCTGGCAAATCATTTGGCAGGTGGGGTTAGGAGTTGGGGTGGGGTAAGCTGCCCTGAGCCTTCAGGGAAGGGCGAGATATACATTTTAATAAATAAATAAGGAGGATGGCGGTCCTTTAGATACATAGGGCCTAGGCCATTTAGAGCTTTATAGGTCGAAACTAGCACTTTGACTTGCACTGGCAACACTATTGGCAACCAGTGCAGACTGAAGCACCAGTGTAATGTCGACCCAGTGACCCACTCCCATCACGAGGCAGGCTGCTGTGTTCCGCACAAGCTGCAGTCTCTGAAGGCAGCCCCACATAGACTGCATTGCTGTAATCTAGCCTCAAGTCGCGTCCAGCGGAGCTGTTCCGGGTGGTGCGGGGGCTGGTCAGTCCAGCCTCCCTCCACCTGGATGGGGACTTGTCCCAGGCCCGCTGTGAGGAGTTTGCCACCTACTTTGCAGACAAGATCGCTCGAATCCAGAGTAGCTTTGACACTGGATTAGGGGCAGTAGGGGAGGAGCGCGTGGGTATGGAGGCCCCGTCTGGTCCATCTTACTGGCATGAGTTTCTGGAAGTGACACCAGCCAATGCTGTGGATGTTCTGGGGTCTGTTAGAGCCACTAGTTGTGAACTAGATCTATGCCCGTCCTGGTGGGTGAAAGTCTCCAGGGAGACTTTGGGGTCACGGCTGGCGAGGGTAATCAACGCGTCGCTTCAGCAGGGGAGATTGCCACCCAGTCTCAAGGAGGCCGTGGTGCGCCCCCTGATGAAGAAGCCATCCTTGGATGTAGACGCATTCGCCAGTTACCAACCTGTCTCTAATCTTCCCTTTTTAGGGAAGATTATTGAACGGGCAGTGGCACTGCAGCTCCAGGCACATCTGGACAGCATCGGTTTCCTCAACCCTTTTCAATTGGGGTTCCACCCCGGCTATGGTACAGAGACGGCGTTGGTGGCCTTGGTGGACGATCTCCGCCAGGAGATGGACGTTCAACACTCTTAGTCCTGCTAGATCTCGCGGCCACTTTTGATACAGTGGACCATGGGCTGCTGTTGTGATGGTTGTGAGTCCTGGGGGGTCTGGACGGGACTGTCCTTCGGTGGTTCCGCTCATTCCTCTCGGGGAGAAGCCAGCAGGTTGTGCTGGGGGCTGAAACATCTAGCCCCTGGGCCCTGGATTGTGACGTTCCACAAGGTTCCATCTTGTCTCCATTGCTGTTTAACGTGTATATGCAGCCCTTGGGGGAGATCGTGAGGGGGTTCGGGATGTGCTGTCACCAATATGCTGATGATATTCAGCTGTACCTCTCTTTTTCGGCCAACCCAGGTCCTGCCATCTCAGTACTTTCCCAGTGTTTGGAGGCCATGGCGGATTGGATGCGGCAGAGCAGACTGAAGCTGAATCCCGATAAGACGAACGTGATGATGGTGGGTAGGGTGACGAAGGTGTTGGCTCCCCTCGTAGAGGGGGTCCGCCCTCCGGTAGCCCGGCAGGTTCAGAGTCTGGGGCTGTTGCTGGATTCAGACCTGCTCCTGGATTCACAGGTGGAGACCGTGGTGAAAGCCGATTTCCGCCAGCTGTATCTGATGCGGAGGCTGCGCCCGTACATCTCCAGGCCCGACTTGGCCACCCTCATTCATGCCTTCATCACATCGAGGCTAGACTACTGCAACGCGCTCTACGTGGGACTTCCCTTGATGCTGGTTCGGAGGCTGCAGCTAGTGCAGAATGCAGCGGCTCGTCTCCTGATGGGGACAGGCCGTCGGGAGCATTGTACGCCTGTGCTCCGTACTCTGCACTGGCTGCCGATAGCGAGCCGAGCCAGATTCAAGGTGTTGGTTTTGGTCTATAAAGTCCTACACGGTCTGGGCCCCTCATATCTCAGGGACCGCCTCGCCCTCCGTGTCCCAGGGCGAGCCCTTCGGTCTGCTGGGGGCGCCTTTCTGGAGGTCCCCCGTGTAAAATGGGGGGCCACCATGGAGAGGGCGTTCTCGGTGGCCGGGCCGTGACTCTGGAACTCCCTCTAGGAGGAAGCCTGTCTGGCCCCAAGCTTGCTGGCTTTCCATAGCGCTTGCAAAACCTGGCTGTTCGGCCAGGCCTTCGGAGGGGAGGGTGGGGTAGTTGGGGGAAGATATTTTCAATTATAGTTGGAACTTTTTATGTCTTTTATTTAATTTTAGTATTTTATCTGTTTCGTAAGCCGCCCCGAGATGCCATAGGCATGAGGGGGCGGCTAATAAATGCAAATAAATAAATTAGGTAATGAAGGAATGGATTGACGGTGGCCAGATCCGTATCAGAAAGAACGGGCCGCAGCCTCCTCCCCAGGTGGGAGTAGGTGAAAGACACGCTTAGCCGCGACCTGATGTTCCAGACGCAGCTCAGGACCCCGGAGCACCCCGAGGCTGCGAACCTGAGTAACCAGGGGAGGCCAGACCTCAGCAATGATGGACTTCCCAATCCCCTCCAGCTCACAGGGTCGACCGACCAACATCCCTTCCTCTTGGGTAGATTCAGCTTCAAACGGCTCGCCTGCGTCCAGTCTCCAATGGCAGCGAGGCACTGAGTAAGCACCAAGGCTCCAGGGCCTGGATCGGATTAAAATGTCCGCATATTGACGGCAACGCACCCCAAATCTACACACGACCTTGTCCGGTGACCTTAGCTACGTATTCTACAGGAGAGGAGACAAAATGGAACTGACATTGCTGTAAGACTGGGTTCAGCCCTCTAGGAGGCTTGGGAGGCCCCACATCTTCACTGTGGGAGGGCCCCCTGCAAATTCCAAGGCTAGCCCTGCTTATGGGGGTATTGGGAGGAGCTCCAGCACAACAGCATATTGGCCCTAGGAGTGAGTGACGGGCGGTGCAGGCTTTGACATGGGGGGCATAGCTCAAGTGGTAAGAGCGCCTGCTTTGCATGTATAAGGTCCCAGGTTCAATCCCCGGCATCTCCACCTCAGGATCCCTGGTAGCACGCCTGGGGGAGGCCTCCGCTGGGGGCTTGGAGGGGTCTCGTAGCACGCCAGGATGGCCTCTGCCGGAGACCCTGGAAGAGCCGGATTTGGACCCGAATTTGAAACCCCTGCTGCCGTGTCAGATTGTGACAATACTGGGCTAAGCTGGACCATTGGTCTGACTCAGTTAAGCAGTTTAGAATAATATTTAGAATATAACCATTCTCTCTCACCCTGAGAGGAGAGTCTTTCTACATCTGACCCACGCGATCGGCTTAGCTTCAGGACTGACAATGTTCACCGCTTTGAAATGTGAAGACCCAACCGTCCCTGTTTAGGAGGGACAGTCCCTTCTTTGGGTGCTGAATCCTCCTCAGAAAGACTGGGATTCAAGCTTCAGGCACTTCTTTCGTGGTTGCCTTCCAAGCAAAGCTCTCGAGAAGACGGCGGGGAGAGGATAGAATAAGAAACGAAAGGGCATGAGAAGCAGGAGAACATCCCTTTTTATGCACTTGGAACAGCATCAAACAATCTTTAGGAGGTGTGCGTGGGTGTACGTGCATGAGGGAGCAGAGCTTGTCCCTCTGGCAAAATAGTGGGAGGTACGTTTAAGTCATTAATAATCATGGGGGTAACAAACATGGGGAGACTTGTCCCTCAAGCTTGGCAATCTCCAC
>QEPC01003084.1:488980-512386 GCA_003113815.1 Sphenodon punctatus
TATAAGTTAGGAATGCGTTATGTTTACCTTTTATTTCTATTACCACTCTGTATCAACTATCTTGTGTTTATGTAAACAATAAATATACTTCATACTTTATGAAGAAGTGGTCTAGAGTCTAATATTGGAACACAAGTGAGCTACAAGAGCCCTCAAGCTCTTGCGAACCCAGAGAGTAAAGAGTCTGGAAACGGGAAGGATCGGGCCCTCGGGTGACAAGAAGTTTCATTGTGGCAGACTTGAATTAGCAAGTGAGAGAAACTGATTCAAGAGGACTGTGCGCAAGGGAAACTGAGTCACTCAAACCCGGTAAAATAGGGGGTGTTGAACCTCAACCGGGGTCCAAAATGTGGCACAAGCTGGGAACATTTATCTCAAAGGTGCAGAAGCAAACAGCAAATAAAAAGAACCCAAAATGTATTATTTAAAGAGACCATCATTTGGGGGGATGAGGGGGTCACCTCATAATATTTTAACCTTTGGGATGGGTAACTCCCAAATCATTTATTTGTTAGATTTCTAGGCTGTCCTTCCCTGCAAGCTCATGGCAGGTAATAACACTGTTACATGTATATAATTGTTATCTACTATATATATAATGCACATGAAATAAAACCCATACAAATACAAAGTGGAAACAAAATTTTAAAAAAGCTCCCTCCCTGGACCGTAGCCCTGACTATAGAAATCATCTCTACATTGTTTAAGTCTGACCCCCACTATCCTCAAACTCCCCATATTTCAGAGAGTTTTAAAAAACATGTTGGCATCTGCTAGTGGGCAGATTATCTCTAATCAGGGCTGTGCATTTGGATTTCTGTAAAATACAAATAAACACAGAAAGCTCTTTCTGATAAAAGGCAAATTCGGGTTCCGAGTGAACACAAACGTTCCTGGGAAACGTGGTATCCGAGGGCTCAAATTGGACCCCAGAAAGGGCAGCTCATCTCCACCTTGGAGCTGGGCAGCGCGCTGACTCCTTTCCTTATAGGCCTGTCGAAATGGCAAAGCCTCATTTACTTCTGCACCAAAATAACCCATACGCCGTGTTCACTGCATTTTCCACATTGGCGGCGATGGGGGAAATGCCGTGAATATTGGAAAGAGACAAAGACAAATAAATGCAAATACTAAAAACACAAATATAAATACATATATATATAAACACTTGACCCCATGCACAGCCTCTATCTCTTATTAATCCTACCCTTCTGCAAGGGGTGGATTAGATGAGCTTTGGGTATCCCTTGCAGCCCTATCACTCAACCGAGCTGCCATTTGGCAGGAGGGGGCAGTATAAAAAGGATAAAATTAATAAACAAAATAAACAAGAACAAGCCACCAGCGTAGCTCATTCAAGAGAGAACACGGCATTTCCAATAGGCAGAGATAGGAACTTCCCTCCATCCAGAGGACCAGACTGTGGGCATGTCTTGAGGAAGACAGCCGCAATGCTAGCCCACAACCTGGAATTCCCCTCTGTGCAAAAGATCGAGATAACGTAGTTCAAGTGATCTCTTTTATTCGACCCACTGTAACTGGGATTGCACAGACTTTCTGGTCACACAGGACCCTTCCTCCGGCATGGAACAAGTCAAAACTACCGACTGTGAATAAATGCAGGGCGGGCCTTGTGCAAACAGGGCCCTTCCTCAGCATATAGAAAGTCGGAAGTATAGACTTTTACATGCCCGAGGAAGGGCCTCCTGTGACCCCAAAACTTGCATAACTGACCAACTACAATTGGTCCAATCATAGAGATCACAGATCTTACATTTAGGATCAACACAATGACCACCTTCTCCCTCTTTGCAAAGTCCGGGGCAATTTGCCTTTTGGATGTTATGTACGCACAAGCCAGGCCGATGGTGGCTTTTCTTCTGGGGCTAATGGGGTGCATATCCCGCCCCTAGGGACAAGCTGCTGAAGCAGACTTTCTCCAGCCCGTCAGTGCCTTTGCAGAGAGCAGGCATCCTGCCGCTGCCTGGTCTGAGAACTCCAAGGGACTCGATCCGAGCTGCTGTGAGCATGCTTTGTGCTGCGCCTGCTCGCCGCGGCCTGACAACGCTGTGCTGTGCTCTACCGTCCTCAGCGCAGAGCCCTGTCCCCAGGGAGTTTGGGGCAGGGGCAGTACAGAGCTCTTGGGAACTCGAGTCAGGCCACATTCCCATTCCCACGAACACCCTTAACTACTTCACTTCTGTGGCATTCAAAGGAACAGCTAAATCAAAGTAGCTTCCTGATGCCAGATCTCAGGAATGGTTCCACTGTCTGAACCCCAGGGCAGAGACCCACAAGCCTGCAACGAGGAATCCCCTCCATCCTGCCAGAGCTCATGGGAGGGAGAGAATCCTCATTGGATCCAATGGATCCTCATTGTGCTCTCCTAGACCCGTGTTTCCTAGACCCACAATGGATCCTCATTGTGCTCTCTCCACCCAGGAGAGACCCACGGGCTGGTTAAAGAGAGATCCCCCAGTTCAGGTAAAACACAATCTGAATGGGGAGGAGTATGTACACGACTCCTGATTTACAAGCCAAGGGGAGTATGCACTCTGGTTGTACTTCTGTGCTGTTCACAGGGACAGAGCCCTACACTTAAGTAACTGCAGAGTCTGAAGGTGAATAAGGCCTCCCTCCAAAAATACTGAATAACTGCGAAGTAGGAAGGGGGATCAGGAGTACATCCTCCCCTTTCCACTCTGCAGTGACTTCGGTTTAGTCCCGCGCTATTCGTGGGAACGGTACAGAGGTAGAAGCGGAGTAAGACCCAGCTCCCTGGCAGTAGAACAGTCTCCCCCAGCTCCCGAGCTGCCTCTGCCCGCAGTGCAGTGTCCTTTGTGCACCCCACCCGGCCCACCCCTGGGCAGAGAGCCAGCCCAGCTTCGGGGCGGGCAGAGCGGGGTGATAACCCCGGGATCCCGCGGGAAGAAGCCCCGGAGGGGGGGCTCCCACGTGGAGGCACTGGGCGGAGCAGGAGCAGCTGGACGGGGCGGGGCCGTTTGGCTGCCGGGGGTAGCGCTATAAAGAGGCAGCGAAGCGCTTCCTCGTTCTTGCTACTGCTGCCCCTTGTGCTCGGCTCGGCCAGTCCCGCTCCGCCGCCTGCTCTCTGCACCGCGCCTGCCCCGCTGCTGTTTCTCCCCCTCTGTATAAGGTAAGGCACTGCCCCCCCCCTTCCCCAAATCCCTCTCCTTGGGACTCCCCCTTCCTCTGTGCCCCCCTCCGTGCGGCTAGTTCCCAAATTCTCCTCCCTCTTCTGTGCCCCCCTCCGTGGGGCTTTACCCCTAAATTCTCCTAGTGACCTCCCACATGCAGATCTGGGGCTCCCCCCATCCCACCTTACTCTGTGCCCGTTGCCATGTGGCTTTACCCCATATTCTCCTTGTGATCCCCATATTCTTCTTGTGATCCCCATAGTCAGCTCTGGGTCTCTTCCCGAGCCCTCTCCCCCGCTCTGCGCCCCCCTCCATGTGCCTCTTCAACCCTCATTGTGATTCTCTCTTTCCCCCCCCCCCCAAATGCCGCTTTAGGACTCCCTGACCACCCATTCCTCTGCAACTCCTTCCGTGTGCTGCTCCCCCAAACTCCACTTCTTGCAATTGATTATTATTATTATTATTATTTATTTATATAGTGCCAGCAATGTGCCTGACACTTTACAGAGAACAAGATAGACCCTGTTCCTGCCTGATGCCCCCTCCTCTCTCTGCTCCTTTGACCAGTTGCCCCTCATCTACCCAAAAGCCCCCTGCTGCATTCTGGTGCCCCCTGGGGGAAAGCTCCCTGTCTGCCCCCCCCCGATTGGGCAGTGCCTACTGGCAGGGGTTGAAATTGACTTGAGTGTCCCAGACAGGGGTTGTAACTTGCTGAAGGGATCTTTCAGTGGATTATATTCTTGTGTAGGGGCAGAGGGCACATTCATCGTTAAGGGTGTTTGAACAGAGATGGCTCTGCTTTCCTCTTGCTCCCCAGTTTGCAGAAATCCAGTCCATCAAATAGCAATTTAGCCATAGCCCGTTCTGTTGCAAAAAGACTTTTAGCCAAGTAGTCTCTAAAAACCATGTACAACCTCCGCCAAGATGGACGTTGACGGACAAATGCTGATTCTTAAGTCTTATTAATTGCTGAAAATCATTCTGATGACCATTGATTATCGATTAATCCTCATCAACAGGGGTGCCGTGTCGGACGATGATTAATAATCATTTCCGGAGGTTTGGTTCGGTTCCCGTTTGTCCTGGTAACTTGGCTGGGCTGTGTGCACTGAGTGCCGTTTGAAATGAAATTGGTCAAAGCACACTCCTTCCCAGCCCTGTTTCTCTCCGATTCATCAGGCTTTGTCCTTGATGCTTGAGCCTTGTCTTCCAGCTCTTTGTTCTGGGTTTCTGCCAATCTCAAGTGGTGGGGTTTGTAGCTCTGCAGAGCAAGAAAAGGTGTTTAAAAATACTGGGCAGCTTGATGATGGGGTTAGAAATATTTAGAATTCATTGTGAAACGCGTTAGAGCTGTAAATTCTGCTTTTTCTAGCTGTTCTAGATACGGGTGACCCCACCTACAGTGTGCCCAAGGGTTACAAATAGCTGTTCTTTGCCTTGCACTTGAAACATCTAGCCACAGAGCCAGATTAAATCTGATGGGAGTCTGAGACTGGTAGTGTTTGGGGTGGGGGAATCCTCTCTCTTGCATATTCATTTCTGAGGCTGCATGAATGTTTTGGGGTTCACTAAATCCAACGTTTGCAGCGCCTACATTAATCCAAGCATGCCGTATGATCAATCATGCCTCTTTCTATTGTTTCATTTTCTCTGTACTTCTGCAGCACACCGGCCTGGACTGGTTTTATCACTGGGGAGTTCTTGGATCGAATGGGTTGTGAATGCTATTAGGTTTTTTCTTCATGCAAATCAATATATAGTCTACTTCAGATGGCCATTCAGGTCTCACCTTGGCTGCTGTTCAGAAATCATGCTTGCCTTGCTTTGTGTCTCGAATACTGGCAAAGTCCCAATGAAACGTAAGCTTGCTTAAATCCGGTCTTGGCTGCATTCACTGGGTGACACTTGGCCTTGATTTCCCATCTGTAAAATGGGGATAACATTGACATGGTTGTTGTAAGGGTGAAGAACTAGATAAGGATTGCAAAGCACTTTGAACACTGAAATATCTATAGAGATGATTAACAATCATGTCCCATTCTAATGCCTTCTCTCCCCCTTCCTCTTCTCTCCCTTCCTTCCACAGAATAAGTATTATGATTATTAGGTATTTCCTTTCTACGCATTTTTCTATGGAAAGTAAAGGGAATCGGATTGTAGCTGCTGTCAGTAAATTTGATGAACGGAATACCTTTAGAGAATCCTGATCAAGCTGCAGTCGTCCTGAAATACTTGAATAAGGTAATATGTTATTATTTTCATCTTTCCCTTGGAGGCTTGTGGGGTGGTTGAGTTTTTGTCTGGGCTGGTGGTGGCCCCGCGACCTTTGGGGTAGGAACGGGTCTAGGAAAGAGCAGGCTCCATGTGATTGTGTCAGAGGATCTCACGGGCCCCCAATAGCAGACAGGTTGGCGGTTCCCCTGGCCACTGTCAGCTTGTGTGGTGCCCCCCCCCTCCACCATAGAGTTGCGGTTGCTCCTGCAACCACTCTAGGCTGTGACGGTAACTCTATGGTGGAGACCATGGCGCCCTCATCAGATGGGAGGCGGCCCTAGGGCAGTGCATGGCCTGGTTATCCCGCATGGTGCGTTCCACCTTTCTGGAGAGGATGCCGTGCAAAGCTGCCCAGACCTGGTGAACCTCTGGCAGCTGCCTTTCGCATGGGCAGATAAATAAATCCCAGGCGAATGGCGGGGGGTGAGGGGGGGGTACAACATCTCGTCTGTCAACACCCTGTGAATAAACACGAAACGACAAGAGTGTGGCTGCATTCACACACGAGGGTTAACTCTGGAGAAAGCACTTTCCTTGCCTTAATGTGGATTGTGTGGGAGATTTGTGATGGGAGAGGCACCTGCTGTAATGCAGGGGGAGTGCTAAAAATTAAGCCAGAAAAGCAAAGGTTGACATTTGGCCTCAATCCCTTAGCCACGTTCCCCTTAATGTGTGAACCGTTAATTCACACAGCCTTGATTGCTTTGGAAGGGAAGAGAGGCAATTTCTACCCCCCACTTCCCTTGGGGGCTGAATTCCCACTGCCTGCCGAATGGGGACCATGTATTGCTGATAAGAAATTTAAAAAAAATTTAAAAAAAATTCTAATAGTGGAACACCTATTAGCACTAAATCTTAAAGCAGGAGGGAACTTTTGGAAGTGAGAGCGGGGAACATGTGAACAGTTGAAATGCAGGAATTCAAACTGCTGCATCAAATAATACACTGGGGAGAAGCATCGGGTGTGCTGTTGTGTGAACGCTGCCTCTGAGAATTTTGGGGCCCCGGATACTGGGGACCCCCAGCCTGTGCAAGATCTGTGGTGATTTGGGGGAGAAGGGGGTTCAATGCAGGAGGCCTATGTGTAAACTAGAAATAATATTATTCCTAGTTTATTATTTGCACTGGGGCTGTAATGATGATTAATGAATTATTGATTTGTATCCAGCCTTATCCCTGAACAGTGCAGGGAACTTGCAATATGGTTAAAAAAAAATCAAATTACAAATAATTCACATATAAAATGTTCTCCTCTCAAATTATTATTATTATTATTATTATTAACAAACATTTATATAGCGCCAGCAGTGTACCTGGCACTTTACAAAGTAATAAAATAGACATGTCTATCTGCCAATGGAACCTGCATTTCTCCTCAAATGTGCGTATCTGGCCACCCTTCTGCCAACTACTCCTCAGCCTTCCCCACCTCTCAGCTTCCTTCACTCTTTCGGGCTTCCCTCATACCTGCCTCGGCTCCCCACTCGTCATCCCCCAAATCCCGCTTCATAGCCCTCCCTGCACCCTCCCCTCCATGCAAGTGACCCAGGACTGTGTAGCTTCAAGGCTTCAGTCAGGCAGAAGTCTTCGCAAACTTGATTTAACATGGGGAACCCCAACCCTGGCAGGGGGGGATCATCCTGTTACTGGAATTAATTTGGGATGTTCAGTTAATCCAGAGACGGGGGGGGGAAGGGGACCTCTGCCCCCACCTTCTATGCGCTCCTCAGAGTTGTACCATTTTCTGTTAAAAGGTGTTGCCCGCTGGATACGATTGCTTAACCCATTTCTGCTAGCGCGTTGCAGCGAAATCGGGCTTCACAAAGCAGTTTGTTGTGTTGTGGATAACAAAGTGACCGTTGCACTGCTAATCTGTCTAGCTCATTACTGCAATGCCCTTAAACACCATCTGTCCAAAGTTTAATCTAAATGATAGGCTCCTTGTATAGATGGCTTTACCGCTGCCAAGTGGGAACTGATGTAGAATATTTTCCTGCTTTGTCATTGGAAAAAGTGTCTTCGAGCAGGCAAATAACAGGCGGTCTTTTCTGCTAAACCACAAAGGATCCAGTTGAGGGCTGTTGTTAGCCTGTTCGGGAAAGACCAGAAGCAAAAACTTCCTTGAACTGGGCATTGCTTTTGTAGTTGGCTGCGTTGGAGCATGACTTGACAATGCCCTGATAGTGCTGACTCCGTGTTAACAATGACTTGGCAGCAGTACAATCTCCTAGGCGCAGGAATCTTAGCCAAGGTCAGAGATCCCTGCCCAAGCTGTCCGTGTTTCCAAATACCCGGACGGTCCCTTTTGAAGTTTAGGCACCCTCTGTCATTGTCTCCACGCTCCACCTCCAAAATATGCCAATAGCTCTATGGCATCCCCCTCTTCCCCCCCCCCCTTTCATACCTCCCTACTTACGAGGGATAGGCCCTCTTTGGGTGCTGAATCCCACTGTTCCTCTTTCAGGGGACAAAGTCCCTCTTTCTGGGGAGAGACACAAGCACTTCTTTCCTGGTTGCCTCCCAGGAAGAGGCCAATGGGGAGAGGGTAGAACGACGAGAAACTAACTGAAACGAGAAGCAGGAGAGCGCTGGGAATGCTGGGAGTTGTGTGTGTGAGGGCGGAGCTTATTTTGGAGGGGTGGGGCTTATTAGCTGAGGCAGTGAGGCTTGTCCCTCTTTGGCCTTGGGGGGAATGTTGGGAGGTATGCCATCTGCCCGCTGTGGCTGTGGTGCTTGCATCGATTATGCATTGCAGATGGATTTGCTAAATTCCGACTTCTCTCTGATCAGAGAGCAAGACGGCAGATTTGTTCCTCTCCTAGAGTGTCCGGGAGGAAAGGGTCTGCCGTGGCCCTTCCTATTCGAACAGAAATGTGTTCAGTGTAGAATCTTAGAGCTGGAAGTGACCCTGAAGGTCCCCTAGTCCAGCCCCCTGCTTGGATGCAGGATGTCTACAGCGGATGACGATGTTATGTCCTTAGCGGTGCTAAGCGCATTGGCGTCTTGTTCTGTGGTGGAGTCTAATTCCACTGCTTTCCCCAATCTTTGGGCTGGTTCTGACCCATACAAAGTGAAGCTGTTGAATTTATGTCCTAATAGGGAACATCTGTATTTCTCCCCGCCATGACACAAGCTATGTGTGTCCCCCATTGGCTGCTAGGACAACCGATCTTGCAACTGTACAAAACAAGGCTTTGGAAGCTAGTGAAGCTGTTGCTTAGCAAAGGGGAAACATTAGTCACCAAGGAAACACCAAGGTTCAGTTCCTTAGTTTCCGTTTTGGCTTGCTCGAATGAGTCAGGCTTATGGGGCCGCTTGGGGTGCAGTCAAGCAGCAGAGACAGGTTAGACAAACTCACGGTTGCTCCAGTCCCTTAGGGGGTTGTTCTTGTTTGACAAAAGGTCAGAGTTTCAAAATGCATCAGTCAAACGCCCCCTTCGATGACGCGAGCAGGATGGGCAAAAGGCCGACGTGGAGGAGTTAAGCCAGTCTTGGATTGAGAAATGGGGCGGGTTGAAACGTGTGGCTTTTACGTTGTTTGGGCCAAAGAGGCAGCAAAAATGGGTTGTAGCAACGGGTCTCAAGCCGGGGTTCAGGGAGTGTGGCAGTTGAGGGACGGGGAGAAGGCAACCGCGAGCTGGGGGCAATGTGTAAAACGGTGGGGTAGCCACTCCAGGGGTTGGAGAAATGGAAGAAGTGGGGAGAGAGAAGTCTCGACAGGAGGGGGTGGGTCTGGGTGGTTATGAGGTTTGCAGGGCTTCCAGGATGTGGGGAATGGGGCTCAGGGTTCGGATTAGTGCAGAGCTGGGCGGACAGCGTGGGGGCTCCTGCAGCCGGCTTGCCCCCCACCTGCCTCCGGTGGGCGCCGCAACCAATGTGCAGGCAGGCGGCCCCGCCCCCCTGCTATGATGGGGCGCCATGGGGGCCCCCGCTCTGCGGTGGGGATGGTGGGGTTAAACGGATGCTGTGGACCATGTTGGCCCACGCGAGCCACCCTTAGCCTGGAATGAGCGAGGACTTGCTCCAGACCAGCTGCCGACCCGCCTTAGGGCAGTAGTGGGGCAGCGGGGTCACTGATATGCAGCGAGTCCCGGGCCACCGTCGCGTCGGTTTTCACCCATAGTCCGGATCGGGACCAGGACGCGGCGAGCAAGCTAGGAAGGGGAACCGTGAGGAGAGGGTGCAAGGAACAAGGCTGAGGGGAAGAAAACCAGAGCGGAACCAGGAAACGAGCGGGAGGCCAGAGGGGGCTCTCAGCAAGCCTTATAGGCCAGCTGGCAGCCAATCAGGGAAGTGGGGGGCAGGGCAAAGACTGGGACAGATGGGGGCGGGGCCAGGACAGGCTATTTCTGACTCCCGAGGGCCTTCCGCAGGTGAAGGTAGCGGGTGGCGCAGGCAGGCAGGCTGGCGGCTGTTCCAGGAACCTTGAGGGTAGGTGTTCAAAGCTGTGGTCTGACAGCGGTGAAGAATGAAGCCTTCCGCTTCCCCCCGCCCCCCCCCCGACAAGAGGAAGGGTTGGGTGTGGGTTTAAAAAGAGATTGAGAACTGCTGGGGTTAGAGAACAGGGTTTTCTGTCATGCTTTCATAGCTTAGTGTAGTAATAATGGCTATGGTGTTGGACTTGGGAGACCAGGGTTCAAATCCCATCCTTGCCATGAACTTGCTAGGTGCCCTTGAGCAAGTTGCTCTCTTAACCTCTGTTTCCCATCTGTAAAATGGGAATAATCAACAGGGCTGTTGTGAGAGAGAGCGAGAGAGCTAGATATGGATTGTAAAACACTTTGTACATTGAAGTGCTATAGAAATGATCAATAATAACCTTCCCAGCCATAGGACAGAAGGTCATCTCTGCCTTTGTCTGTCTGCAAAATGGGTTTGGTGTGCATTAAGCTAGGGCCTTAGGAGGTAGGTTTCCCCATTGCAGAAGCAAAGGGTTTTTCTCGGTGGCTCCTAGTATCCTGCAGCAGGAGACTGGGCTACAGGGATATTGGGAAGTGAAATGTTTGTGTGATCCCTTGGGATGCTGTAGAAAGGCCAAGGCAGGAATGAGGCCCCGGTGCTGGATTGCAACCCAGAGATCTGAGATTTGCTGCTCACTGGAGTCTCTCTCTTCTGGACAGGGGTAGAGCCCATCTCTTTTGCCCTTCACGACGTCTGCGCGCAGCTGATTTCATCCCTGCTCCTCGCGTGGTGTTTGGCTTCCTCAAAACCGGTCGCACGTTGACAAGATGGTTGGTTTCAAGCCCACCGACATCCCACCGACAGCCACGGTGAAGTTCATCGGGGCCGGGACAGCCGCTTGTATTGCCGACCTGATCACGTTCCCGCTGGACACCGCCAAAGTCCGACTGCAGGTGAGAACCTCAACCAAACGCTGTGGTGACCAACACGGCCCCCTGCGTGGAGCTAGTTTCCTTGCGTGCGGCCAGCCCTGTCTAATACAACTTAGACTAGCCGGAGTTAGAGCGCTGTCTGAACCAGGGCTGGGGAATTTCCAGCCCAGGGGCCAAATCCCACCCATCACTGTTCTTAGTTTGCTCCCTCTCCAATTCCCAGATACGGCCTGTGGATCCAGTTCTCCCCTCAGGAACTGAAGAAGTGAGCTGAGATGAGGGCATGGGGGTGGATCCATGAGCTGGACTCGCCTTCAGTTCCCCCCCCCCCCCATCCTCTGCTTGCGTCCAACTTCTGCCTGGCCCACGGAGCCTGTCCTGACTCCCAAAGTGGCCCATGGGCAGGGAAAGGTCTCCCCTAAGGCTGAAACCTGCTCCCATGATTCTTGTGTTTCTCGGCAAGAATCTTGGCTCATTCTAGCGGGGCATCTCGGCTGCATTCTCCCCAAGAAACGTACGTGTGTGTGTGTGACAATGAATACACAAATGGCCACCGGGGGGGGCTGTTCTGCACATGCACAGACTGGCTGCCCTTCCCCCAAAGTGGCGGCGCCGCTTCTGGTGCCATTTTGGGAATGAGCTCCGCCTGCGCAGAACAACCCAGCAGCCATCGTGTGTGCGTGCAGTCATTTGGGGTGTTTTTGGTTTTGATACGAGCTATATGGTGAGATTTCATACCGAGGCCGAGATCTAAGCGAGATCTCGGTCCCCAGCGTGGAATCTCGTGAGATAAAGTTCCAAGGGCCCCAGAGAAGCTGGTGGTGGTGGGTGTTTCAGGGCTAAGCTCAGAAAGAGAAGAGTCCCAGGTCATGGATCTGACTTTCTCCTTGTGGGCATGTTCTGCTCTTTGCTCTCTTACCCTGAGCTCCATCTTTCAGCGCTTGGGACTGGATCCAGGAACTGGGAAGGGGCCAAATAAAAACTAGCCATGGGCCACATCTAGCCCCCAGGGCTGAGGTCCCCTTCCCACCCCCACCCATAGTCTATTAAAGCTTCACACCGAGACATTGGGCGATTTCAGTCTGAAATTTCTCTTCAGTGGCCTCCCATGACTCGCAGGGACACCCCTTTGGATTTACCCCCCCCTTATTATTTATAGCTTCCCTCCTCCCCACCCCCCCAATAGTTATTGCTTGGCCAATCTGTGCACAGTTCAAGGGCTCATTTCACACAGTCTTTTTTAAAATTATTATTATTATTATTATTTTTTAAAGAGAGGGTAGTTGCCTAAACCCACATTCTGAGTGTAGTGTGAAATCCTTACCACTTCCTGGGCTCCTCCATGATCCTGCTGCCTGAAGAAAGGGGCGAGGCATTGAAATGTAGGGAGATCAGCAGCTGTGTGAATGCCTTGCCACTAGACGAGGTAAATGCAGATTAAGAAACAGGAGGCAAGCTTATCAGTGGGAAGGGTGTCGTGTGAACGAGGCCTAAGCCTTTTCCTTGGCCTTGCGTGTCTCAATATTCGAACTCGTATATTGAGACACGCACCTAACCTAACAAGCCCCCACGACTCCATGGATTCCGCTTGGAGCTGATGTGCTCAGCACCTCCTCCGAATCAGGATGGAATAAAGGCAGGTAAGGAAACCCCACTGCCCTGATCCGTCTTCATTTCAAATTGGAGGAAGGGCTGCCCTAGATAGAGGCAGGAAATTTGCAGGAAGGGCTTTGTTCCGAAGCCTAACTAGGGATTTTAAAACTAAAGCTTGCCCAGATGCTATGGTGATGGTCCACCCTGTATTTCTTCCCCCAGGCTGGCAGTGCTTTCTGATGTGCATCCTGCAAACCCTGCCCCACTCAGTCATGGCTCTTCTCTCTTCCACCAGTCAAGGACCCGGGATGCAGTAAAACCCCCCCCTGGCCAGGACTGAACCCCAGATCGTGCTGCCGTGTGGGTTGGCTGGGTCGGGGGGCCCCCAATGGCTCTTAAACCTCTTCACCCCCTTCCCCTCCCGTACAGATCCAAGGAGAGGCCAAGGCAGCCGCTAATAGGAAGGCTGCTCAGTACAAGGGGGTTTTTGGAACCATGGCTACAATGGTGAAACACGAGGGTCCCAAGAGCCTCTACAACGGCCTGGTGGCCGGGCTGCAGCGCCAGATGAGTTTCGCCTCCGTCCGCATCGGGCTCTACGATTCGGTCAAGCAGTTCTACACCAAGGGCTCTGAGCGTAGGTTTTTGGGTTTTCAAGTGGTTTATTGGGTTATCTTTGACTCCCTCCCAAGTCTGTCCTCCGTCGAATCCCAGTGTTCGCCCTCTGACAAATCCCAAGGAGCGGTGCATCGTTTCTGCATACGCTGTCATTGAAGAGAAAACGTTTTGGATTTCTGCATCCCGTTCTGAAAATGTGGACAATCTCTGTGGATATTATTTGTTTATGTCAAAAGGTTATCCTGCCCTTCCCATTAAGAGTCGGGTTACAACACATAAAAACACAAAATAAAACCAAGAATAATATTAAGATACTCAAAAATCCCCTAAGCCATACTTCCCACCCCCACCTGCCAAATGCCTGGCCAAGCAAAAAGACCTTGCATTTCCTCTGAAAGATGAGCTGGCCCGGGCTCAGACAAGCCTCTAGGGAATGGAGTTCCATAATTAAAATGGGCAATCCGTTTCAGGCAGGGGAATGGAACCTTTCCCTTCCATGGACCATTTTGAAAATGGGGATAAGATCTTCGGGGCTGCATGGAAGTTGGGGATACCGGGTTCCAGTTCCAGGATCCGCCCCTCTCCTTGTGCACACACCCGCCTCTCTACTCCCTTCCCCAAGCTCAGTCTCTCAGTGCTTTGGGGTTAGGAACTGGATCAGGAACTGGAAAGGGGCCCCATTAAAAACTGGCCACTCCTGCCTTAACCCATCTGGTTACTCCTGCCTTAACCCATCCGGCCACTCCTGCCTTAACCCATCTGGCTTGTTCATAAGGGGCTCAGTTAGGGCAAGAGCTCTTGAAGTGCATCTCTGGGCTAGCTGAGCCTCTCTGTCTCTCCTAGATGTAGGCATTGGCACCCGGCTCCTTGCAGGATGCACCACTGGAGCAATGGCTGTGGCGGTTGCCCAACCTACAGACGTGGTGAAAGTCCGGTTCCAGGCCCAAGCCCGAGTCGAGAGCGGCCGGCGTTACCATGGAACCCTGGATGCCTATAAGACCATTGCAAAGGAAGAGGGAGTCAAGGGACTCTGGAAAGGTGGGTGCTTGATGGGGGAAAGAGTTCTAGGCTGCATTAACAGAAGCATTGTCTCCAAGTCAGCAGAGGTCCCAATTCCACTCTGGCACTAGAACATTGTGTCCAGTGCCGATTGCCTCATTTTAAGGACACTGACGAACTGAAGCAGGCTCCGAGGAGGGCAGCACAGATGATAAAGAGTCTCAATGAGAAAGGTTGAAGGAACTAGGTATGTTTAGCCTAGCGAAGGGGAGACGGAGGGAAGACATGATAACAGTCTTCAGATATCTAATGTTGTTAGCCGCCCCGGGTTCCCTGTGCCAAGACGGGTGGGGTATATATTTTTTTAAATAAATAAAGGGCTGCTCCGAGTAGATGGCAAGGAACTGCTCTAAGAACATAAGTGTAATACTGGGTCAGACCAATGCTGCTACTTAGCATTTCTAGAGTGCTACTAGGTGTAAGCAGTGCTTTACAGTCACGTATTTTTTCCAGAGACCGGTCCCTGCCCAGTGGGCTTACAATCTAAGCTGGACAAGGTTCAGAGGAAACATACAGGGAAAGACAGATGCGCACACATCCCCCTTGTACAGCTGTGGAACTGAGGTTGTGACTTGCCTAAGGCCACCCACTCAGTTCATGGGGAGGGTGAGACTTGAACCCTGGTCTCCCAGGTCCAAGTCCAGCACCTTATCCACTACACCAACGATCCATCAATCCCAGTAGCCTGTCTCTGAGTGGCCAATCTTGGTTGCTTTGGAGAAGATAACTTTTTTTGAGATGGGGCAGCCAGAACCGCACACAATATTCAAGGTGCAAAATTGTATCCTAGATTTATATGATCTAGCCTGTATGAGCTAGTGTGGGGCAGTGGATAAGGTACTGGACTTGGACCTGGGAGACCAGCGTTTGAATCTCACCTAGGCACAGGGACCCTTTCCCTCCTGGGGGCCACTTGAAAACTTGCACAAGCTCCGGGGCTGCGCAGATGTTGGGTGCGGAAGGGATGCACTCAAGGAGAGGAGGGACCAAATCCTGGATCTGTGCCATGGGACTGTCCCTTCTCCTTGGGTGCATGCCCTCATCTCTGGTCCCTTCTCTTCAGCTCAGTTGTTTAGTGATTGGAGGCAAGAACTGGATCCAAGGGCCGGTTCCAGGAACTGGAAAGGAGTCGCATAAAAACTTGCCCCCGGGACTGAGGTTTCCCACCCCTGCCCTAGGTAACGAACTCGCTGGGCAAGTCGCAGTCTCACGTGTGTCTGCGTTCCCCTCACCCTTGTCCAGCTTGGATTGTAGGCCCACTGGGGCAGGGACCTGTCTCTGAAAATCTCTGACTGTAAAGCACTGCGTCTGCCTAGTAGCGCTCTAGAAATGATGAGTAGGGTAACCCAACTGGTCACCCATTCACTCCCAGCAGTCAGAGGTCCCATTCCTTCTCACACACACACACACACACACACACACACACACAACCTACTTGACTAATAGCCATTGGATCAATCCTTCAAGAAAGGGTGCGTTGCTACAGAGGACAGGACTAGACAGAATGGGCTCAAGTTAAAGGAAGGGAGATTTTGGTTAAATATCAGGGGGAAACTTCCTACCAGTCAGAGCCGGACAGCAACAGAACAAGCTGACTAGGGTGGACGTAGCCGCTCTTGGTCATTAGAGAGGCCGGGCAGCCATCTGTGTGTGTGTTGGGGGGAGGGGGCGGTTGTCATCCTGAATCCTAGCGGGGGGCTGGACTGGATGGCCCTTGAGGTTCCTTCCCGCTCCAAGGTTCTATGAAATGTCAGCCCTATACAGAATAGGCCAGTGCAGCGCTGCCCAGTTTAACCGATGGCGGTTTTCCTCCGTAGGAACTGGTCCCAACATCACCCGCAACGCCATTGTGAACTGCACGGAATTGGTGACGTACGACCTGATCAAGGACACGCTGCTCAAATACAATCTCATGACAGGTGGGTGCGACACGCGTACAGCTCTCCATTGAAGGAGACTGCTCACAATTGAGCCCGGCCCACTTTTCGTTCCCCGCCCCCCCCCCCATGCCATGCCGGATTGCAATAATAAATGAGGGGGAGGGGGGCATGCATTCCCAGGCTGCACGACTAGGGTCGGTGCTGATGTTGGCAGACCCAGCGGCAGTGGTCTGATTAGCCGTAGAAGTAGAAGCCGTGATTCTGAAATCCCTTCGTCAATGCTTGCTTTCCTTCCCGGAAGATAACCTCCCCTGCCACTTCACCTCTGCCTTTGGTGCCGGTTTCTGCACAACCGTCATTGCTTCCCCTGTGGACGTTGTGAAGACCAGATACATGAACTCTGCCCCTGGCCAGTACGGAAATGCCATCAACTGCGCCCTCACCATGCTCCGAAAAGAGGGTCCCAAGGCCTTCTATAAGGGGTAAGTGCAGAATCCCAAATGCTGGGAGCTCTTTGGAAAGACCTGCAGGGGGTCAGACTCTAGAATAAAATAATGAGTATTTTATTGTTATAGCGCTCCCCTGCCTTTTAAACCGCACTCGGAGTACTTGGCAATCGTACAAGTATAAAACTCTATAAAATCAGTTTAAAAGAGGGAGGACAGACTACACTAAGGGGAACGGAGCGGATCGTAAAAGCACAGAGAAAATTATTGTTCAGGTGCTTTTTTTTAAAGGTAAAAAGGAAGGAACGGAGTCGGACATTGAGTTCTCCACTGAGTGGAAAGGCCTGATCACCCACCTGCTTTAGACTGATAGCAGGATCCACAAACAGCAGGAGGAGTCTGAGAGCAAATACTCATCAGGATGAGGCTCCAGGAGCAGGTCTCAAATACAGCCAGGGCCTGGACCATTCAGGGACCTGGAACACCAGCAGCGCCATCTTAAATTCAGTTTGTCGCTCTACAGGCCGCTGATGCAGAGAAGGCAGGGCGGGTCATAATACAATCACAGCTGCCCAAACCAGTAGCAGCTGCACATAAGAGAAAAGAATCCTAATTGTACATGTTGGCTTCTAAATTGGGGGTTACCACGTTGGGGAGGGGGGAGATGTTGGAGTTGATGAAAACCTTAGCTTGGTGTACAGCTGTGGTGAAAAAGGCAAATTACTGGGGGGAAAAGGGGTAGAGAATAAAATGGAAAATAGCCCAGTGATGCAATATAAATCGGTTCAGTTCAATCTTATTTGCTCCAACCACAGGTTAGAACAATAAGGCAGTATAAATCGATGGTGTGACTGCACCTTGACTATTGTGTGTAGCTGTCCCGTTGTGAAGAACATGGTACAAATGGAAAAGGTGCAGAGAAGGGGAACCAAGTTGATCAAAGGCCTGGAACAGCTTCTGTACAAGGAGAAGCTTAATAAATTGTGGCTCCTTGGCCTGGAGAACTGAGGGGGGCATATCCTAGAAGTTTATGAAATCGTGAGCTGTGGGGGGCAAGTAAAGAGGGAGCTGTTTATCCCATAAAATGCTAGAACTAGGGGAAATTAACTGGCAGCAGATTCAGGTGAAAAAAAGTCCTTTTTCACTCGACATACAATTCATCTCTGGAACTCCTTGCCAGAGGATAATGTGAACTGGACTCAAGGAGGGTCGCTCCATGAATGGCTATTGGTCAAGTTGGTCTGGGTACGTGTCCGTGGACTGTGTGAATAGCAGGGAATGGATCACTCCATGCAATCCTTGGAAGCAACTTAAAAGGTGATGGGGGTTGGAGCTGGGGGGCCGGCAGGAGTGACCCTTGTTCTGACTCCGTATGGCACTGCTCACGAAGAACTGGCTGAACAAACCAAGCTCCTGGGGCAGTCGGTGCTTCTGTTGTGGTTGGCTTTGTCCATTCCGTCACCTGCGGGCTGGGCCGCAGCCTCGTAGACCAGGCGTTGCTAACGATGTCTCCCGTCTCTCTCGTTGCCTTTCAGGTTCATGCCCTCATTCCTGCGGCTGGGATCCTGGAACGTGGTGATGTTTGTGACCTACGAGCAGCTGAAGCGGGCCATGATGACTGCCCATGGCTCCTGGAAGGCTCCTTGCTGAGCCAGTTGACGGGCGCTGTTTACAGACCTTGCCCAATCACGTCTCTCTCTCTCTCCTATCTACTCTACCTCTCCATAGGACCCATTCCTTCCTCAAATTGTCTTCATGTCTCTGTGCTAGCTTGCTGGTGTCTCGCTTACGTCCTTGCGTTCCAGCTCCAAGCTCCTCCCTGCCAATCCAGGGTGGGCACGAGGTCTGATCTTGGCGCGTAGTGCGGTTAAGGCCTCTGCCCTCGTACGAGAATCTGATCTGCTTCAATGTCTAGGTCCTTGTGCCCTTCCTAGTAAAACATTCTACCGCCCACACCTGCTGCTAATCTTGGAAAGATTCAGTCTGGATCTGACCCACCCATAGACCAGCTTCCCCATATGAAGCCAAGAATACTTGTCCCAAACTAAGATCCATTCCCTAAAGAGAGAGATCTCCCTCAAAGGGCAATACTAGTGTGTGGACCAAGCAATTAACTACCTGGGGGGGTGGGGGGGGGAAGTCCTTTCCCAGAGTTCTGGGTTGGTTAGTGCTCTCAAATCTAAGTGCAGGGCAGGGGTTGAGACTGGCAAAGGGGCCATGGAGCACCCCATGGCTTTGGGGTAGCTTCCTGCCCATCTTGCAGCCCCATTGGAGGGGAGTGGTTGGAAGGAAGAGGGGTAGCCAGATGTGTCTGGCCTCCATATATGGAGGGGAGGGGGGAGATACTTGGGTGCCATCTGCTGCCCTCTGGTTATTATGGTTGTCTCCTTAAGGCTGGCTCTGCTCGGATGCATAAAAGTTTGGACCCTGACCCACAAACCACTTACTCCAGAGATGCTCCACTGAAGCCTTCCATTGGGCCTTGGGCGATCAAATTCATGTTTGGGTAACTGGGTGCCATGGGGCTCCTGTCGCACCGATGGAAGATCCAGATGTGCCAGCATGTTGGAGATGGGCTGTAGTGAACTAGAGCCAAAAGTGCGAGTCTCTAGGTCACGTACCAAATCAACAGCACATCCTAGCTCAGAGCAGCCTAACTGGTGCTTGCAGCAAGTACACTGCATCTCTGACAGTCAGGCTCTAGAGAGACCCAACCATGGATTTGGTCCTCTAAGTCCCTGGCACTGTAGGAATTGGTCTCTCGTGTCTTTGATTTGTTCTGGAATAATAAAGCTACTATTAAAACGGCACTTGCAAACAAGGTGGTCAAGGAGAGGGCACAGAGGGGTATTGTGTTTGTGGGTTGTTTTTTTAACATACTAGTAACTCTATTTATTAAGTGGAGAAAACTTAGTTGAGCTACTGAGTTTGCTCCTGTAAGTTTATTGTGCTGGTGCCGCAAAGGGGTGGTGGAACAGTTCTGACTTTATGCTCTGCATGTCTGCAAATAAAGCTGGACTTGGATTAACCTGATCAGCCTCGCCTCTGTTTTCTGTACAATGGACGCACAGCTGGCAGAAAAATCAAAAAGCAACATGAGCTGGGAGGAGTAACAATTTCACAAGGGCATGATCTGGCTCTTGTCTTTAACCGCCTAGACTGGTGGAATTCTCCCACTAGCTATCCTGTGCTGCTCTACTACCATCCTATTGAAATGGGCAGGAGCAGTAGCCATGTTGTTGTCCTGTCCAGTACAGCATGGGGTGGAGATCGGTCAGTCCCCCTATCAGAGATCATCCCTGGGGAGCAGCACAGGGCTGACACCCCAGAAAAAAAGTGGGTAGCGGGGTGTCTAAAGAGGAGTGATTCCACTCCAGAGGCCAGTTGCCGTGTTGTCCTAGAGCTGGGGGTCAGTGGGAGGGATCCTGGGACATCACCTGAGGTTGGCACCTGGATCATGCACGCCATAGGTCTAGCCACCCTTGCATTCTATACCCCTGGGGTGGGGAACCCACAGGCCAAATCTGGCCCCTGGCTATTCTTCATTTGGCCCCTTTCCAAGGGCTAGAACTGGTCCCTGGATCTAGCCTCTACTCTTTAGGACTAAATGTGCTTAGTGGGATAGATCCAGGGCAGAGATTCATGATCTGGATCCTCCCCATGCACGGCCCATCCCCCTCCTCAATTTCCAACTTCCAGCCAGTCTGCAGAGCTTGTGGTCATTTTCAAAGTGGCCTTTGGGAAGGAAACTTTTTTCCCAGCCCTGTTACTCAGAGGGTATATCCCTGCTTGGAATACTTAGCAACACACACACACCCTTTAAAAGGAGGGGAAACACATGGTTAATAACTTGGTGCAAGTAGACCTGTGCTACAGCAAGGTGAGGGACACTAGTTCTGGGTGTGCATTTTAAGAAAGATGTTGACAAATTGGAACAGGTTCCAAGGAGGGTGACAAAGATGATCTGGAAACTAAGTCCTATGAGGAAAGGTTGGAGGAACCGGGTCTGTCTAGCCTAGAGAAGACTAAGCAGACACAGGATAGCAGTTTTCAGCTATCTGAAGGGCTGTCACACACAAGATGGAGGGGGCAGACTTGTTCTCTCTTGCCCTTGAGAGCAGTATTAGAAATAATGGACTCAAATTACAGGAAAGCAGATTTTGGTTAAACAGTAGTGTCACGGGTTTGGTGGTCCGCACCCACACTTTACCGGGTTTGAATGACTCAGTTTCCTTTGCGCACAGCTCTCTTGAATTAGTTTCTCTCTCTGGCTAATTCAAGTGTGCCACAATGAAACTCCTTTGTCACTCAAGGGCCCGATGCTTCCTGTTTACAGACTCTTTACTCTCTGGGTTTGCAAGAGCTTGAGGGCTCTTGTTGCTCACTTGTGTTCCAATGTTAGACACAGACACTTCTTCATAAAGATAAGAAGTAAGCTTATTGATTACATAAGCAAGATAGTTGATACAGAGTGGTTATTAGAAACCAAAGGTAAACATAATGCGTTCCTAATTTATACTGGTTGAGTTCCTAAATTACAGATCTTACCCTATAAAGTTCCATAAGCTTCTTGTTCCTCAGTCCTAAAGGTAGAATGACTGGGCACTGGCGTCTTAGTTGGTAAAAGCAAAATCATGTCTCTCTGCTCATGCTTCTCCAGCCTGCTGTTGCCAGGCTGGCTTTCACATGTAGATCAGCTCTCAAGATGGCTTTAGGAATGAGCTTCTAGGTGACTTACTGACTCATTTAAATAGTTTCCCCCTTCTTTGTCTCTGTTCTCACCTTTGGGGAATCGTGGGTCCGGTCACGTAGGCAACCCAGGCAAACATGGAAGTCAATTTACATCTCAACAGGGCTGTCTGGCAAGAGACCTCAATACCCATTTTGTTATCTCTTTGTATTTCCTGTAGCCTGGTGACATGTCAGAGCCCTAATTTGAGTTCTACAGCGCTCAACTGTAACCTTACATACATGTGGACCCTTTGGCATTACATATTTACCAGACTTGTAGTCTACATGTAGTCCCATGTTACACGTGTGTGACCCTATGTTTCTCTGTGACAGCCCCCCCAAGACTGCACATGAAGAGGCACGTCAGAGTCTCATAACATGCTGAGCCTGGCGTCTGGCGTGTCCTTCCAGTGTGTGTAGGGATATGCCACCTCCGTACCTCCTTTCCATGTGGTTGAATCCTGTTAAAGTTAGACCATTGGTTTTCCAAACCATTTGTCAGGCCTGTGGGGCTATCATGTTCATGTGTTTTCCACCATGTGGTAGTGGAGTGATCCTGTGGAATATACCCTTCAAGGTACATCAGTAAGTGTTTGCATAAGACTGTGCATGTTACCAACCTTTGTTCCCCAGTCACAAACTTTGGCCATGTTTCCAGATTACCTGGAAGCCTGTTTCTTACCGGCTGTATGTCTGTTCCCATCAGATGTATCATTAGGAGACAAAAGAAGAAGTGTGGAGTAATTTTCACTGAGCACCCTGCCTCTTGTTGTCTGTGTAAGTCTGCATTTCCAAACACTTTTTTCCAGGAGTAATGCTGGAAATCCCAGTGTTATCATGTGGCATTTGCATTTCCCCCTTGGCTGTGACGCTGGTTGATGTCTTTGCATTCAACTTAATCACCCAGGCAGAAACTGTTTTTGTGGAGAGGCGTTTGTCACCAGACCCTCTTGTGCCCTGTCCCCAACTTCTGTTTGTACCTCCCGGATCTCCTGGGTCCATATAACCATGTCTTTCTCCTTTTGAGGAGTCTGACTTTGTGACATGGGTGTGAGAACCCCCCAGTGTCCCCTCAGACCTGCCCACACCAAACTCCGGAGGATTTAGTTTACCAAGTGTAGAGGTGTGACTCTGGACACTGTTAACCGTTTCCTCCCCTCCAGTCTGTCTTTCAGCAGCTTTTCCCTGTTCCTTCTTAGGTAAGGCAGAGGTGCTCAGTTCACTCTTGGGCTGATGCTTCTGTCCCTTTAGGACTACAGGGTGGTGCATTTCTATCCCTGGGGAAGAGATGTTCCTCATTTCCCCCTCCATCCCGGGAAAGGTTTCCTGCACATTCCCACCTCCTCCTGAGGTAAAATCCTCCACCTCCCAGCTTGCCTGTCTCCCCTTGGGTTCAGTTAGCTGATTCCCACCTTCTCTTAAGGTAGGACAACAAACCTCCAGGTCATTCTGTAACCCCTTGGTTTGAGTAGGGGCGTTTGCAGCCTCTAACTCTCCCCCTGCGGTGGTTACTCGGTCTGATTCTGCAGGATTGGGTCCCTCCTGTGTAAGGTGGGGTGCCAAGTCCTGGGCTTCAGAATCAGTTTGAACCATTTGCTTCATTCCCTGGAGTTCCCCATGTGAGACAGAGACTTGCAGTTCACTCCCCGAGTCCTGTCCTCCCCTGCCTTCTGGCTGGTTTGGGGACTCCTGTTTGGGGTTTTCCTGCCCCTGAGCGGAGTTCACAGGCTGGGGTACAGGAACTGTAAAGCCTCCCTGTAACCCTTCCCCTCCACTAGGGTTGTTCTGTGTCTCCCCCTGTTTTAGGGGTAGAGGTGCAACTTGTTCAGGGTTCTCTGAGTCTTGTTGCCCCTCACCCTCCCTTCCCGGGTTGCTCTCTGGCTTCCCATGTTCCTGCATCCATTTGTTTATATCATTTCCCACCAACGTTTCATTTTGTGCTTTCCTTGGGAGGACAGCAACTTGGATTGGTGCTTTTGTACCTTGCCATTCTAACTCTACAGTGGCAGTGGGCAAAATATCCCTGATGCCCGTTGCCAGTGATACCACAACTTTTCTATGAGTATTTATTTTATGTTTTGGGATCAAGTCTTCCCATATCATCACCATTTGTACACCATTGTCCATTCTCCCCACACAGTTTACCCCGTTAATCCTAGCAGGTTTTCATAGTAACTGTTCTGCTGTGGGTGGGCTAGGAATGGTATAGCAATCATTAAGCCCTCTGGGGACTGGTTGAAGTACAGACACAAAATTTGCACTGACAGTCCCAATAATCTCATTAGCCTCTCTTTTAGGGCTATGAAACTCTCTTTTT
>QEPC01003088.1:21494-45717 GCA_003113815.1 Sphenodon punctatus
GGCCACAGATGTTAGATCTTTTTTGGTGGCTGCCCCTGTGCTGTGGAATTCACTCCCGGAGGAGGCTTGGTTGGCTCCCACTCTCCTGCTGTTTTGGCGTGTATGTAAGACCTGGCTGTTCCATCAGGCTTTTGGCGAGGGGTAGGGATGGGGGGCGGGGGCGATTTCCCACATACTGTATTTTAAAATTGTTTTTAAAAATTGTATATTGTTTTTATTGAATGTTGTTCGCCGCTCCGGGCTGCCCTGGGGGCAGGAGGGGCGGGATATACATTTTAAAAAAGAAAAAGAAAGAAAGAATATTTCTAAGCGAACTCCTTCAGACAAGTGAATGATGGAGATAGAAGGTAAAAACATACCTGCAGGCATCACAGAGGCTCCCTGGCCAGGGGTGGGACTGTAAACAGTGGCCACCCCTCCCCGGGTTGGGTCAGGGCAACAAATAAAAGTGCCCATGGCCGGAGAGCTGTCCCACTGCCCCCATGGCGAATGCAACAGATGTGCAGGATGCTGGCCCTTCCCCACTTCCAGTTCCCTGCCCCCCGTGGTAGCCAATGAGAAACACCCATGGGGCCTGACCATGGTGACTCGCCCACAGTGGGGTTGGCGAGGCCAAACAGATGCCTTGGCCCGCACTGGCCTACCTGGGTGATCCTTGGCCTGGAATGTGCACCTGCAATCTTCTGGGGGATGCAGTCCCAGGACAACAAGTGGCACCTGGAGAACAGATGTGCGGGTGGTTTCCTAGCCCAGGCGGTCCACATCACATCTGTTTTTACTCATAGACTCTCATAAGCATAGGATTAGGCTCCCAAGAACTGGGATCAAGGAATGATGCAGGGAACTCATGTATATTTGTAGTGCCAACCTTAGGCTGAGCATCCCTGTACGTGTTGATGATGTCCCCTTCCCCCAATTTCCTTCCCTCTCTCTTCCTCTCAGGTGGTTTTATCTGTGTCTGGTGACTCAGTCTTCCACGCACACTCATCCTGCATGCAGGGTCTGGAACAAAGAGCAGCACAGAAAAGCATTTCGTGAGCATAGCTTCCCTGCCCCCCACCCCACTGCCTTCCCTTGAGGTCAGTCCTGGTATGTAGGCCCCATATATATGTACGCACCTCAGAGCTCCAGTCTTCTTTACCCATTTGGTCCTTTGTATTGTTTTTCAGCGGAGCTAATGTTGGTTGTGGTTTGTTTGTTTGTGTTTTTTCTTTTTGTGGGAGCTAGAAAAGGTACCATAAAGAAGCCTTTATACAGCTACTTTACCCTTCATCTGATTCTGCCTGACTTTCTGCACAGTATGAAGCAATGGTGATCATATGCTTAAAAAATTTTGTGTAATACCTGGAAATACATAACAGATTGAAGACCTGGTTCTGTGAGCCTTCTGGACAGCAAACTCCTATTGGCTTCATTGGTGCATGTGAACAGTAAAGAGATGAAGGCTTATGACCTGGGATTTGACCTAACTTGTCATTTTTCAGATATTGTAGGTAGGTTCAGATGTAGTTTAGCAAATATTTTGGCCATTAAGGCTGTTAGAACTGGTCATTTTAGCATACCCAATTTTTCTTTGTTGTTCAACAGAAAAGCGCTGAAATCTTTGTTTGGAACATATGGTATTGTGTAGCTATAAAATGCTCATGCAATAACATATATAGTATTTGAACCTTGATCAGTTTTTCAACATAAACAAAATCCAATACTCATGCCACTAATATACTAGCTGAGGAAAAGTAGGGTTTTTGTTCTTTGTTCTTTGTTTTGAAAAGTTTTTGGAACACCACTCTGTTTCTGTCTTCATGCAATACTTTATTCTTAAAGATAATTTTAAGACTCGGTTTATTGGCCTGGATGGTTGTCAAAACAAACCGTAAAGAGTCCTAACCTAACCTAGAAAAGTTTAATTGGTCACCAGACAACTTAAAACTACCTGGGTTTTTTTTTAAAAGCTTCATGCAGCTTCTCTTTTAAAAAGAATTGAAGTTCAAGTTAAGGCCACTAATAAAAGTGGGTTTGTTTTTAGTTGGGAAAATTTGGCCAGACTCACTGTAGCAGGAGCTGGAATAACTGCATTCAGTTTGAAAGATTTTGATCAGTTTTACATGGTTCAAGCATCTGCTGTCCACTGCCCAGGCATTGCCAGTTGCTCTTATCTCCAGTTCTTGGCTAGCTATATCTCTGTTCTGCAGAGTAGAGGAGAGATGAGTGTTTGAATCAGTGAGGCTGCTTTCTATGAATTTTAAGGACATTAACCATTTGACACGTTTCTCTTACCTTTGTTGTTTTTCTATGGCCTCTAAAGCTTTCAACCTCATAGAGTCTTATGGCTCACCTGGGTGCACACCAAAGTGTCCAGAGAGTCGATGAAGTAAGTTAGATACATTTTAACCTATAAACATCCTTCCGTTTTTAAAAAATTCTGCAGATATACATGGGTGATTGACAGTCTGTGTGATTAATTGTCCATTTACTCAGCAACTTATGAAAAAAGAGCGAGTCTTCTTAATCCTATCTTCCTTCCTTGGAAAGTCTGTTTGCATCTTGAAGGAAACCGCTCTTCAGACCTTCGCTGCTTTAGCTCTCCCTCTCAGTACTGATGAACCAGACTTTTAAGTTGAAACTTGAATGTAATCAAAATATTACAAAAATAGAATAATAGCTACATGGATTGCTAGAAAATTGATGCACCACCGAAGCGCTGTTCACAAACGAGTTCTCTTGTTTACACACCGTTTTTTTCGAGGGAACAAAGAAAAGTCATGGATTTTGCTCCCGATTATGAAAAGCAACACACCATGCTTGAATGGTATTTGTACTAGATTGCTTAAAGCTCATGATATTGAAAAAGTCTTGTGTATACAGTGGTTTTGTGGGAAAAGACTTGATGTCCCTACTTTGAAGACAATTCGCATGTGTCAAATCATTCACTCGAAAATGACACATTGAAATATCTCTAAGGAGGAGATGCAGTTCAAACAGCCCATCCAAAAATGTTCAAGTTAACTTATAACCTATTGAAATGGGTAATGAATGGAAGAATAAATAAATACCTATGCTCTCTAGGCTCTGTATGTCCTTGAGTTGCAGTTGGGTGTTTTTAAACAAGATGCTACTCTGTATGGGCACCCAGGAAGCACTCCTCCTAATGCCCATCTGAAGGTGGAGCGGGGGGATGCACACTCCCATGAGCCCCTTGACTCATGGCCACTCACAGAGCACTGCCAAGAAATCTGGAGTGCTCCATGTGGGGTAAGACAAAAACGTCTGTGGCAATGAGCGGCCATGCATGGCGGCAGCTAGCCATGCTAGCAGACAGGTCTGCCAGTACCAGGAGGCTCACTGCCACGAAGCCTCTGCATGGGCTTTCCTGCCTGCTGGGAATGCTGTGCCTTGTGCTCACTACCATTTAAAATAATAACGGATTGCCTGCATGGACTTCCTGCAATTTCCTTTACCTGTTTCCTTTCCATTCATGTTACTGGACTTGGCTTATTGTACACTTTGCCCCCTGCTTACTGCATTCCATGAGTAGTGTGTTGGAATTCCTGTGTGTCCCAGTAAGTATGCACCTCCGTGGTTGGTCAGCACTGCCAGCAGCTGCACCAGCTCCCAGGGTTATGGGCAGGAAGGGGTTACTGGCTGATGCTGCTACTTGTTCCCATGTTTTCCGTGGCTGTGCATCAGCTGGCCTCGGAGGTGACGCTGAGCTTCTCCAGGACTTTGGTCTTCAGTGCCCATGCCGACGCCAGCCTTGTAGGAGCGGAGCGTGAGTTCATGGCCTCCATGGCAACCATGGACTTGGTTGCCTTCTGGAGGGGGTGTGCTGAGAGACTGGGGGATGTGAGGATTACGCCCTTGTCATGGATGGATCATTATCTCCTGCAGACCAGTCTCACAGCACACCCCCTCCAGAAGGCAACCAAGTCCATGGTTGCCATGGAGGCCATGAACTCACGCTCCGCTCCTACAAGGCTGGCGTCGGCATGGGCACTGAAGACCAAAGTCCTGGAGAAGCTCAGCGTCACCTCCGAGGCCAGCTGATGCACAGCCACGGAAAACATGGGAACAAGTAGCAGCATCAGCCAGTAACCCCTTCCTGCCCATAACCCTGGGAGCTGGTGCAGCTGCTGGCAGTGCTGACCAACCACGGAGGTGCATACTTACTGGGACAGTAAGTATGTCCCAGTAAGTATGCTTACTCCTCCAGAAGGGGAATGGACCAGCTTCTGGAGAAGGGAAATGGATCAGTTAGGTTGGTCCGCCCTCAGAGGCTGATGGAACTGCAGTGGTTCTAGGAGGCTCTGAGGGAATTAACCTTAGACCCAGATGGCCACTCTGTCGATGAGCTTGTCCGGCATTGGAACATCTGGCTGGAGGGGGCTATTGACAGGGTGGCTCCGAGACATCTTCTCCCTCCGTCTCATCACCACAGGGCCCTTTGGTTTACTGAGGGGCTGCGGTGTATGAAACAGGTAGGTAGGAGGTTAGAGTGGCGCTGGCGTCGGACTCGCTCTGAATCTGACCGACTTCTCCATAGGACCCCTTTGCGGTCCTATGTTGAGGCTGCAAGGACAGCAAAGAAGGAGTTCTTTGCTGCCCTCATAGCATCTGCGAAGTTGCGTCCAGTGGAGCTGTTCTGGGTGGTGCAGGGGCTGGTCAGTCCGGCCTCCCTCCGCCTGGACGGGAACTTGTCCAGGGCCTGCTGTGAGGAGTTTGCCACCTACTTCGCAGACAAGATCGCTCAGATCCAGAGTAACTTTGACACCGGATTGGAAGCAGTAGGTGAGGAGCACGAGGTTATCGAGGCTCTGTCTGGTCAATCTTTCTGGGATGAGTTTTAGGAAGTGATGCCAACTGATGCGGTGAATGTCCTGGGGTCTGTTAGGGCCACCAGTTGTGAATTAGATCTGTGCCTGTCCTGGTTGGTGAAAGCCTCCAGGGAGACTTTGGGGACGGTGCTGGCGAGGGTAGTGAACGCATCCCTTTGGCAGGGGAGGCTGTCGCCCAGTCTCAAGGAGGCTGTGGTACGCCCCCTGCTGAAGAAGCCATCCTTCGATGTGAACGCACTTGCCAGCTACCAACCTGTCTCTAATCTTCCCTTTTTAGGGAAGGTTATTGAACGGGCAGTGGCCCTGCAGCTACAGGCGCATTTGGACAACATCAGTTTCCTTGACCCTTTTCAATCTGGGTTCCACCCCGGCTATGGTACTGAGATGGCGCTGGTGGCCTTGGTGGACGATCTCCGCTGGGAGATGGATGCAGGATGTTCGACATTTCTGATCCTGCTAGATCTCTCGGCCACTTTTGACACCATGGATCATGAGCTACTGTTGAGATGGTTGCAAGTCCTGGGGGGTTTGGACAGGACTGTCCTTAAGTGGTTCCGCTCATTCCTCTTGGGGAGAAGCCAGCGGGTGGTGCTGGGACCTGAAACATCAAGCCCCTGGGCCTTATCCTGCGGCGTTCCACAAGATTCATTCCTGTCTCCATTATTGTTCATGTGTATATGCAGCCCCTGGAGGAGATCGTGAGAGGGTTCGGGGTAAGATGTCACCAATATTCTGATGATACTCAGCTGTACCTCTCATTTTCAACTGACCCAGGTTCTGCCGTTTCATTGCTTTCCCAATGTTTGGAGGCCGTGGCGGATTGGATGAGGCAGAACAGACTGAAACTAAATCCCAATAAAATGGAGATGGTGATGGTGGGGAGGGTGGGAAGGTTCTGGCCCCTCTTGGGGGGGGGTCCATCCTCCTGTTGCCCAGCAGGTTTGGAGTCTGGGGGTGGTGTTGGACTCGGGTCTCCATCTGGATCAGCAGGTGGAGGCGGTGGCTAAGACCGCCTTCCGCCAGCTGTATCCGGTACGGAGGCTGTGCCCGTACATTTCCAGGCCTGACCTGGCCACCCTTATCCATGCCTTCATCACCTCGAGGCTGGACTACTGCAATTCGCTCTACGTGGGGCTTCCCTTGTTTCTGGTTCGGAGGCTGCAGCTGTTGCCGAATGCGGCAGCCCATATCCTTATGGGGACTGGGCGACGGGAGCACATAACATCAGTGCTCCGTGCTATGCACTGGCTGCCTATAGTGTACCAAGCCAGATTCAAGGTGTTGGTATTGATCTATAAAGCCCTGCATGGTCTCGGTCCCTCATACCTTGGGGACCGCCTCACCCTCCATGCCTCGGAGCGATCCCTTTGGTCCACTGGGGGTGCCTTCTTGGGGGTGAGATGGGAGGCTACAATGGAGAGGGTGTTCTCGGTGGCCGGGCTGCGACTTTGGGAATCCCTCTCAGAGGAAGCCCACCTGGCCCCAGGTCTGCTGGCATTCCATTGAGCCTGCAAGACTTGACTGTTTGCCCAGGCCTTCGAAGGGGAAGAGGGAGGGTTGGGTAGTTGTGGGTATGGGAGATGTTGGGGGGGGCGTGGATATGAGGATTGTTTTTTAAATTTATTGATGAAGCTGTCTTTTTAAAATATTGTTTTTATGAATTTTATCATATTGTTGTAAGCCGCCCCAAGATGCCGTAGGCATGAGGGGGCGGCTAAAAATATTTATAAATAAAATTAATTAATTAATTAAATAACAGGGGGTCAGCAGATGGGTGGGTGTTGGGGTGGGGCATGTTGCGGGGTGGAGAGAAGAGGGCACGGCTGCTTATGTGAGTTGTTTGCAGGGCTGGTCTGTGGCAGGAAAAGTACACGGTGGCTGCTTGTATGGCCGCAGTGACCATCCCGGGTATTGCCCATAAGAATCTCTCCCCATGCACTCCACCTGAGTGGGTGTTCCACAGCAGTGCCACTGAGTGGTCACGAACCCCCCTCCCCACCTTTCCAAAATAAATATTTCAAAGTTAGTTAATTAGAGCTGAATCGCAAGAATCGAGAATTGTCACCAAGATTGCAGTACAATCTTGATAACAGATCAAGATTTTGGTCAAGATTTTTTTCTCGAAATACCATTTGCCATATACCAATTTACTATGTACCGTTTACCATGTACCGGTTTCAGTCCAGTAATGCACATGCGTAGAATGCAAAATGCCACTTTGCGCATGCCCATTTCAGGAATGAATGTGGTACACCATAAATCTGTATATGGTAAATGGTAAATTGCAGTAAATGGCAACAGTAAACAATATTTTGAGAATTTCTTGACAGAAATGTCAAGAATCAGTATTTTTCTCTATTATAGTTTCTCGCTTAAAACAAATCAAGAACCGTGGTTCTCTATGATAACTAGGGATGGGTGAACGTGGTTCGGAAGTTCAGAGTTCAGCCCTAACTTGGCCTGTTTGGATGACCGAACCCGAACCCAAATCTGAACACGAACTGACCGAACCGAACTTAATTCCGAACGTCAAAATGACCAAACTGTTTGGTCAGTTCGGATCGTGTTTGGATGAGTTCAGGTGGCAAAAAAAGGGTCACTGGAAGGTCAAATGTGACAGGGAGGGGTAGTCAGCTGAGGAGCAGACTTCCAGGCACCAGGGATGGAGAGGCTTGCAAGAAACGAAACTATCTGCCTCCCCCCTTCCCAACACCTTCTGAGCTAGTCACTGTTCCTGAACAGCAGACGTTTCAGAAGGCTCCTTCTCCTAGCATTTCCCNTCCCATTTCACCCATCCAACCCATCTACCCCCATATTCTCATTCATTTATTTAGCTTAGCTTAGATAGATTTAGTGGTTATTTTTTGTTTTTACCCCTCCCTGTGTTCCCTGTGTTCAATCTTCCTTCCTCCCTCCCCCCTCCATTGAATCTTTTCCCTCTCCCATATATTCCATCCCAGATTCCCTTCCCTTCCCCTGTTTTTTCATTTAGAGTAGGATTATTAGATTGATTTAAGTTTCATTTCAGTTTTGTACCCCTCCTTGTGGTGTTTGTGATTCCCCCCCATCCCATAGACAGACAGACAGTTGTAGGAGTTAGCTTAGTGATAGAGATAGCGTTAGTGATAGAGATAGCGTTAGTGATTTAGTTTTGGTGTTTGTAGGAGTAGGCCTGTGTACTTATTAGATAATCCATTTAGTTAATAGCATTTAGAATAGTTAAAATAGCAGTTAGATTTAGTGTAAACCATATAAAACCAAATAAAAAACCCCATATAAAAACATTTCCCGAACGGCCGAACCCGAACCTGGCAAACGAACCGAATGGACGAACCGAACGCAGCCGAACCGAACGGCTGAACCCGAACCGCGATCTGTTCGCCCATCCCTAATGATAACCTAGAAAAACTCGAGATTGAGTTTGAGCCCTTTTAATTAATAATGAAACAAACCACTCACAACAGAAAGTGAGAGGGCTGCTGCTGTTGTCCCTACAAATAACACAATTCTGTATAAAATATAGTCAGGGACCTATGTTCACTGCTGCCAATGGGGAAACGGGTGACCAGGGGTCCCTGAATATAGTGCCCTTACAACCTCTACTGGCCACTCAGCCACAAAGTGAATAGCTGCTCTTAGTAAGAGTGAGAAAACACTTGAGTCAGAGGCATGAGAGTAACAATGTGGAGAATGGGTGGTGGGGGCATAGCGCAGGGGATATGTGCACCTCCAGTTTGGGGTACAGGGAACAGTCCTCTCCTTACTTTCAGCCCCCTACAATCTCCATGGTGACTGATTCCTGTGCTACTTAGCTCCCTGTTGACATTTGATTTTCCAAGAAACCTGGCTGACATTTTTGATGTCAAGATGTTGGGTTTTGTAGGGTTAAGGAGAGGAGCTATCTCTCCCCGCCCCCTGAGAATCTAGAGGTGGAGAGCTTTTTCACTTCCATGGGCCACTTTGAAAATGAGTACAAGCTCCATGGGCTGGATAGGAACTGGGGGAGGACATTTAAGGGGTGTGCTCCATGTGAGGGGAGGGTTCAAACTATGAATCTGTGCCATGGCTCCATCCTTTATCCTTGGCCCTTTTTACACGAGATGCCCCGTGCAATGCACATGTGGGTGCCTGTGTGTGAATGCATGGTGGAGTTTGGTGTAAACCCCACGATGGGTGCGTGGGCATGCATGTGCTCCCACGTAACACCCAGATATCTCCACTTATCCCCCAAGCATGGAGCAACTGGTGAAAATGGCGGATGCGCCAAGGTGTGTGTCCGTGTAACTGCCACCCACACGCTGCTTGCACACGCACACACACCCCGCACCTGCACCCATTTTGAAAAGGGCCCTTGAGTGCATGCCCTCCTTTCTGCTTCCTACTCTACGTGCCTGCTCCTTCAGCGTTCATGCCAAACCAGATCTAGGAATAGGAAAAGGACCAAATAGGGGAAAGGGTCAAATCTAAATCAGCCACAGGACTTATTTGGCCCACAGGCAAGAGGATCCCCACTGCTGCTTTAGACTATTTCTCCATCTTCAGTAGTGGGAGGTGCACGAGTTCCGCATGTTTGGAAAATGGGACTTTTACTGAGGCACCAAACTAGATAGTCGACTGCCAAATTTTAGGTCTTGAAATTTGATGAAGGTTGGCCTTTCCTCTACCATCAAACAGTGGATGTTTCAGAACGAAAAACTCTGCACACAGCTCTGATATCTGAATAGTTTAAGATCTCATGAGAAATGTATGAAGATATACAATGGGGGAAATGTATAATTTCTTTCATAAAGATCTTGCATGCTATGGATAAGACCAGTTTAAATTACATCCCAGTGAATCATGGCTTGAGTAATAGTATAGCAAAATAACTAAGAAATATAAAGCATTTTGTCCTGGTTTCTCCATTCTTTCCCCCCATATTGCCATAGCTAAACAAAATCTGACCCTATACCTCCCTCTGCTGTACATTTTACACTGCCATTTTCAGTGGAATGTCTTCTAAATTATGACCAGTAAACTGTTAGTATCTCATTGCTGGAGAACAGAAAACCAGGCCAATTTAAACATTAAAAATCCCCCCAAAATCCCCCAAACCTGTAATAAGTAGGTCCTCAATAAAGAGAAGAAATGTTGAATGTGGAGGCATGTGTGGAGAAAAGGTAATGATGCATACTCATCATTTAGGGAAAATAAGCCTAAAGCCACAACAAGAGAAATAATAGACTGCACTCATAGTTAAGTGTAATATACAGGAAAGCCAGCAGCAGTCAACACTCATTCAGTTCCCTTGCCTGCCTTCCTCCCCAGAGCTTCCATGGGTATTTAGGAATGGAGTTGTAGAGCAAGATACTCGGTTGTAGTTCATGGTGAGCTTTCAGATTCTTAACCAAAGTGGGCACCTTGCAGTAAAGAGTGGGAAGTTATAGTAATGACGACACCGAGGATATTGACAGTCTGACACTGCAGAGCCTTGTTTACAGTGAGAATGACTTCCAGACAGTAGATATTAGGTCAGACATGATACATACCCAGGCCATCATCACTTGCAAACAATGTTGCTTACTCACCCCTAGGCAATGGGCCTTGTCAACCGCACCTGCTCATATTAGCTCTCCCTTCTCAGAGACTAACCTTTTTAATTTTGAAGTTTATAAACTGAACAAAACTCATGTGTCTGAGGATAACAAAAATAAAGGCATGGAGGGGAAAACATCTATTCTGAGGAAGACTGACAGCTTCCTGTAGTCCATGGCAGTCTCGACCTACTATTTGAAGGGGGGAGAAATAAAGGGAAATTTTCAAAATAGCAAGTATGGGAACTTGCTATTAACAAGCATTTTTCTTGTATTATATTTTAGTTTAATGTAGAGCAGTTATATCAACAGTCATTTCTCCAGAGAATGCTAACAATGCATTTTTAATGGTATTTATAGCTATTTACACCAAAACCATTTATGTTTGGTTTTATCTTCTTGTTATTTGTGATCCCAATTGGCTCTGGTTCTTGAGGGGTGGGAGGTGAAGCTGCAAAGAGTCCCTGTATTGCCCGTGCAAAACTAGAAGCAATTGCTTGGAGATTTTTTTTTCTTTTTCTTTTGTGTGCTCGAGTTTCCAAAAGGGCAGAGAGGGGCAGAGATGAGGCAGCCCCCTTAACATCTCTGGTCTGCATTTCTGACCAGGTGCAGTGCTCAAACTTTTTATTCCCTTTTCCTGTCCCCCAATTCTGCCCTGGGGATTATGTAGACATTATGCTGCCTGCCTGGTACCTATTTGCTCCCCCGAGGGAGCAAATAGTACCTATTTGCTCCCCCGAGGGAGTAAAGGCCTGATTCAACTCAGGAAAGTGATTTGGTACGAATGGCACATTCTTATTTAACCGACTTGCTTCCTGCATGTATTGAGTCAGAGCTGATGACTGGAGTGATGCAGCCAGTAAAGTTTTTTTGTTTTTTTTAAAACTCCTGGTAGTGTTGAAGAGAGAGAGAGTGGAAGCTACATACCTAGGGATGATGGTACGCATAAGCAAACTAAGCAACTGCTTAAGGCCTCTGACACTTTAGTCACACACTTTCCTGCAGCGTGCAGTCTGCATGTGAGCAGTAGAGGGCAGCCCATAATGGGTATGTGCCAATGGCAGGCCACTGGGGAATCCACATGGGCCGTGACCACTGTAAAGTGGGAAGCTTCCAGGTCCCCAATGGCACTGCATTGTGCAGTGCAAAGGTACAGACCACAGCAGTCTCCAGGGGACAGTGTTCTGCAGTGTGTGTGTGAGCAGAAGAGGGTAGCCCTAGTAGGTATGTGCCAGGAAAAGCCTTGTTCAGTGAGGGCAAGATAGTGGATTTATTTTGTTTGTTTAAATTTATATCCTGTCCTTACCTGAAGGCTCAGGGTGGGTATCATCATATTGAAATAAATATGAATAAATAAGAAACACATCAAAATCTCCCTAAACCCCAACACTCCCAAACACTATCCTCACCTACCAAACATCTGTCCGAACATAAGGTCTTACAATACCTCCACAGGAAAGCAATTCCATAGGTGTGAAACAGCCACCAAGAACACTTCTCTGTGTGCCCTCACCATGCAGAATTAATGCACGGATGGAACTTGAAAGTGAGTGCTTCCAGCTGATCTCAAGGACCTGGAAGTGGAGGCGGCCTTTCAGGTTCAGATATGTGGGGTCCAGCTCATTTTGGCACTTTGCATTACACTCAGAAAGCTATTGGAAGTTAGTGCAGACATGCCAACCCATCGCTAACAGAAAGTGGGACGCGGTGTTCTGCTCAAGTTGTTCCTTCCAAACCGTCTTCAAGGGCAGTCCCACACATATCTGTACAGGTAATCAACAGGGTGCTGTAGTGTTACCACATGCTACAAGAGTTCAAGAGTTACAAATCACTCCATTTAAAACCCCGGCAGGGTTACCATAGGCAAGGCTGGCCTTAAGCAGGGTCTGGAGGGGCCATGGCCTGGGCCCTGCAGTTGGAGAGGGCCCCGAAAGGAGGCTAGTCTCGGGAGCAGCACTCTTAAGACCCTGAAACAGGCACTTCCTAGCCATTCCCTGCCCTGGGGTGGTTGCTTCCTATGAGGCCTTGCAGCAGTGGCATGGCAGGATGCCAGGAAGAAGGAGATAATGCTGGTGGTTCTTTCTGTGCCCTGTCACCAGGGCAACATCTTCCTGTGGGGTCATGCTTTCTGCTCCCCCCCCCCCCCCCCCAAGTAGGTGAGGTGAGGAGAATACAGGAAACAGTCAGCCTGGGAGCCAAGAACTGTTTTTAGGGACACAGAAGTGTTCCCTCTCCCCAACCCCCCCACCCCAGACTCCGCTTGCCAGCCTTGACTAGAGGGTGTTTTCTGCAGCTTTTAAAGCCTCCTTTTCATGGTGTCAGGAAGTAACAGAAGCAGTTAAAAAAATGAGTCCCAAACAACTTTAAGGCCCTCCAACTTTTTTTAAAAAATATAAATCTAGTACTTGTTTTCTATTACATGTCATATACGATTATGCTTCAAAATTAGTCATAATGGCCTCAGTTCAGTGAGCTGTGTGGTTGCACTGGGAATTAAGTTACCATTCATGCCTAACCTGAAGCAGGTGAGTAGTCCCATTGACTTCAATGACACTACTCATATGGTTTAAGTTGGACATATGCTTAATTGCCGTACTGAATGAAAGAAAACACTCAGATGTACAAGCTGTTAGTTTTCTAATGAAGATTGATAGAACTAACCAGCCAGATGATCAGATGGTGTGAAATGGCATCACTTCACTGACTTCAATAGCACTATGCTGATTTACACCATCTGAGGAGGTAGCTCGATGTCTTTACAAGTGCTCCTAATTTTGTATTCACTGTTCTACTTCACTATTTTCATACAAAATGATAAAATGGGACATAGCAATCCTAGCAATGAATATTTAAGGCAGAGGTGGATTGGTACCCTTTCCAGAGTACAATGAAATTTAAAGACCACAAATCTGGGAAATGAGAAGTTAAGTTTAGGCCACACCTCAAATGTAGCCTTAACTGTGCCCATTAAAGCTGAGTTGTTCTGTCCACATCCTTATTTAAACATACACTTTAGGGACAAAATCTCCCCAATGATCTTCTCTAACAACAACAACAACAAAAATTCAAACAAATCCACTAGTATTTTGTACTGCATATGGTCACCAAATGCTCACACTGAAATTTGAACCAGCAATCCAGAGTAATGTTACAGTGCCAGAGTTGGCACATTCATTGACTGAGTCACTTAGGAGTACAAATTAGAAAAGAAACGATATTCTATGCCGAATTCCATTTCTAGTGAAAATGGCCAATTTGCTGTTTTCACAGCAAAGCGAAACTTACTGGGTTTTGCAATGATTCTTTTGGGTTCTTGTTTGGAAATGCCTTTTGGTACTTCCATCATGTTTTGATATTTTTTGATAATACTACTACATGTGTACTTATGCAAGTGTGTTTTTCATCATCGTCGTCACTTTCAGCTCTTGTGTTTTTGTTTTGTTTTTAATTTCATGTTTATTTTTTCCCTTTCATATATATTGTTTTGCCTCTATATATTATATACTATTGCAAGGATGGGCAAAGTTCCCAGTGGCAAGAGGTAGGGGTAGAGTTAGAGTTAGAACCACAAGACACATGCATAGACATGCACATACTTGTCTCCTGCTTTGTGATTGTCTGGCAATGGTGTGCAGTCCTGGCTGATGAGATTCTGAGGAGCAGCTACAATTGCACATCAGCTGCTGAGGCTCTGGTGCAATGGAGTAAGACACAGGACCATGAAGTAAAAGAGTTCAGGACTAGCACTGGTCAAGAGCCACACTTGAATTGCCCAAGAGCTGCGTGTAGCTCCCAAGCCACAGATTGTCCACCCATGTATTACTGGTTAGGTGACTAAGTGGGTATTTTCAGACGTTACGAGATCACGCTCAACCACAGTGAACCAAGGTCAATCCCGCGGCGGGGCCAAAGCGCCCTGAACGTCTGTTCAGCAGCCGCCAGATGTTCACCACAGTCAATACCCACATGGGGTCAAAATCAACCACGCTTCCGGAGCTCCCTGCCGGACCATCTCCAAAAGCGTGGTCAAAGAGATTCCCGATGGGAACCAACAAAAAGTAACGTCTGGCCGGCAACCACCGGCCGGAATCAAAGGAAATGATTCCCAGCCAGGGACAAAGCACGCAGCATCACTGCCAGGCAACAAGCAACAACACAGGCAGTGGAGGGAGATTTATAGGGCACACAGCAGCAGGGGGACAGGGTGGAATGGAGTGAGGCGGAAGGGAGAGGTGAGCGGAGGGTGCGAGAGCAAGGGAGGAGGAGGAGGTGGAGGAGGCGGCGGTAGAGGCGCGGGTGGGGGAGGAGGTAGTCGTGCTGCACCTGGAGGTGGTGGAGGGACAGCAGCAGCAGCAGCCGGAATGGGCTGACCTGATGCCTTCTGGGTGTTTTGACCACGGTCGGGAATCATCGTCACGTCTGTTGTGCTGCCCCGGCCCGTGATCTGCCGGCCCGATTCCCTGCTGTGGTCCCGGTCCCGTCACGTCTGTTTGGGGCTTTTTTTGACCACAGGGTGTGGTGGTTTGGTTCACGACGTCTGAAATCACCCAGTGACTCTGTGACTAAGACAGAAAAAATGAGAAAACCGGAAGTGATAAAATAAGAAAAGTGATGGAAATTCACCTACAGAAATCCCAAAGGTGGCAAATGGGTGAAACTTGGCCTGAATGTGAAAATTCAGCAAGGTTCCCAAATGATGAGAATTGTCAGTGCTTCTGGAACAGACAATTTGTTTCAGGTCTACTGCAAATGTCATGGGACTCCTAATGAAGGGGTATTGCAGCCAACATCACTTGGGAATTCTCTGAAGCTTAGGATTCCATTTCAAATCTATGTAGCAGGAAGTTGTTGTAACTTCACAATTATTAGCCCAACCAAATAATATTAGTTAAAAGTAAAAAGGAGGCAGGAAGAAAAAGGCATATGTAATTTTTCACCTCAATAGGCTCTCTTTAATGAGAGAGCTAGATCGTGGCAAGAAAAGGTGCATTCTTTAGTGACAGTGTCTATAGCTGCAGACGCCATCTTGGAAAGGTCTGAGTATGCTCAGAAGGGGTCATTTAGCCCTTCTGAGCATGCCCAGTTTTTTGTTTTGTTTTTTTTTAAAACTTACCTGGCCCTGGAGGAAGCCACATGCTCTCTTTGGAGGGGAGTACTCGAGCCCCTGCTGGGCCCTTACCCCCCTCTTCCCTGGCCTATTACCTCCCTGCAGCTCCCTCTGACCCCCTCCTTGCCCCCACCCTCGGAAACTGGCCAACTATTCTCCGAGGGTCCTTGGACCAGCCTGAACACTCGGGACTGGTCCTCAAACCCTCAAAAATACTTGCAAATATTATTTTTAATATTCAGTGCAGCCCTAGCTTATAGCATACTTTTCAGGGACTTTTTCTAAAATTTCAACAGATTTTAACTTACTAAAGTTCTGATCCTCAAAGCACTAGACCAGTGCAAACCCCTGGATCAGAATCTTTGATAATTTTTTTATCTAAAAGATTTAAATGGTTTAGCCGTATAGCCATCTGGTTCTGGTCATCTCCCAAGATTTAAACCTTTCAGTCTTCTTTCAGAATAATCTTATCTACTTGCATCTCCTTGTGATAGAGCTTGGGTATTCTGCATTCTTAAACTACTGTTATATCTGCTGGGTAGGGTTTGCATCTTGTGTTGTGTATAAATTGGCACAGAAAGTCTGAAAGGCAGATTTAATAGTCATAGGGTATCTTATCATACTCCTTTCACTTTTATTTGACAAATCCATTTCTTATTAGTTCTTCTCCCAAGGAGATAAGTCAGAACCTTATCAGCTTTGCTTCCTTTTCTATAAAGTTCTTTCAGCAAAATTTGTTTGCTGCTCTGCCTTTACTCTCAATAATCCAGTACATTCTTCTTTTACATTTAAGTGCTGTGCATTGCTTTTGATTTCCTGTAAATTTATTAAGAGCACTCAGTTTTTGCAGGTTTTTTTTTGAGGAAAACCATTATTACCTTTTTATTTTCTTTTAGAAGTTCCTAACCATACTAATCAATCTTCCTTGTAATATCATTTTGGGATCTGCTCATAGTGTCACGTTTTGCGTGATCCCATTTATTACAAATGGAAAGTGAGCTTTATGGCCTAGCTGAACTAATCATACTAGATTGGGCTTCACTTTTTCCAAGTTGTATAAAATGAGTTTACACTTCACTTTGATGCCAGACTAGCAAAGCAAGTATTGTAAAATGACAATATATTTATTTATAAATAAAGGAACATGAGACTTTAGAATATATTTAAAATATAAGTGTAGTTTACTTAAATATAAATAGAGAATATCAGTAGTTTACATAGAATAGCATGGATAGCCAATCAAAATTACATGATCTTAAAACATCTCTATTTTAAGAAAAAAGCTTCTAAGAGCTTAACATATGCTCAATTCATTGGCTCAAAGATATCAAGAATCATACGTTACATTCTTCCCAGTTCTTCCCTTTGTCTGCCAAGATGTTGGTGAGAAAGAAATCCCATGGTGTGTGGAATTTCTGTCTACAGAGCAAAGCTCTTGTCTCCCTTCCTGAGCTTGCCTGCATGAAAGGCTCACATTCCTGAGGACTGACGTTGCTGACGTCAGTTAGCAAGGAAATACACTGGATTCTAATTGGCTCTCTTAATTCTGAACAAGTAAAGTTTTTAAATTTCCTTCAAGGTTTGAATAGAAACCTTATATTTTTATCAAAGATAATTGTCAGATTACAGAGAGAATAACCAAAGCTTCAAGGTTATTTCAACCATTAATTAAATAGATACGTTAGCTAGAAAAAACTAACTTAAAGACTCCTTCTCAGTTTGGAGATGTTTATGTCCTGATCATTTGTCATCTAGACACATAACAGATAAGGTTTCAGACACCTGAACTGGCAAGAGGCCTTTGATCTGCCCTCTAACTCCTAGCCATTTGACTGTTTCCTTGGATACAGTGAAAGTTCATTTGGGAAGTTTACAAAAAAGCTCATTGGAATGCAGCTGAAGAAGCTTCAGCCTGAGCCAAGCTAATCACAGAAGTTGATTTTAGAAATCAATACTACCAAACACACATCCAATATTTTGAAACAAAAAGTTAACATAAAGAAACTCAAAATTAATACATTAGGAACACAGATGGCCAAAAAATATGCTCATAATAGGAAATACATGACAATAGGGTAGCATTGCCTTTATATGTTTACAGATTATTTTTGTAAACCAGCCTGCTTCACCCCCCAGCCATCTGTTTAAAGGTGCCCCATCAGATGTTGAAGTGGAGCAGGATGTCCGCACTCCAGAACATCCTAGGGCTCCAGCAGCAGAGCAGGCTGGCCAAACCCCGGTCACTGCTCAAAGCAGAGTAGTCTGCTCCGCTTCCAGTTGGGCGTTGCCTTGGGAAACACAATAGAGTTCCAGGCACCAGCCTAGAGTATCAGGTGTTCACCCGCAACTCTATGGTGTGGAGGGGTTGGGAAGTGCCATGCGGGTGCACTGCAGAACCTCCTGTGTCTGTCTGAACCTGACCCAAGCAGGGCTGAATGTGGGCAGATGCGAGAGCGCACCCCCAGAGCCACTCCAGGGCAGGCTGCCTATGTGTCCATGTGAAAACACCCATTATGTAGCTTTATGATTTAAAAACATCAGACCTGTTCTGGGGTTTGAATTTTGTTGTCTGGATAAGTTTTAACTTTAGTGTGTAGTGCTCTTTATGTAACTCTAACTGTGTTACAATAACAGTCTTGTGGCATCTCTTTTCAGAATTTGCCTCTCTACACATGTTGTTGGTTTCTTTGTCATTCTGGGCACAATCCTCTGCCATTAAAGCCCACCCCTGTACCATGCTTAAGGGGCTGGAGTAGGTATTTCTTAAGGTCCCTACAATTCTATGATTCTTTGATTGGTTCTGTAAGATCTTAAACAGATCCCTGATTCTGATTCCGGGCTGCTTTGCAGGAGGGGCGGGGTATAAATCTATTAAATAAATAAATATTATTTGTGGAAGCCAGTTGAAGTCTGTGAAGCTGAACTAATTGAAGGGCTCACCCACATACATCTCTCTGTGGCGAAATGGTCTTCTAAAAGTAGTTTATTGCCACATTATTGTTCCCCAGACTAGTTGGGAATTGTTCTCCCTCTTCAACAAAAAAGCTCTGCATTACTTGAAATAGAAATTTTGTTAGAATATTAGCACTTATTTGTTTCCTCTCCCAAAACCCAGAATCTAAATCTCCACTACAACTTTGTTTTAATTTTGCCAACTCTTCTCCAGGGGGATGAGCTTGCAGAATGCTTACGAAACATGGATACAACTATTTAAGGAAACCTAAATGCCTCCCTTCCCCCCTTCACTAAACTATAAAAGCTCATTGACATACTGAGCAATTATTAGAGGAGGAGTGATGGTCTCCATCGTGTGATGGAATTAGGAAAGGAGCTATTAAAGCCCAATTTTGTCATGCCACTTCCTTTAATTCTCCTTGAGATCACAAGTGAATGCTTCCAGCTGATGTGATCTCAGCTGTCCAAGAGAAAGAGAACCCATATCCAGTTGGGTATTTGTTTCTCTTTTCTTTGTTGAGAGAGAATTTTGGAAGGCAGGAGGAAGAGAAACAATTGTTGAAGAGAGCATAAAGCACCCTTTATATTTTTCTCAGGAAACTGAATAAAGAATGTATGTCCACCATGCTTCCTCCCTCATACTGTGGGAGTTACTGTATGGAAAATCAGTCCTCTCTGGAGAAATTAATAGCAACCAGCACTAACCTGAGTCAGGGTTCTTTCACAAAACATTCCTGACCACAGGAGAAGGACAGGATATGAAGCTTGTACTGGCTTCCCCTGTAGATCATGGTTGTTTTGAATGGGCTTGCCACCCCAGAAAACCTATCCACAACAGCCCCAGGGTGTTTATAGACGATCCCGCTTACAAGCGGGATCGTTAAATGCCGGCATTTTCCCCCCCCCGCCTTCTTCTGTATGCCGTGTCTGATGTTCAGACACGGCGCAGAGTCTTTGAGCGCATGTACGTCCTTCCGCGCATGCGCACTCACCCAGGGAACCCGGAACTTTGGGGATCCGCATCTGAGGGGGCAGGATCGCCTGCCCGGTCAGACGCGGGGTAAGATCTTGCCTCAATGTTTAGACGAGCGCAAAGAAAGGCGGCTGATCAAAGGATCAGCCTCCTTTCTTGTCTCGTCTATAAACGCCCCCAGACTTGTAGAAAGGTTTCTTTAAAAGACCGAATGGCTTGGATGAAACCACAACAAGAAACAGTAGACAGCGGAGGTATTCCATCCATGCCTGCTTTCCTCTAGCTATTCTCTCTGTCCTAGCAGCAGGGGACAGGAGACTTACAATTGGGACCAACTACACACACACACTCAGACGCTGCAGTACACCCCTTGCAGTTATGGTCTGAATTTTCTGGCACTTACTGTGGCACCACCTTGGGGAGCTCTAGCCTCTTTTTATTGGTAGTGCTTTCAATTGGGCATTCTGTTTCTGGAAATCCCTCCAAGAAGTCTTCCACAGTGTTGGCTGCTTGAGAAGCCATTAACTCCATAAGGAGATGTTTACTGTTTCTGTATATCTTTGAGGATATTTAGTATTACAGTATGAGGATTTCCCATGAAGACCTTCATGCTCTCCTTTGTGCTTGGACAGTTGTGGGGAGATGATCCCTTTTTAGGGCCTCAGTTGCTATAAATAGGCATACTTCAATTGGGAGCTGAGCATCATTCTCAGTAACTTTACTTTTATTTACCTTCAAGTTGCCTCTGTAGTTCTTTAAAGTTTCTGCCTTTACAATTTAGAAGGGCTGTTTGGGAATAAGTACATTCTGGCAGTCCATCTCTGATCCCAGTCCTGAAGAGCCATCAAATCACTGTGATTTGGTCATGAGACCTCTCCAAAATCGTATTTTTAAAGTTGTAAGTTGAGCACAACTGTTCTAGAAATCATAGAGACACAACAAACATGGAACCTGGCAATTTTAGGATAGTACGGTTGTAATAGAATTGTGCTTTGCAGTATAGAAGTACTTCTCACCTGCAGATTTTAAAATACCAATGCACTTTATTTGGGCTGCAAGTAGATGTAGGGTTAAATTTATAAGTCAGCTATCTGCAACATTTGCAAAGTTCCAGATGGTTTTTCATAGATATTCTCTAGCTATAAACATGTTTATGAGCTGAATGGCTAGGAGAGTGATTGCAGGAATACTGTTTTAGCCAGGAGTAGCATGCTGCACACAGTCACATTTTGTGGTGGTGGTTGTTTATAAAGAAAGTAAACTACTTTTCCAAATTGAACCATGCATTTGCTACTGTTTACATAATTATTATATCTATGCTGTGCCCTGGGGACATATGTAATGGTAGATGACAAAACAGAAGTGGGGTTTTGTTCATAGAAAAAAGGAGGGTTGGGGGGTTTTGTTTGACCCAAATTTAATGTTCAAAACTTGTAAGTCCCGTGTCGTTATTTAAAAATGTATGTGGCAAGACATTTAGGGAAATATTCTTGGCATTTTTCATTATAATTTTATTATATGCAGGGCAATGCTTTCTGAGTATTAATATTAACACACCAAAACTACTTTAAAAGAACATTAAGGAAGTGGCAAGGAAAAGTAAACTGGCATGTACTGATCTGCATTGCAATTCCAGATTCAGCCCAGTGAGTGAATATCTGGCACTGAAATTGTAGTTTTACCAGTGATGTCATTGTGCACAGGGTATCACCCTTTGTTCTCTGGGTTTGAAGATGTGACGAGTGCATTTTAGAGCTTGAAGAGTGTTTGGTCAAAAATTAAGCTAACTCTTAAAGAAGGCATACCCAGTTTTTCCAGACTTGAGGTCAAAACACTGCAGTGCATGTAGTCTTTTCCTTTGGGAGTTGGTAGAGAGTGTAAGAGGAGGAGAGAGACTGCGTGCTGTCATTGCTAACAGCTGACAAAAGATAAACTCTAAGGTCAACATCTTCAAAATTTGGTGTGTCAGGCCAAATTGGGGGAGGATTTTGCTCAAGGTGCCTGCCTGCCTGCAAGCCCTGAAGTTTGCAAACACTGGTCCTACTGCTTAGGCCAGGCATGGGGAAGCTCAAACTCAGAGGCCACATGCGGCTTGTTGCTATTTTTTAATTTTTCCTCTTTCCAGTTCCTGGATCTAGATCCAGTTCCTACCCCCAAGCATGGGAAGACTGAGCTCAAAGTAAGGGGCAGAGATGAGGGCTTGTACTCAAGGATACGGGACAGATCCACAGCACAGATCCATGATCTAGACTCTATTCTTCTTGCTTGCACCTTTTAATCACCCCTGTCCCAACTTCTGTGTGGCCCTTAGAACTTTTCCTCATTTTTGTAGTGGACCCTGGGAGAGAAAAGGTTCCCAGCCCTTGGCTTAGGCCCTTGATCTGCATTTCAACCTGGCCTGACAACTCTTGGTGCCTGCATGTGTCTAGGGAGACCAGAGGCTGCTTCTAGCAAAGAAATGCATGTATGCTTTAACCACCTAATTTGTCTCTCCCAACACTTGCACTCTTTTTGATACAATGAATTATCACCTTAATGAAGCTCTACTCTGCTTGGGGTTACCTTTGTTTGAGTTTGTCTCCCAGTCATATTGTTCTCTTGGAGATGGTTTACATCACAGCATGTCACAGAACACACTGACTCCCAGTCACTAGCATGAGTTCCTTTGTGTTAGGCTTTTGTAACTAGCACTGCTCTATGGGTTCTGCTGCTATCTTAATACCAAGCTTTAGTATGACACCACTGTGCAACAGCATGACTGAGCACTCGGATTCCACTGTGGATTAGAAAGCACAATATAATGGGAATCAGTGTGGGCATTAGCTAATACAGGTTTTAATTTGCTAAACTAGCACACTTGCCAGAAAATGTTGGGCACTGCTCTGATGCATGAGAAAATTCTGTACATTATGTTGGCATTATATGAAAAGGACAGGGTTTAGCTGCTAAAATTATAAAATTTAGAGTGTTTCCCCCCCCCCCCCCAAAGATAAAGTAACATCCCAGCATGGTAGATTTGGATTCATTCACTTTTCCTTTTTAAAAACGAAACATTTGTGATATTGAGCACATTTGAGCTGAACAAATTTGGCGTCGAGATAGTTATTTGCAGCGGGATAATTTTTTATCTTTGCCAGACAAAGTATATGTCAAAAAGCCAATCAATTCTGTCATGGCCCAGGATGGTGGTTAAGGAATGGAAAACATCTCTGCTGGCAGGTTCACTATTCATTTTTGACACCTGGCTGGTACAATATTGAACATACTTAAATTTATGAAAGGTAGAAGCCTGGAAATAAAAGTAATGCATTCTCACACACTAAAGCGCCCTCACTATTTTCCTTATAGCTGCTTTCAACAATTTGATTTTCAATCGTGTTTGTCTTTAATTGTTCAGAATATACATTACTTAGAGGTGTTAATACCAAGAGCTCCCTGGGATCCAATGTGCACTCAGTCTGAACACGGGTAGAAAGGATATGCAGAACTTGATTTGAAGCATTTTGCATCTATAATGAAACTAATAGGTGTTTTGTGCTTGACTAGAAAGGGAGAGTATCTAAAGCCTGGGCAGCTGTGTGAATTCCCTAGGTCTCTTTTCAACTAAGTTTTAGAAAACGCCTAATGACTTATTGAACAGAAGATGACTTTTTCCTAAACAAAAGATACTCTACTCCACAAGTGCCCCCCACCCCTTGTTTCAAACCATTAGCAAATAAGCGGAAACACTGATTTTTCACTTTTTCTTTTTTCTTTTTGTTAAAACAAAACAACCAGATATCTCACTGAGAAAACCACTTGTCCTCTAGCCCCTATGGAAAGAATCAGGGCTGGCCTGAGGCATGTGCCACCAGTGCCCAGGCACATGGCCCCGCGGCAGCCTCCGAGGGAGGGGCCCCATGCCACCACCACGGGTTGGAGACGGAGCACCGTTTGCCACCCCCATTGGTAGCAAAGCCCACCGCCCTGCTGCCTCTCCTGTCTTGTTTTTTTTCCCCTCCACCCTGGGGCCCCCTGCCGGCTGACACATGCCCCCCTCTCTCCCCTTCCCTCCCCTCCGTCACCGCCGGACACACATCATCCCTCACCTGCCTCTCCCTCCTGTAGCGCTGCAGCAGCAGCAGGTGGGACAACTGATCGGACTGGTACATAAATCCTCCCTATGTGCTGATCTGAAGGTTGTAGCCTTGTAAAGATGGTTCTTCAAGATGGCATCTAACATTTTCACAACTGGTTTGTGCACGCTCACCCTTTTCAAATAATAATTTCACATGATGGTCTCGAGCTCCTGTAGTATAAAAAGTGCTCTCCCCCCTCAGAATGACAGTTCCTTCCAACACTTTCTAGAAATATAAGGAAAAAATTCCATGCGAGGCTGGAAGGGTGTTGTGAGAATGTTCGGAGAAATCTCAAAGAACCGTATTTACAAGGTAGCAACCTTCTGTTCTTCTTCAAGTGGCTCCTCACATGCTATTTAGGAACGTGCTTGTGTGATCAGGTATTGTTAATAGCATGCAACTATTTTGATGTGGCCCAGAGGTTTTGTATGTTTTAAATATGTGAACAGGATTTTTTTATCCTGTTATGGCACTACCACTGATGGAGAGAGAGTTGTCCCACTAGAGTCCCATCCACTTACTGGATGAGATGCTAGTAGGAGGGTTCTCTCAGTCTCCAAGTGGCAGGGTTTTACTCAGCAGCAAGGAGTTTCCAGTGTAAACTAATGTTCTGTCCATCACATCTTAACGCTGAAAACTCTTTGTTGCTGGATTTTTGGAGGCTC